>JAPKLW010000157.1:611434-746989 GCA_026898455.1 Plectranthus barbatus | reverse complement strand
TTAATAAATGGCGATTCATGTCGCCTATTGTAGACTCAGTTCCTACAGTAGCCATGGATTTAATCTTAAGTTCCTTGTCACCAACCCTAATGGCAGAAGCCTTGGAATATTTGTGGCGAATTTCTTCATCTTCATGACCAACCTTGCTCTTTTTCTTCATTTATCCTACAAAACCTTGCACCACAAGCATCATACCCTCCAAAATATACTCATGCTCAATTATTCTATGAAACCAACTGAATTGTATAAAATAAACAGGAAAATAATGCGATAAGTGAATAGAAATATGAGTTAAACACCTCTCACAATGCAATTCTTGGTCGCCCATGGATCCACGAGCTCAAGGCAATTCTATCGTCATATCATCAATTCCTGAAGTTCCCTACACCTTGGGGAGTCCAAACAATCCGGGGAGAGCAGAAGGCGTCAAGAGACTGCTACTACGCCAACTTCAAAGTTGTCTGCGCACAACAGCACAACGCGCAACCGACCCTGTTGGCTCGACTTGAAGGCGTCAAGAGACTGCTTACCACATATCAATGCAATTGTCAACGCCACGGCTGGCCACGAAATCCTCAGCTTCATGGATGCCTTCTCGGGGTACAATCAGATACAGATGCATCCCCGCGACGAGGAGAAGACCACCTTCATCAATAGTCAGGGCATTTACTATTACAAAGTAATGCCGTTCGGGTTGAAGAACGCCATCTCAACGTACCAACACTTGGTGAACGCCATGTTCAAAGAAAAGATCGGTAAAACTATGAAAGTTTATATCGACGACATGCTCGTCAAATCTCAAAGTGCTCAAGACCACGTGGCCCACCTTGAGGACGCTTTTCAAACGCTAGAGTGGTACAACATGAAACTAAATCCGGCCAAATGTTCTTTCGGAGTGTCCTCCGGCATATTCTTGGGGCACATAGTAACCTAGAGGGATATCGAAGCAGACCCCGCACAGATCAAGGCCATACAAAGTATCGAGCATCCAAAGACACCTAAAGAGGTGCAAAAGCTCATCGGATTACTCGCCGCTTTGAGTCGTTTTATCTCGCGATACTCTGAGCGGACTCACTCGTTCTTCAACATGCTTTGGAAGGGAAAATGCTTCGAGTGGACCGAGGAATGTGCGAAGGCACTTGAAGAGTTAAAAAGCTACCTCCCCAGCCCACCGCTGCTCTCCAAGCCAACTGACGGTGAAACCCTACTGTTGTACCTGTCGGTGTCAGACCACGCCGTCGGAGCTGTCCTCATACGGGAAGTTGATGGCAAGCAGCACCAGGTGCACTACGCCAGCAAGTCCCTGCTAGACATCGAAACTCGCTACATCGTGCTCGAGAAACTCGCACTCACCCGCGTGAACGCCGCTCGCAAACTGCGCCCATACTTTGAGGTACATCCCATAAAAGTTGTCACCGCATATCCGATACGTGCGGTGCTCTCAAAGCCCGATCTCTCGGGCCGATTGCTCAAATAGGCTGTGGAAGTCGGAGGTTATGGAATCCAATACGAACCCCGAACCGCCATCAAATCACAAGTGCTAGCCGACTTTGTCGCCGACTTCTCCACCAACCTGCAACTAAAGGCGAAAAACGAGATCGCTAGCATGACACAGGCTGATGTCGATGCCAGCCTTTGTTCTTTAAGAATTGACGGTGCCAGTAACATGCACGACAACGGGGCCAGAGTAGTGCTAACAGATTCACAAGAGGATAGCTACGAACGAGCCATCCGTCTCGACTTCCCTACTACAAATAACGAAGCTGAGTACGAGGCACTCATCCAAGGGATGAAGCAAGCCCTAGAACTCGGGGCTCGTAGAGTACGCGCGGAGAGTGACTCCCAATTAATCTTCAATTAGTTAGACGGAACCTACACCGTGAAAGAGGACCGATTGAGATTATATCACTCTGCGGTTGAGCAACTCAAGACTAAAATGGACGAGTGGGATCTCCGTCACATCCCTCGTGAATCAAACTTTCGAGCGAACGCTCTGGCCAATTTAGCTACCACAGGAACGACTCCAAACGGCCGACCAATCCCTAAAGTATGGCTATCTTCGCCATCCGTCACCACCAAAGACCACGTTGCACCCGTCAACCAAGGCAGGAATGAGTGGAGGGACCCCCTGATCCAACACCTAATAGGGAAGTACATCCCAAACAACAGGAACGAGGCCATCAAAATCGAAAGGATGGCAGCTAGGTTCACCTTAATTAACGGTAAGCTATATCGACAATCATTTGGAGGGCCCCTCCTCCGATGCATCGCCTCCCCGGAAATCGAGTTAGTGCTATCAGTAATACACGAAGGCGAATGCGGCAATCACGTCAGGGCTCGCTCCTTGTCCCACAAAGTAATCATGGACGGATTCTACTGCCCGACATTAAAGAAGGACGTTGTCGATCACGTCAGGCGCTGCGATAGTTGCCAGCACTTCGAAGCGTCAAATAACTGGAGTGCGGAACCCCTCTACACATCAATCACTCCATGGATCTGGTAGGTCCTCTCCCGAAAGGAATGGGACAGAATGATCACATACTCATGGTGACGGACTACTTCACCAAATGGATTGAAGGCGAAGCCTTAGGAAAGACTCGGGACCTTGAAGTCATCAAATTCCTATGAAACACGTGTTGTTCCGTTTTGAATACCCAAGAAGATACGCACACACAACGGACGTCAATTCGCCAGTGACAGGATGCAAACCTTCTAAAATACCTACGGGATCAAGCTAACATTTTCAAAACCACGATATCCCAAAGCCAACGGACTGGCAGAATCGATGAACAAAACGATGATTGCCACCCTGAAGAAGAAGCTAAACCCGCACGGTGCCAGATGGGTAGAAGAGCTACCAGTTGTAATGTGGTCCTACCAAACCACCCCTAGAACCGCCACCGGTGCCACCCCCTTCTCCTTAGCATACGGAGTCGAAGCAATAGCGCCCGTGAAAATTATCGCTAACAGCACAGGAGTACAACTCTCCGACAAACTAACTAATGCCGAACAACACAGAGTCAACTTGGAGCTTATAGATGAAGTGAGAGACGACGCAGCACTCAAGGCCTCCCGACGTTAGCGCCAAGTTGAAAGATTCTACAACAAGAAACTAAAGCTCAAAAGTTTTCAAGAAGGGGACTTAGTTCTGAGAAGAGTATTCCAAAATACTAAAGAATCTGGCGCCGGTAAACTGGCTCCCACTTGGGAAGGTCCCTACAAAGTCACTAAAGTGATAGGACACGTGGCCTACCGACTCAAGACAATGGAAGGAGGAGAAGTACAAAATATTTGGAACATCAAACATCTGAAACAGTACTACCAATAGTACTACAGATACGCTTAAGCTACCCTATCTTTTACTTTTATTTCTACTTTACGTTTTCCTTTAACCTAAACCATTAATAACTTGAGCTTCGGAGGCATCGCCCACCTTGACCTTCGCCTACTTCTCATGCAGCTAAGTATAAAGATCGACACCGACGCTATCCAGTGCTCGGTACCGATACTTGGTTATCATCGGTATTGACCCATGCAAAAAAATGCACAAAAGAAGTAAAGGGCGGATCGGATCTCGAAGGTTAATTGTTTACAAACGGCGTGCGAATTATGACTTCAAGAGTTAAAACAATCGAGCAGCAAAACAAGCACTTAGCCGAAAAAGCAATAAATAGGGTTGTTAGCAGAAAATGTTCGATTGTATCAAAACCATGCTAAGAGCACCATTCTTTCGTAGAGTATAAAAGCAAAAAACAAAAGTAAAAGTATTAGAGATGCGGAAAGTAAAAGCAACTGTAACAAGTTTTACTCCAAGAAATTCAAAAGAAAAGCATCGCTCAAGGGGCAACATCGTCCTCAGTCGCCTTCCCAGCCTCTTCCTCGCCATCGTCCTTCATGAAACCTTCGGCTTCCTTCTCTTCAAGGCTCCTCACGACCTTGGAATCCTTGACCGGTTCCTCATCAACATCTTTCGGATCAGCCTCGGTCTCCAACACCTCGGTGTTGATAGGGGGAGGGGTCGGAGGATGCGTTATATTGTCCAGTTCGAACTCGAGGCACCTCCGACCGCCAGGGTGCATATGGAACTGGTCACCATACCCATCAAGATGTCGAAGGTCGGCTTGAAGGATGGGTTGGCAACAACTCGCTCCATATCGACCCCATCCCTTGCCTTCAACACCTCGACTTTGGCCTTATGTTCCTGCTGCTCGCACAACCTCTCATCCTGGCCCTTATGGAACTGAACCTTGAAAGACTCGAGCTCCATCTCCTTCTTGGAAGTAGTGGCGTTGAAGTCATCCATGGCCTTCTGCAACTCCTCCTCTAACACTTTGCTACGATGCACCAGTTCAGCCCTCTCCTTCTTGAGCTCTTCATACTTCTTACGACATGTTTGGGAGTTGAGCGAGCATCTTTCAACTCTATGGAGACCTGAGCGAGCATGTCGGCCAGATCCACCCGCTTTTCGCGCTCGATGGCGAGCTCCTTCCTCGATTGGCTGATCCCCTCGCTCGACGAGTTGAGTGATTTGATCAGTCTATTGGTGTATAGGACGAACTTGTGTGTAGTCTGCAAAGAGGAACAAGATCAGACGATAGAACACTAGAGCTTTATACTGAAGCATGGAGTTAGAGAGAAAAACTACCTTCTGGAGATCCTCCTCCATCAGGAAGGAGTCGCGAGCATAGGCACTCGGGAAGTCATCAACCTTGATGTCACCATCCAAGATCTTCTTAACCCGGATGGCGTAGGTAGACGAGGAAGAGGAGATATCAGCTGGAGAGCCTGAACCGGCCAAGACAACGTCAAGCCTCTTTGGCTGCTCAGTCGATCCCGAGCGAGCCCTGGAGTCCTCGCTCGATTCAGAGGCCCTTTTCTTCCTCCGGTCACCCGTATCTCCCCTCTTCGGAGGTGAGGAAGGATGGGTCAGAGGCACTGGAAGAGTAGGCGGCAGCCCCGAAGAGGATCCACCCACAACCTTGTCGACCGGCTCAGCGCTCCCCGAGCCGGTGGGGTGCATTCCGGAGGAAGTACGAGGCGAAGCCGATATATGCTTCTTCAGAAGAGCCTGTTCTTCGGTCAGACCCGAGGCACTCTCCCTCGCGCGATTCTGCGCGTTCATCGCAACCAGTAAGTCCATTGGAGATAGTCCAGCCATGTCTGCGGGCAGGGGCTCCTTCTTTCCCTTCGCATTAATCCAAAATTCGGCACCGATGATTCGTTTGCCCCGAACCGAAGTGAACTCTCGATTTTTTTGGGCAGAGGCAATATCGACCAGCGAGCCTTCCTCGTTGGTAAGGGACGGATGTTTGTACCCTGCAAAATAATCGAACAAAAAGGATTAGTATCTAAATAAATATCGACCGAGCATCTCACTTGGGGGGAAAATCGCACTTATGGACACACCACTCTCTGACAAAAACTCTGGATCGGTGTGGTTCATCTGCAACCACACCCACTGGCTCTTCAACCTCGGGGTATTCTGCGCGCACTTGGTTATCATCGGCTCGGACAAGGAGTCCCTCTTCGTAAAATAATAGTACTCGACTTTGTACCTGCTCAACCGGTACAAAGAATGCCATCCATGAAGAGTCGGGTATTCGAGGCCCATATCGTAGAAGACGAGCAGGGTGCTGAACATGTGACACGAAGCGATGGGCGCCACCTAGAAGGGTGCCAAGCCAGAAGATTGAAGGATGGCTCGAAACAAAGCGTGGGGAGGAACTCTGATCCCATACTTAATCATTGGGAGGAAGAAGGCTATGTCATCAAATTTGGTCGGTCGACAACACTTGTCGGTCGGCAACGGCAAGGTGTACTTCATCTTGTGACACGCGACCCCCTTGGAGCTCCTCGTAACGTCCTCCTCGGTGGCAATGGACACCGCCAGTCGAACAGGGTCATTCGGGTTGATTTGATCCTTCTTAATGAAAGAAGTGTCAATCACGATGGGCTCGAACGAGTCGTCGTTGCTCTCGTCGGCACCATCACCCAAATCCTCGCCATCATCATCAGCACCATTGCCCGACCCTTCACGATCGGAGATCTCGGGATCCAGGTCCATGATGGCCGACTCGCATTCGAATCGACCACCTTCAGACCCCGAGGAAGCCGCCTCTTGAACGGGCATATTTCTGACCTCGACCTCGGTCTAACCGGAAGATGAGGAGGGTTCCACAGTAATCTCAAACGAAACCATTTTATCTAAGAACTAAAAGAACACAAAAACACCAAAATTGGCAAAGAAAAGACAGAGGTCCCCCACAAAGTGAAAGAAAGTAAAAAATACGCACGCATTCAAAACGAAAGGGAAAAGACCTTGTGGTTCACGAAATCGCACTCAAAACGAAATGGAGACACTCGACTACCCCGACCAATCCAACCATGCACCCTACAATGGTCACCTAAACCGAGTATGCCATGCAAACGACTATCCACTTAGACTTGCAAGTTATGGTTTATCATACCAGTTTTACATACCAATAAGTATATGAAAAAGGCGACACGACGCAATTCACAAAGAAACACTCACAAAACATTTCAAAAAACGAAACTCGAAACAAAAGATCGCGCACAATATCAAGACGACATTAAAACGATTACTAAATTAGCTCAAAATCACGACATCATACGACACACGGCTGCGTGCCAACTGATTAAAAGGCGCACCACCAGCAGCAAATTTAAACAACACGAAATGAAGCACATCAAGATCGGAGATGATGCAAGACCCAGGGCAAATCAAATCACGAATCTAACGCTAAATCTCAAAGCACACGATGTCCTATGCATTCCAACACCCAACCATTAGTCCACTCAGTCGAGACGAGTCAGATCCTAGATTACGCTAATCCAGATTGTTTACTCACAATTCGCGCACACACGCAAACAAGAATAAACGATAAATAGCAAAGAGGAAGAGCGACATGAAGCAGGCCTACCTAAAGAGGAAGAACGACGACTGGAGGCGGAATGATAGCAAAATAGTCGTCGGAGTGGTTGCCGAAACAGTAGCTGCACGTCGGGGAAGATGATTCGCCGGGAGAAAGAGAGAGAAGCAACCGATTGATAAGTTGATATTTTTACCAACTTATCTATTGTTTCTTTGTCTATTTTGGTGATGTTTGGATCGTTTTTAGTGTCTTTTCGAGCATACATTGGCTTTTGTGCTTTTTATGGTGTGTTTGATGAATCATGCAGGTTTTTGGATGAAAATCGGAGGATTTTGGAAACTTGTTCGCCGCAGCTTCAGAGAAGGTCGATGAAAGAACTCGAAGAGATCGACGCAGGAGTACTGAAGCAGAACCACCGTCGATCGATGCCAACTGGCCGTCGACCGACGATGCTTTGTCCTTCCCGTCGGTCGACGGAGTGTCGCGGGGCAGACCATATCTTTTCTATTTTCTGAAGATAAACACATATCTAACTCCTAGGTATGGTAGGATTCATCCACAACATCTATAAAAAGGCTGAAGAATTTGAAAATCAGAAGAGCAAGAGAGGAGATCGAAAATCAAGAGAGAAGAGAATTAAATTGAGAGAAACATCACAAGGAAGAAGAAGAAGAAGATCATTGGGTTTGAGATTGAATCTTTGGGGAAGATTCAGTTTTCCTTTTCATCTTTTCTTTTCTTGTTCATTGTCTATGATGATTAAGATTAGAATTATGTGTAACTAATTGTCTTCTCAGATTCTAGGTTTTCAAACTATCAATGTATGCATGTTTTGATTAATTGAAGTTATTTTTCCTTTCCCTCATAGTTTGTGAAATCTGGTTTTATTCTTAATCTTGGGTATGTTGGCCACTAACTTAGGATTACTAGTTGGAAATTAGAGATGTAACTGTAATAGTTTTCAATCGAAAGAGATTTTCACAATATAATCTGATTTCTTGTCGTAACTAAAGGGAATAGATTGTAGGAATAAATCTGTAGAACTTTAGGAGTTAGTTAATTAATCTTGAGACCGACAGGAGATAGATAATTAATTAATCTAATTTATGAATTGTCCAACAAAGAAGTTCATAATAGCTTTCTGATGTTTCACTGTGTAGATGAATTAAAATTGGAAAATAATCAATTTGTTTATGCATGTCATACTTGATAAGGAGAAAAGCCTAGAATCTGTACTTCTTATCCTTTAGATTTTTCAAAGTAGGTTTGTTTTCACAATTGTTTTCTTGAGGTAATTAAATTTCAAAACCCTTTATTTTCAATTTTACCTATCTAGTACTTTAAGAACTTTTAAGTTAGTACTTAGGATTTTTCGTTGTTCCTTTCCTCGTGGGATCGATAATTTAATTTGCCGCTATATTATTAGCTTTGCTAAGTCGCGGGTTAAAAATATGCGTGATCAAATTTTGGCACCGTTGTCGGGGAAAGGACAGAATTGTCCTACTATTAACTTTGTGATTAGAGTACTGATTTAGGTTGTAACATCTTTTAAACAATAATTTTTTTTTCTTTCTTTCTTCTTTCAATACGAAGGGCCGTCCATCGAAGCCCACTCCAGCGTCGATCGACGCCTTCATATTTTTATAGTTTTCAGTTTTATTTTGTTTTGTTTTTTTTATCTGTAGTGCCATCTCACAAACTACTTTATTGTACAGGTAGTGCATGAGTACAAGAGCCCGAGCAAATGGTCCGCTTTATTACTATCCGGACATCAAAGCCACGTGCAGAAAAATCCGAAGGAATAAGCGCGCCCAAGAAGGCTCAAGTAATCAGGCAATGGAAGACGAAGTACCACAACCTAATGACATACCACAACAGCCGATTGTACAGCCACCACCACCAGGACTAACCTTGGAAGAGCAGACTGCTCTGGTCCGAGAAATCCAAGCCATGAGGGAACAAATGCAACAATTGATCCTAGATCGAGACAGGGGGAGAAACAACAGAAACCCTCGGTTCGGTCATAGGAATCCACTATTTGAGGATCAACCTGAGGATGAAGATGACGAGGACCAGGAGCCTCCTAATGACTCAGATGATGAAGAGGAAGACGAAGAAGCCATGCAGAAGAGGTATCGACCTCAGTTCAAAGAAACCGACTTCAGAATCGGAATTAATGCAAATAATTTCGAGCTGAAGACTGGACTAGTTCAGATGGTTCAACAGAACCAGTTCGGCGGAAGGGCTACTGAGGATCCATAAGCCCACCTAGACAAATTTCTAATGCTCTGCAATACCGTCAAGATTGGAGGGGTCAGCAAAAGTGTCATCCGAATGCGTCTGTTCGCATTCTCACTGCGGGATAAGGCACAGTCTTGGTTTACTGCACTGGACAAGGGGAAGATCAGTACGTGGAGCGAACTACGGAATGAGTTCCTCGAGAACTTCTTCCCTCCAAACATCATCAGACAAAGAAGGAAGGAAATCATTAGGTTTGCTCAAAGACCAGATGAGAGTTTCTATGAAGCGTGGGAACGCTACAAAGAACTACTCAGAGCCTGTCCCGGACATGGTCTACCTCCAGGTGAACAAGCCGAGGCATTCTATGAGGGCTTGAATGAAAGGACTGTTGAGTTGGTAGACACCACACTGGGGGATACCATCATGACAAAGAGCGGAAAGAAGGCCATGGAGTTCTTCCAAAAGATGGCCAACAACAATCAACGCTGGTCCTCAAGCAGACATAGACCCGTCAAAGCCGTCGAGAGAGTAGTGGAAAAGAAAGCTGCAGAAGAGCCTGACTTGGTTGCTGAAGTCAAGAAGCTTCAAGAGGAGTTCGCTTCCTTGAAGCAAGAAAAGGCAGTAGCCGTAGTGGAGCCTGTACAGCCTCCCCTTGAAGGAGAACAAGCTGATGTGAATTTTGTTCAGAGGGGTGGTTACCAGAACAATAACTACCGTGGAGGTTACCAGCAGCAAAACCAGCACTACAACTACAATCACGATAGGAACCACCCTGGGTTCTCCTACGCGAATCCTCAAGCTGCTGAACAACCACCTCCTGGATTTGCCGTACAACACGGAGTAGTGGTTGACAAGAAGAAGCCAAATCTCGAGGAGATTTTGGCCAAATTCATGGAAGGATCCACTAGCAAGGTGAGTAAACTGGAGCATGAGATCTCTGGTGTGAATACCAAGATAGAACAAATGCAAAAGCACGTCCAGATAATAGAGACTCAAGTCAGCCAGATCGTTGATGCTCTCGGAGCACAACATAAATCGGGGCAACTTCCAAGCAATACACAGGTTAACCCCAAGAATCAGAATCAGAGAAATCAAGTGAACGCTATTACTCTGAGAGGGGGGAAATCCTATGAAGGGCCACAGAAAGCAAGGGCTGAATTCAAGGAGAACGAAGACGTCGAACAGGCCGACGAGGCTGCCAACGACGAGTCACCGTCGATCGACGGTGAGCAATCATCGATCGATGCCAGCAAAGAAGGGCCGTCGATCGACGAGCACAACCAGCGTCGATCGATGCCTGCTCCAGCTCTGCCCCCAAAAAAGCCGCCCTTGCCGTATCCGCAGCGGTTCGCCAAAACCAAGATGAACGAAAGGTATGCACGCTTCCTGGAAAACATGAAGAAAGTACATATCAACATTCCTCTGGTTGAAGCACTCCAAGAAATGCTGGGATACATAAAGTTTCTAAAAGACATGGTCTCTCAGAAGCGACCCTTCATGGAACACGAGACGGTAAATCTCTTTGAAGAATGCAGCGCCATCATACAGAAAAAGATGTCAGTCAAATGAGAGGATCCAGGTTCATTCACGATCTCTTGTGTCATCGGTGGATAAACCTTCGGAAAAGTTCTCTGTGACTCTGGCGCCTTAATCAATTTGATGCCACTGTCAATTTTCAAGGGATTGGAAATCGGGAATATCAAGCCAACGACCATAACCTTACAGATGGCCGACCGATCGGTGTCCTATCCAAAAGGTATAGTGGAAGATGTGCTTGTAAAAGTGAAAGATTTCATAATTCCTGCCGACTTCGTGGTGCTTGACATGGATAAAGATCGGAACATCCCTTTGATTCTGGGAAGACCGTTCCTAAAAACCGGTGGGGCTCTGATTGATATTCAAGACGGCAAACTGACATTCAGATTCAACAATGAGTCAGTAACTTTCTCTATATAAAAGGCGATGCAGGAGCAAAATGATACCAGGAGGAATGCCATATGATCGACTGTTTCAGGCCAGTATTATCCTCACCATTTGCCTCTCTCAAAGGTGAGCCGAATTTTCTAGAGACTTGCCTACAGCACTTACTCTTCTCGTCGTCAAATTTGGAGGAAGCAGAAGAAGGGATCGTGGATCTAGTGATGGAACTAGATGTATTTGAGGAAGTAACTCGAGAGAAGGAGACCAAAAGAGAACCATTGCCGGGCCGATCTCGCCCAAAACGTCGAGACAGCAAGCCATCGTCGATCAACGGCGAAGGATCGTCGATCGACGGCAACTTCGGACCCCCGTCGATCGACGGTGGGTCAGCGTCGATCGACGCCCGAGCAACAGTACCCCAGAAGTTTTCTTCGATAGAAACAGCGAGACGTGGAAAAGGGATTTCAGTCGTAGAGTCATCATCGATCGACGGACAGCAAGCGTCGATCGATGCTCCCTTCTGCGAGCCGAAGTCTAACTCCGATCCGCCAAATCTGGAACTCAAACCTCTCCCGACACATCTCAGGTACGCTTTTCTGGGACCAAATGATACTTACCCTGTTATTGTTTCTGCATACTTGACACAGGGGGAGTTAGAGAAGTTACTGCGAGTCCTACGGTAGTACAAAATTGCCATTGGATGGACATTGGGAGACATAAAAGGGATTTAACCCCTCGCTTTGCATGCACAAAATCATTCTCAAGGAGAATGCTGCACCAAAAAGACAAGCACAGCGGCGGTTGAACCCTATCATGCAAGAAGCTGTGAAGAAGGAGGTTCTCAAGCTTCTTGACCATGGGATGATCTACCCAATCTCCGACAGCAAATGGGTGAGCCCTACACAAGTCGTAGCAAAGAAAGGAGGGATGCAGATAGTAAAGAATGATGATGGAGAAGAAGTGGCAACAAGACCCGTCACGGGTTGGCGATTCTGCATAGATTATCGGGCATTGAATACCGCTACGTGCAAGGATCACTTTCCTCTTCCCTTCATTAATCAGATGCTTGATCGTTTATCTGGTTACCCTTTCTATTGTTTTCTTGATGGTTATTCAGGGTACAACCAGATAGCTGTGGCGCCGGAAGATCAGCACAAGACCACATTCACATGCCTTTATGGAGTTTTCGCCTACCGACGGATGCCATTCAGACTGTGCAATGCACCGGCTACTTTCCAGAGATGCATGATGGCAATCTTCCACGATCTGATCGAAGATGTCATGGAGGTATTTATGGACGATTTTTCAGTGTTTGGTAGCTCATTTGATGTCTGCTTGCAGAATCTAGCTACCGTACTGGAAAGATGCACCGAAACAAACCTCTGTCTCAACTGGGATAAGTGCCACTTCATGGTGCAAGAAGGAATTGTGCTAGGACACCGAGTATCAGCTGAAGGACTAGAGGTTGATCGAGCGAAAGTAGCAGCAATAGAAAAGATGCCGCCACCCAGCGAATGTCAAAGCGGTGAGAAGTTTCCTTGGACACGCAGGGTTCTACAGAAGGTTCATCAAGGACTTTTCAAGGATCTCGCGGCCGTTGTGTAATCTATTAGAGAAGGATATCTCTTTCATCTTCGACGAGGACTGCATGCAAGCCTTCGAGAAGTTGAAAGCAGCCCTCGTGACTGCTCCAGTGCTTACTTCTCCGGATTGGAGCGAGTCGTTCATCCTGATGTGCAATGCCAGCGACTATGCTGTTGGAGCAGCCTTGGGGCAATTGAAAGGGAAGCTCTTCCATGTGATTCACTACGCCAGCAAGAGCATGAACCCAGCCCAGTGTAACTACACCACCACTGAGAAAGAAATGCTAGCAGTGGTATATGCCTTCGACAAGTTTCGGTCCTATCTAATAGGATCCAAAACTATTGTCTACACCGACCACGCAGCTATCAAGTACTTGTTTGCCAAGCAAGATGCAAACCCGAGGCTGATAAGATGGATCCTGCTGCTCCAAGAGTTTGACCTGGAGATCAAGGATAGAAAGGGAAGTGAGAATGTGATTGCCGACCATCTTTCAAGACTCGAGCCTCCAGCTGAAGGAGATGATCAGGAACTGAGGATCCAAGAGACCTTCCCGGACGAGCAAATCTGCGCCCTAAGGGATCTGAGAAAGACGTACGAGTCAAAGACACCATGGTATGCGGACTTCGCCAATTACTTGGTAGGCGGTGTACTTCCACCAGACTCCTCTCCTTATGCGAAGAAAAAGTTCCTCAACGATGTCAAACTCTATTATTGGGAGGACCCTTATCTTTGGAGGAGATGCGCATATGGGATTATCCGGCGTTGCGTGCCTCAGTCAGAGTGGCATCAGATCTTCACTGCCTGTTATTCAGCTCCTAGCGGCGGCCACCATTCGGCCAATCGGACGGCATTCAAGATCCTCGCGAGCGGATTCTACTGGCCTTCCATCTACGAGCTATGTCGAGGATGGATTACAAGCTGTGATCGCTGCCAGAGAACCGGCAACATCTCGCGTAGGGATGAGATGCCCCAAACGCCTGTGGTCGAAGTCGAGATATTTGATGTATGGGGGATCAACTTCATGGGACCATTCCCTCCATCTCATGGTTTCTCCTACATTCTGCTCGCGGTGGACTATGTATCAAGATGGGTTGAAGCAGTTCCAACAACCGCCAACGATTCAAAAGCAGTCATAAAATTCCTTCAGAAACTCATGACACGTTTCGGCACGCCAAGAGCCCTAGTAAGTGATGGGGGTCTCATTTTTGTAACAAATGGCTTGCCTCTCTTCTTTGCAGGTACGGAGTCAAGCACCGTGTTACTACCCCCTACCATCCTCAAGGGAACGGGCTGACTGAACTCTCCAACAGAGGGATCAAGTAGATATTGGAGAAAACGGTGAAGCAGCGGAAGGATTGGGTTGTGAAGCTCGATGATGCTCTTTGGGCATACCGCACTGCTTACAAGACTCCCATTGGAACCTCTCCTTATCAGCTTGTCTTCGGGAAAGCTTGCCACCTCCCCGTGGAGATGGAGCACAAGGCTTGGAGAGTCGTGAAAGAGTTAAACCTAGACTGGAAAATGGCTGCATCGGAACATGCCATGGCGCTGAATGAACTGGAAGATTTTCGAGACGAGGCCTACGAGAATAGCATCATCTACAAGAGACGAGCGAAAAGGTTCCACGACAGAGGAATCCGCCCACGCGTCTTTGGTCCGGGTGACAAAGTTCTCTTATTCAAATCTCGACTTCGCTTCATGCCCGGGAAACTGCAGTTAAAGTGGGCAGGGCCATATACCGCTACCCGCCAATTTCGCAACGGTGTAGTCAAACTAGCTGGCCAAGATGGAAGGAACTTCACGGTAAACGGATAGAATTTAAAGTCGTACTACACCCCACTCGATATCTGCGTGGTGGAGAAGTACTATCTCAACCGTCCGTAGGGAAACAGGTATCGTCGAGCTAGCGACGTTAAACCAAGCACTTGTTGGGAGGTAACCCAACAATTTTCGTTTTTCAGCTTTCAGTTTTTCAAATTCCAGAGTCAGGGTCCCGTCGATCGACGGAAGTTTTCAGGCATCGTCGATCGACGCTAAACGAGCGTCGATCGACGCTCACGATTCAGAGGCGCGGGCAGAGACTTATAAAACGGGATTTTTATCCCCTTTTCAAACACAAACACACACACACGCACCCTCTCAACCCAAAACACCCACGGTTCGATTTTTCTCTCCAAAACTCGCAAAATCCACGCAAGTTACGTATCCTAGACTACTCCTCTATGATTATTTAATGATTTTTGCATGATTTTTGTAAATTTTGGCCTTGGAACCCTTATTTCAATTTCTTGCTCATGTGTCGATTTCATTGCAAACTTCGCTCATTGGTCGATATGTATGATAGTCTTAGCCGATATATGTACTTTATGTGAACTTGTATCCGTTGGAATTGCCCAATTTTGATGGTAGCAAGTTTTGGGGGGATCCTTAAATTGGGGGAATTTTTGAATTTACATTTTTAAGGATAATTGTCGAATTGGGGATGTACATTGAGTGTTTGGGATGTGAATTGCATGAATTTGTATTCAATTTTGCATGGGTAGAAGCACGTTGGGCTTAATTGCGATCTTTGTTCGATAATTTTGTGTTTGGGAATTGTTTGATGATTGTTGGATATTTTGCTAAACAATTCCTTAACTACCCTTGCAGCAAAAATGACTAATGAACCGACCTTCACCACCCAAGAGGCCGTGGAGCGCTATCATAGGTTCGGGGGTAGGAAGTACACCATCAAGCAGACGTTGTACCCCTGCTCAAGGACGATGAAGAAACTCGGCATCCGGGAGGATGTTCTGACCATGCTGGACAGGGTTGGATGGAGGACTTAGATGACACGGCGATGGCCGACTTACCCATCGCTCGTGCTGGAGTTTTTGTCAACCCTTGAGGTGTTCGAGGTCCAGCCGGAGTCCGAGCCTACCTCCATCAGTTTCCAGCTGAACAATGAGACCCACATTCTTCCGAGGAATGTCCTCGATGAGATATGGGGGGTCCCAACTGACGGCACTGGCACCCCTACGGCGCGCTTCAACAATGTCGAATTTTGGAGGCTGATTGCAGCCGATGCCCCAGCTGATCCAAACCTCTTCGACGTCGGCAACCTGAAGGCGTCTTCAATCGACAACCCCGTGTTTCGCTACCTTCAGCGATGCATGGGGGTGTCCATCTCAGGACGACACGAGAGTACCAAGGTGAGAGTGGGGGAGCTCTACGCCTTGTCCTGCTTCCTCACTGGAGACCACTTCAGCTTCGCCGCCCTCATCATGGACCACAGGAGGCACCAGCTCAAGGCCACCAAGGGCAAAATTTGGAGTGGGGATTGATCACCCCGATTCCCGAGCATCTGGGGATCGACTTGTCCGACCTCGAGGTACTTCAGGACGAGAAGGGATTGGGCACCAAGCTTTTAGTTCGGATGCAGGTTCTTCTACCCCGCGAGGGCGGATGGCTCTTGAAGATGTCAAACGGGGACAAGTTCCCATTGCCGCAGCCGGCCCTCACCCGAGTCACGGATTATCACTTCCGTGATAATTGGCTGATGAGTTCCCCCGCCCACTTGGCGGCCATGGTTGGAGCCCGAGGAGGAGCAGGCAAGTCCAGAGTCATTCACCGACTGGAGGCACAGGCCGGGCAGGGACAGTCTGATATCCCATCACAGCAGGGGATGGGGGATGATGCACACGTGCAGCAGCACGTAGGAGTTGAGGATGCAGCGCCCGAATGGACAGGTTGGGCGTCGTCCAGTCACTACCTCGGAGAGTCTTCCTCTTTCGGCATTGACTTAGCGACCCTCTACCTCTACATGCAGCAGCAGGCAGCCTTGCAGGCGACGGACTGGGAGCTTCAGGGCCAGTTTCGCCAGCACGTGACCACGAGGCTTGACACACTCGAGGATCAGATGCAGAGACTGCTCCAGAGCACCAAGCCGGACTCCACCTACGTCCGTCTCCAGCGAGAGCGTCGGACCCGCAGGCGGTTACTTGATGATGATGCCGCCCTGGATACTGCGATGGATGACGCCCCGGTGGATGAGTGAGGTACCGTTTCTCTTTTCCTATCTAACTTGCAAACTTGTCCACTCCTCGGAGTGAAACAAGTTTGGGGGGATGATGATTGGAAAAGGGAAACGTTTTTGTTTGTTTGTTTGTATTCCATTCACTACTTTCTGTTTATTTTTATTTTTGTTTCTTTTTTGTGTTTTGTTTTCAAACCATCACCATCCTTGTTCTTTTGCTTCAGTGTGAATAGTTGATCTCTGCAAGGATTTTTCTTCAGAACTAGTACTACATTGAATTTTGATTTGTGGTATTTACTATGATAGGAAAGTCTAGACAATTATTTAGGAGCTTTTGAACATAGGGCAGTCGGAACTTTGGATTGTGTTGGTATTGAAAATATGATTTGTCTTCTCCTAGAAATTGTGATTGTTGATTAGGACTTGAGATATTTGTGAAATAAGCATGATAATCTATGTGATAGAGTAGCCGATGATAGGAGTCTTTTTATTTGATAAGTTGAGCTTTGAAGTATAAATTATTGCATGAAAACTGATTAATGTTGGATAATTTTTTAGGAGAACAAAATTCAGCCCTGAGAAAATTTGTGCCTATCTTTCTTTTGTTGAGTGTCAGGATTAATGATTTATTTCCTAGAATTTGACTTATTTCTCTCTTAAGATTGCATTAAGTGTGGTAATAGGGTGAATGTGATTTTAGGCAAGTTCTTTCATAGCCATCTCCCATACACTAACTTGAAATTTCCACTTGTAACCCCTTTGAGCCTAGAATGAGAATTTCTTTGATTAGAAGGGTTGAGAAAGTGAAAATAGTGAAATATTTGGAAGGTGTTTGATGAGAGATATGAGTTTGAGTCCTAGAGGAAAGAATATGGGTTTCCATGGGGAGAAAAAGAAAAAGAAGTGAACATTGAGTGAAAAATAAAGAAAGAAAAGAATTTATGAGTTTGATGATCGTAAAAGAAAGAAAGAAAAGAATTTGTGAGTTTGAAGATCGTAGTTCACCATTGAAAAGAAAAAAAAATAATGAGTAAGAAACCCTAGAAAATTTTGTAAGGACAAGAAAGAATGAGGATGTGTTGTGGTTATGATATGTTTGGTTTGTTGGGAAAAAATTGTAGGCATTTAAGTCACTTAGCCAAATTTATCCCACCTTTTAGGTAAGCCACATTACAACCAAAATAAGACCTAATTGATTCCCTGAAAATCCACACTAACAAGCAGTGGAGAGATGAGAAATCTGTCAAACTTATGGTGAAATAATCTGCAATCTTGGGTGAGTGAAAACAGAACCCTTTACTCTTTGAGCGATGAGTGCAAACTCTTTCCGGTGAGGTTCCTCCTCAATAATTAACAATAAAAATCTATTTTGATTGCATAATTTATATGAATGGGTGATGCTTGGATAATAAAATAGACTTGTGAGGCATTGCACACTTTTATATGCATATGATTTAAATTCTTATCTTACAGATTGATCGATGACGATCAATGGTTTAAGTTTGGGGGAGTTGATAAGTTGATGTTTTTACCAACTTATCTATTGTTTCTTTGTCTATTTTGGTGATGTTTGTATCGTTTTTAGTGTCTTTTCGAGCATACATTGACTTTTGTGCTTTTTATGGTGTGTTTGATGAATCATGCAGCTTTTTGGATGAAAATCGGAGGATTTTGGAAACTTGTTCGCCGCAGCTTCAGAGAAGGTCGACGAAAGAACTCGAAGAGATCGACGCATGAGTACTGAAGCAGAACCACCGTCGATCAATGCCAACTGGCTGTCGATCGATGATGCTTTGTCCTTCCCGTCGATCGAAGGAGTGTCGCGGAGCAGACCATATCTTTTCTGTTTTCTGAAGATAAACACATAACTAACTCCTAGGTATGGTAGGATTCATCCACAACATCTATAAAAAGGCTGAAGAATTCGAAAATCAGAAGAGCAAGAGAGGAGATCGAAAATCAAGAGAGAAGAGAATTAAATTGAGAGAAACATCACAAGGAAGAAGAAGAAGAAGATCATTGGGTTTGAGATTGAATCTTTGGGGAAGATTCAGTTTTCCTTTTCATCTTTTCTTTTCTTGTTCATTGTCTATGATGATTAAGATTAGAATTATGTGTAACTAATTGTCTTCTCAGATTCTAGGTTTTCAAACTAGAATTATGTGTAACTAATTTGTGAAATCTGGTTTTATTCTTAATCTTGGGTATGTTGGCTACTA
The DNA here is from genome assembly GCA_026898455.1 of Plectranthus barbatus. Classification (NCBI taxonomy): domain Eukaryota; kingdom Viridiplantae; phylum Streptophyta; class Magnoliopsida; order Lamiales; family Lamiaceae; genus Plectranthus; species Plectranthus barbatus. The sequence goes on along the minus strand of JAPKLW010000157.1, from coordinate 728,117 downwards.
ACTTAGGATTACTAGTTGGAAATTAGAGACGTAACTGTAATAGTTTTCAATCGAAAGAGATTTTCACAATATAATCTGATTTCTTGTCGTAACTAAAGGGAATAGATTGTAGGAATAAATCCGTAGAACTTTAGGAGTTAGTTAATTAATCTTGAGACCGACAGGAGATAGATAATTAATTAATCTAATTTATGAATTGTCCAACAAAGAAGTTCATAATAGCTTTCTGATGTTTCACTGTGTAGATGAATTAAAATTGGAAAATAATCAATTTGTTTATGCATGTCATACTTGATAAGGAGAAAAGCCTAGAATCTGTACTTCTTATCCTTTAGATTTTTCAAAGTAGGTTTGTTTTCACAATTGTTTTCTTGAGGTAATTAAATTTCAAAACCCTTTATTTTTAATTTTACCTATCTAGTACTTTAAGAACTTTTAAGTTAGTACTTAGGATTTTTCGTTGTTCCTTTCCTCGTGGGATCAATAATTTAATTTGCCGCTATATTATTAGCTTTGCTAAGTCGCGGGTTAAAAATATACGCGATCACCGATCATAAAAGTAGAATGTGGAAGGAAAACTGTCCCTCCCCTTTTAAACCCAGAAAACGTTTGCGTTGCGGTAATTGCCCCTAGAGTTGGGGGTAATTACAAATGTGCCACCGCCTGGGCAGCAAAATAAAAAACCGCCCAAAGCTAAGGGTCGACTTCGAGCACTCTCAGGGCTCGTGCCCGAACCCCGATACCCTCCAGGTTCGATCCGTTCCATTAAAAGCCCTAAGTCATGATTTTCACTTTGTGGGACGAACTCTGGCGCGATTGGCACCATCAACGGGAATGTGGGGCTTTCCCCGGAAACCCACAGGTGTCCTACGATCCGTTAAAACTCCTCCCGCCAGCGCTCCCCGGAGCTTAAACAGAGTGCACGCATGAGAGTACCGCTCCATGCAAGAGAACATTCTCCGGAATGATTCTAATCCGCGTGAAATCCGGATCCACGCATTGGCCCTCGGGGCAGCATCCCCATGTCACCCGATATACCTGTATGCTAGCATTCCCAGGGAATCTACATACCGGCATGGAGTAGTATCCCGGCTACTCCCCATAGGAGTTGCTCTCCCCGGAGGCACCTTCCAGGCCACGAGGATAGTCTCTTGGATGCCTCAAAAACTCTGCACTCTGTGACGCATTTCGACTGGAATTTTGATTCCAGCACCTATCTACAATAGACCCTGAAATCGAAAGGGGCTATTGTTGGGGCCAGGCCCACGAGGTCCAGGCCTGATAAGCGCATCGGCCCAAGTGACAACTAAACCAAAGCAGCAGGCCCACCCGAAGTAGCAAAAGGCATGGAAACGCCCAAGTCTGGAGGTCGCCACCGATGTTCTTAAATCCTCGATGTCGAGCACTTGAAGGGATCAATATCGAGGACCTCAATGAAGAAACCCTAAAAGTTTGGCGGCGCGTAACCATTAGAAACCCTAACCGACTCCGAGAAACACGGAACAGTTCCGAGATTCTCGGTGAGCTCGAGCTCACCCGTTTTTAGGGTTAGGTTAGACGTCTCCTCCCCTATCCTGTCTATAAATAGGGGAGGAGAACTCGATTTTCGTAACTTTTCCCTCTCGCAAGATTACGCTGTAACGCTGCCAGATTTTCTACAGATTATTCAAAATATACCTATCCTTTTTCTGAATTTTCTATTTTCTCGTTGTTTCAAATCAATTTCATTTATCCATCTGTCGATGTTGCCTGTTATTATTTAACAAGGCTCCAAGAGCTCCATTTATCTGTGAATCGAACCTCGACAGTGATTTCATGTCATCTTACAAGAACATGATACAAACCATCAAATCAAGAACACAGCTCCAATATTAACACGAAAGGAAAAAAAAAATCACCACCAGAGGAATTTAGAACTCCACGTTTTTCATTTTACGCATGTTTTCATTCGTATAAAATGTGTACATTTTTTAAACATGGCCAACCCATGGTATCATACAAGTTCAAAGCTTGATAACTGACAAGAATTTCGGTGCTGCAAGAATTTGGTAGAAATAGCATACATTAAAACTAAATCAGGTAATCCATAGGCAAACAACTCATTCGAAAAACATAGGCAAAGAACTACAATTATACATGTAGTTTACTTCTCAAAACCTCCAAATCAGTTGGGAAAAGGGTCAACAAAACCCAAGTAAAATGACAGAACATATTATTAAAATTAAGGCAATATCATATAGCCCAACACTCGCTCCAATCGTTCTTCTAAAGCACTCCAGCAGTTCACTGCAACAAAGAAAAAAAACAAAACAAAATCAGCAATTTGCCTTACAACATCAAATTTTGCAACATCATAATTATGGAATAAGTACTCGCCAAGTATTTATAAATATTCTTAAAAGACAAACTTTAAGAAATTGAAAGTGTAAATCAAGTTTGCTGACTAATGACTATGCACCCTTCCATGCTTATTATTTCATATGTTCTTCGTGCAGCCATTCATAAAAGTTTCTTAATGACAGACTTCAGTTCAATGTAAATGAATCCAACAAATACTTTAGTTCATCCCTTGTAGATATAAACCACAATTAAGGTGAGAAAGGAAATTTACAGAGTAAGGAAATGAAAAACTCATTCAATGGAGAATGAGCCACGGACCGTAAACCTTACAACTGCTAAGACAATGCTTTATATGTGTAATGGACCATAGCACAGTAAAACATTTTTATATACATGTTAGTTTAACTGGTGCTCAAACATACAAAACCGAACAAGCATTCATTCAGAAAAAGGGAGTTTTTTCAAAACCACGTATAAGTAAGTATAAGACGAATCAAAAAGTCCAAAGCTAGAAATTAGAAGTACCCAAAACAGATAGCAGCTTTACAACATGAAGGAAACAATACACATATGTACCTGTTGTGGCTGTTGATAGTTAGCATATCCAGGATAGCCACCATAATACATGTTTGGATCTTGTGGAGGAGGAAATCCACCTTGCACCTCGTGCCCCTGGGTATACCCATAGTAAGCCCCACCACCCCACTGGTTTTGGTCCTGAGTCTGAGTTCAAATTAATACTGATATCAGAAACCGAATTAACATGCAGAAACAGTTAGGTAAACAGTTTTAGATGCTCAACCGGCTTGTTTGAAGGACTGCGACCCCATGACAGCCGTATATTTTGCCCTCCTAGTACAGTACCATTTAAGTTCGATAGAGCTTGCTCAGCACAGGACCTAGCTTGAACATATACAAGAACCACATAAGTAGCCAGTGGGAACATGAAAGTTATAACTAAGAGAAATACCATAATACCTGTCGGAAAACTGAACAAATCCACAACGCTTTCCAACTGGTATTTTTACATGTACTACATCACCATACTGGGAGAAAACTTGTCTCAAATGGTCGTCTGTCACATTGGGGTCTAGACCACCAACAAATATCTACATTGCAAGGTGGCAAATAAGTAGCATATAGTAAGACAAACACAGTATAAACTGGTTAAAAGTTACGCACTGTTGTATTATTCGGATCACTTTCTCCCTGGCTTACTTGAGAACTTTGATATGAAGCTGCAACAACAAATAATTGTGAAGACTGGAGCCATTACATGCTACATAAAGTTTATCTGCCAGCTCTATAAGGAAAATCAAGTATGACTCTCAGATTGTCTACTAACTAAGTTTTTTGTTTTACTTGATCCTTCTCTCCCTCATAATATAAATGCAATGTCTGACATCAGAAAAATAATTCTTACCTTCTTTCTGCTCCAATCATTTCTTAGCATAACATTCAAAGACTTCTACTTAAAAAAATAAATATAATAATAAAAAAATTCTCAAAATATAGCACATATTGCAAGAAAAAAATACCTCATTGTAGATCCCAAACACAAGTTAGCCCCATGCCACATTTAAATTCCTCCTTAGTCTAACCATCAACAAGTTTACTACCCAGGTTTTATCTTCCCCCACTTCACAAGAGTATAGGCTTTCCAAGATTCAAGAGCCATCAATAAACTATAAAATGTCTTGTACCGTTTACGAGTCAATATGCAAATGTAAATACAATCAAAAACACCTTTAAGTTTCCATAACTCCAACATGTTAAGATTCCATAATGCATAAGCTATAGTCATTAATACATATCCAGATAAAGAAAAAATGTACAACTTCAGCAATTAAAAACAATAGTACAAAGAAATCAATCAGACCTAAGACCTGTAAATCTACAACTTTCGTGGGAATACTGAGTCAGGTTAGAACACACAATTAGGAGTTAGGAATGCCCTAACATTATATAAATGCAAGTATATCATAGTCCTTTGTAGCTATCAAATAGCTATGCAGAATATGAATGTAAAGCTTCTGCTAGGACGTTTATGTGACGGCAACCCGGCTTAGCCTGCTATCTATTCACAAAAAGGTATCCAGAAGAAAAGTGTGGGATGGACTAAGAAGTGTAGGGCATGTCAAGAAACTAGCAGAAACAGAAAAGGACTACTACAAAATTAAAGGGAAGGAAGGCATGGCTATAATTGACTTGAAAAAGAGGTATAGAAAATTGACTGGTAATTTAAAGGGAAAACTGTGAATGTAAAAAAAAATCTGTAGCAAAGGAAATGCCACAAAAGGAATGAAGGAAGCTTATGACATAAACAAATTTAACTGACCTAAACAGAGGCCACGCATTACAGGGGAATCATTTCAGCTGAAACCAGTTCCAGGCCCCCGTAAATGAGAGCCTCTCTCTTCCCTGCTTCGAGACAACATGAGTTTTATAAGTTTTTTCGTGTTTTATAAAACTATATTTTTCCAACTCTAGTAAAGAACTGGAAGGAAATGCCTGAATCTTCGTTTTATAACTACAACATCGATCAAATCTAAAACTCCAAAATAGAACTTCAGAAGAACAAACTGCGAATTGGAATATCTACAGATGCACAGACACATTGTAAGATTGTATGAGCATATAGAGGACAAGTAACAAACACTGCAAAGCCTTTTCAGACAAGAAAGAGTTGATGCTGCAAAAGAATTTATCTTCTCACCGTTTTGCATAGGTGCATTCATAGGTTTTTTGTTAGCTGCAGGTCCAATCCTCATGGGCCTAGATGAACAGACAATGCCATTCATTTCAGTCATAGCACGCTGTTGCTCTCTCTCATCCCCAAACTTAACAAATCCATAACCCTTTGAACGTCCAGTGACCCTATCTATAACAACTTTTGCACCCTTTACAGATTGGTAGACAGGCTTAAATGTTTCCTGCAGGATGTAATCTGTAACATCACCAGACAAATCTCCCACAAAAATTGTGTACTCAGGAGAGTCATCTGTACGCTTATCCCCAGAACCAAGGGAAGCCCAGTTTAGCCGGTAGGTTTGTTCAGAATTAGGCATCATTGTACCATTATATGATTGCAATATACTTTCAGCAGTGGCATGAGTCCTGAACTCCAGGAAGCCATACCCCTCAGATTGACCTGTTTGCTTGTTACGAATAACCTTGGCAGATGCTAGCTGGAAACAGCAGAAAAATAGTAAACATGAACATTCTTAGAAGTTACAAATCATACAAGAAAGATACAAACTTGCAAGACCACCCACCACCGCAAAGAAAATACAAGAAAAACCCCACTCCAGTGTCTCATAATCACAATAAAAATATCTCAAACGTCTTTAGCAGTCACGCGTAAATAATCCGATGACCTAAGAGTAAGATATTCCGAGGGTCTTTGGCTACAGCCTACGCAAGTCATACGGGACAATTTCTTCTCCATTTCAAACCCAATTCTTTGCGATACCACATCGAGATCCAATCAATAATTTTTCAGAAGAATCCAAGACAAGAAGCAGAAGAACAAAACAACCAGCTACCCTTGCATAGAGATGCTAACATCAAGATAACAGAACTTATTTCAGAAAAAGTAGAAACATACCTCGCCGGTGTGGTAGAAGCAAGATGTGAGATAGCCCTCGTCCATCCAGTACTGAAGGTCCCCAATCCATAGAGATCGAACCTCCTCGGCCCCGCCACCAGCGGCGGCGTTGGCTGGCGGCGCACCGTAGTGCTGTTGCTGCTGCTGCTGAGGCCAGAATTGAGGCTGCTGCTGCTGCTGCTGCTGCATCGTCATCCACTGCTGCTGCTGCTGATCCATCCCCATAGGCGGCGGTGCCATTCCTCCTGGCTGCTGCATCATTCTGTAAACCCTAATTGGAGAATCTCGGAAGAATTGGGGATTGGAAAGGGAGTCGAAGAAACGATAGGGTTTTCGTGTTTTATCAAGGGTGTTGGCTCGCCACCCCAACCCTCTATTTAATTGGTGTCGCGTTTCTTCCTCAGCGATTTCATTTCATTTTTTCATTATGTGTTCACGATTCATTAATAAATTAAATTATCACGTTAGATACTAAACTCTATAGGCTTGATTGCAATTATTTTCTTACAAAAAATATTGATAATATTTTATTCACCTGCTCCAGATTTGAATACGACTGAGAAGGTCGGAAGAGAGGGAGATTTTTTTTTTATTTTTTTTATTTTTGTTTCTTGAAAAGGAAATTCATGAAAACTTCAAAGTTCAAACTATTGTTTTCTTGTAACATAAGTTGATAGCGTAGAACACTGCAATAATTTCACCTACTATTGGGATTAAGATTTTGTAAATTAGTATTGCATCCACGCAATGTGTGAGATTGAGAATTTTAATTATATATATTAAAATAATAATATTTTAATATTTCATTTATAAGTAATATGAATTTTTTCGATATATAAATCATAGAGTTGTATGATAACATATACAATATAAATTAGTATATTTCTTATATATTATATATGTGATTATATTATATTCATTTTAATTAATTTGTTAAATTTAATTTTGTAAGTCTCATATTAATTTATAAATCAAAATAATGTTTATATATTGTTTGCTTAAAAATCCAAAAAACTTTCAACCCTTCACTTTATTTTTCTCTCTCTTTTTTTTAAGAACCAAAACAAATTATATATTTAATAATTATATATTTTTCTCTCTCTATTAGTGTAAAATTATGAAAACTATTTGTTATATCATTGGGTAAATATTTAATTATATATATATATATATATATATATATATATATAATTATGATCTCATCTCTATATAAGGAGCGGATCCAGTGAGAAAAATTCTCCCGTGAGAAATATTGATTAGTAATCTTGTTGGTGGTCCCTAAACCACATATTACATATGAAGAGGACAAGCTACTAACTTTGGTGAGATGTAGCACAGATGTGGAAGTCATTCTCATCAAATCCACAAATTTTATATAGTATAATTAATGAAAACATTTAATGCTTGTTTAGCCATGAGGTTTTTATGTACTATAAATAGAAGTTCTCCTATGTAATAAAATCATCACATATCAATAAAAATCAAGAGTTTCCCTTTCATCTTCAAAAAGTTATTCCTTCTCCTACCTCCCATATTTCATTTTGTTAGCATTTTTGGATTGTGTTCATCCTATCGAGTGTGTTTTTAGGCTACGATCCTAATTCCAAATTTTGAGATACCCAACAAGTGGTATCAGAGCCCAATTAGGGTGATTATTATCTGCTTATAGTATGCTCTGTGTTTGTCACTAAAGTGGATCCTACACATCAGAAAATAAGTTAGACTAATTTTCATCCTTTGAGAGTTTGCCAAATACTGTTCACCAAAAAATTTTGTCGACAGTACCAGAGCACGGTTTATGCCCAAATACATTCGGTGGGATAACATGGCCATGGTCACGGCGGAAAACTCACGGGTGCAACATGGGAGCAGTTCGTTCCTGTACCTGCAGTTGACACACACGAATTACACCAGTTGGGTGATTCGTGTGCAGGCTATGATGGAGGACCAAGGAGTGTGGGAGGCAGTCGAGCCAGCTGAAGGTGTAGAAGTTGACGCCCAGCTCGACAAGAAGGCGAGGTCGCACCTCTTACAAGCGCTTCCGGAAGACCTCCTCATGCAAGTGGCCAAGAAGACGACAGCAAAGGAGGTATGGGACAGCCTCAAGACGAGGTTCGTCGGTGTAGAACGGGTGAAAAATGTAAGATTGCAAACATTGAAGAGTGAGTTTGATACGATGCACATGAACGACAATGAGCCGCTAGACCACTACGTTGGTCGACTCACAACCATGTCGGTCAGGTATTCGAGTCGTGGAGAATCACTCAGTGACGCAGCGCTAGTAAAGAAGCTCTTCGATACGGTGCCAGAAAGATTTATCGGTGTGGTAGCCGGCATCGAGCAATTTTATGACCTCAACAAACTGACTTTCGAGGAAGCAGTCGGGAGGCTTAAAGTTTTTGAAGAGCGCACGCGCAAGAAAATCACGAGCACCGGAGGCAACGAAGGACATGTGCTCCTCACTCAGGCGGAGTGGGAGGCACGGTTCAAGAAGGATAGAGGAGACTCGTCAACCCAGTGGAAGAAGTTTTCCACGGATGGTGGAAACCGTGGACGAGGAGGAAGATATCAAGGCAGAGGTCGCGTAAGAGGTGGTCGAGGAGGACCACCACAAAGAGATGGAGCAGGTAGCTCTGGCGGAGGCGGCCGTGACAAGAGTCACATTCGTTGCTATAATTGCAATGAGTTTGGGCACTATTCATCACAATGTCGTGCACCGAAGAAGAGAGAGGAAGCACATCTTGCGCACACTGAAAATGTCGAACCAGCATAACTTATGGCAATTTCGGAGGAGTCGCAGTGTGTCGGAACACCAACTGATGTTTGGTTTCTAGACAATGGTCCCAGCAATCACATGACCGGCGACAAAGAAAAGTTCTTCGAGTTGGAAGAAGCGGTCACTGAAAGTGTGAGGTTCGGAGATGATTTAACCGTACGAATTCAAGGAAAGGGTTCGGTGCTCTTTGCTTGCAAGAATGGAGAACAATGGTTGCTCGAAGAGGTATATTACATTCCTCGACTTTGGAGCAGTATGATCAGTCTCGGACAGCTGACTGAGTCGGGCCATCAAGTTGTGATGAATGACGGAGAGCTCGAAATTTTCTCAAAGGACCCTCTCTGACTGATCATGAAAGTGAAGCGGTCGCAAAATCAGCTTTACCGCATCGAGTTGCAGGTGGCAACTCCGGTAAGTTGTTTGGCAAGTCTTGACGATCCGGCGTGGCTATTGATGGGTTTTGTATACTGAAAGCATTTATTACAATGAGTATACAACGGTTTATTTCTCCTATCTGTTAACAATCTTACATGTATGAACAATGGTATCCTCTTGTCTCACCGATAGGGACGATGATACGGCGTGTTGTAGATCGCAGAAGACAGTATGATCACTTGACCTAGTGAGACATAAACCTGATCACAGCCGAGACAGCGTATGAGGATACGTCTGTCCAAATGGCTGCGGCATTGTCGGAATAAGTAGTCTGTCTTGGTTACTTGACATGCTGGTACGCAGAGGTGGCGTATTTATGGACCGCAGTGAGATATATTCGTCTGTCTGACATCAGCGAATAAAAGATCTCGTTATATTGATTGAGTCCAAACCCTAAAGAAGGTTCAGGGGTTTGCACGGGTTGACTGTTGCTTTGACTTGCCATGGTGGAGAGCCTAAGTAACGTGCTCGTATATCCGCATCTTGGGTAACAGCAGTTCGTGTAGTACCGCCTGAGACTGGACTTAGGTAACCATATCCGAGTAATAGGATGGGGACATTCCCTGAGGAGCTCAATAACATTCATCGTGCCAAAGTCCTGCAGGCTGATTAAGTTCAGGCACGAGTGATAAGGTTTGAGTGGTACTACTCAGGAATTATAAGATATTAATTAATTGTAGTTAGAGCTTGTCAGAGGCTCCGATTAATTTATGGATGTTCGGTAACCTTAAATATTTTGATTCTCAATTAATGCAGCCCGTTCTCGTAATATGGTAATAAAGGGGTAGGTCAGTATTAATTCTGTGGTGAAAAAGAATTAATATTAATTAATTAATTGTGTCCTGGGTTGTGGACATGAGAATTAATTAATTTATAGGCCCACTTTATTATTTGCATTAGGTCCCAGGACTGGCCCAATTAAATATGCTGAATTGAGCCCAAAATGGCCCATTAGGGTTTCCAACCTTAGGTCTATAAATAGACAGCTCTCTCTCATAAGTCAAAAGACAGTTGAAACACACTAAACCTAGAGAGAGAGAGGAGGTGCCTTTTTGGGAGTGAAAGGAGGAGAATTTCGATTCTGGTCCTGCTCAGAATACAGTTCTACGGAGTCCTCACCAGTAGTAGATCTGAACAGCATTGGGACACAACCCTTAAGATCTTATCTGGAGAACATATTTTCTTTCTTCGTTCTCTTTTTGTTTCGATTTTAATCTAGAAATTACGGTAAAATCGGATCGCGTGGTTGAACTGGGATTTGGAATTCAAACGCGAAAGATCGGTTTAGACTCGACGGAGTTACGGTAAACCCTAAATCCACAATTCTTCGTATTAAATTCATAGGAGCATGTTAGGGTTTTGAGAATTTTAATTATGAGCAATATCCATAGATCGATCCGGTTCAGTTTGGTTTTGGTGATTCGGTTCATGGAAAAACCCTACAGCTATGGCATACACGCCTTGGTCATGTAAATTTTCGGGACATGAAGGCTCTCACGGAGAAGGAGATGGAAGCAGGGGTTCCATTGACTTCTCATCCGAAGCAGCTTTGCAGATGCTGTTTAGTGGCAAAGCAAATAAGACATCCGTTCGCAGCGGAGGCAAAGTTCCGCGCAAAGAAGCCGCTCGAACTACTGCACATAGATTTGTGTGGTCCAATCACGCCAATCACTCCTGGAGGTAACCGTTATTTCATGCTAATAGTTGATGATTATTCTCGTTGGATATGGTTACATGTGATGAAATCGAAAGATGAGGCGTGCTCCGCATTTCAAAAGACCAAGCAGTTGGTCGAGAATTTAAGTGGTCACCGTATCAAAGTGATCAGATCTAACAGAGGTGGTGAATTTCTTTTGGACGAGCTTGCCAAGGTGTGCGAGCAAGCAGGGATCGAACGACATCTCACCACACCATACTCTCCACAACAGAATGATGTGGTGGAGAGGTGCAATCGAACGGTGATGGCGATGGCTTGCTTACTTCTCAAAAACATGAGTGTGCCGAGTAAGTATTGGGGGGAGGCAGTTCGTCATTCAGTTTATCTTCTAAATCGACTGCCAACTAAAGCGAACAAAGATCGTACGCCATTCGAAATGTGGACAGAAAGAAAGCCCCATCTAGCACACCTTCGTGTGTTTGGGTGCACAGCGCACGCAAAGGTGACTACACCACATTCGAAGAAGCTCGATGATAGAAGTATGTCCTACGTATACTTGGGCGTCGAAGAAGAAAGTAAGGCGCATCGTTTACTTGATCCAAATTGCGGGAGAATACATGTTAGTCGCGATGTTATTTTTGAAGAAGGCGTGAAATGGAATTGGTCTTAAGATGGAGTTGACCAACCCCTCGAAGTATTCGAAGAGGTTCCAAGCTACGAGGAAGGTGGAGTCAGTTTGACACCAGTCGTAGGCTTCTCAACGGGCACAAGTGAATCGATCGATCCGACCACTCCCCAGGTCGAACCAATCTCTGAGTATGTTGATGGGAGATTGCCCACTCCATGGTCAGGTGGACCTATTTTTAGCAACGGAGGACCAGTCCGTTACACAAATATGAGCGACATCTTAGAAGAAGCACCTCGAAGAGTGTTGGAGTTTGACGAAGAGGTGATGCTTGTAGAGACGGAGGAGTCGTCTTGTTATAGTAAAGCTACAGGTAATCCAGCATGGGAGAAAGCAATGGCTAAGGAGATTGAAGCCATTGAGAAGAACCAGACTTGGTCTCTCGTCACATTGCCTGTTGGTCACAAGGCAATTGGACTCAAATGGGTATTCAAGCTGAAAAAGAATTCAAATGGCGAGGTGACCCAACACAATGCTCGGTTGGTTGCAAAAGGATATGTGCAACAACAAGGGATCGACTTCGAGGAGGTATTTGCCCCAATAGCACGACTTGACACAGTTCGTGTCATCCTTGCCATCGCAGCAAATCGTGGGTGGCAAGTACATCATCTCGATGTGAAGTCAGCCTTTCTAAATGGAGAGCTCGAAGAGGAAGTTTATGTGGCTCAGCCGGAGGGCTTCGTTGTAAAGGGAAGTGAGCACTTGGTGCTCAGGTTGAACAAAGCTCTCTGTGGACTTCGACAAGCACCTCGAGCGTGGAATTTGAAGCTCGACAAAAGTTTGAAGCAACTCGACTTCAGGAGGTGTTCACAAGAACAAGCTGTGTACACAAGAGGTAACACTAACACCAAAATTATTGTAGGTGTTTATGTGGATGACTTAATCGTAACAGGAGAAGATCCAAGGGAAGTTGAGATATTCAAGAAATAAATGATAGGGGAGTTCGAGATGAGCGATCTCGGACCTCTCTCATTTTACCTCGGCATCGAAGTGGACCAGTTCGTTGGTGGAATCTCGCTGAAGCAGACTGCTTATGCGAAGAAGGTGTTGACTCAGTTTGGAATGATAGAGTGCAATGCAATAAAGATCCCGATGGAGCCAAGAGCTCAGTTACATAAAGATCCCGAAGGAAAGCCGATCGATGAAACTGAATATCGACGGCTTATTGGGTGCCTTCGCTATCTCCTTCATACAAGACCTGACTTGTCTTATTCTGTTGGAGTTGCCAGCAGATTCATGGAAAAGCCAACTGAAATGCATCATAAGGCGCTGAAGCAAGTTCTACGATATCTTCGAGGAACCCTTGACTATGGGCTGATTTATCAAAGCAAAGGAGGTGAAGAAAATATAGTGGGCTACTCAGATAGTGATCTCGCCGGAGACCCGGATGATCGAAAGAGCACAAGTGGTATAGTATTCTACGTGAATGACTGTCTTGTTTCATGGAGCTCTCAGAAACAAAAGACAGTGGCTCTTTCTTCGTGTGAAGCAGAGTTTATGGCAGCATCTGCAGCAGCATGCCAGGCTCTCTGGCTGAAGAATCTGTTGTTCGAACTAACTGGTATGAAATCGAAGAGCGTGAAGTTGTTCATTGATAATAAGTCCGCGATCGCTCTTATGAAAAATCCAGTCTTCCATGGTCGAAGTAAACACATCGACACAAAGAATCACTTCATTCGAGAGTGTGTCGAAGGAGGTCAAATCGAGGTGGAGTTTGTTCGAACTGATGAACAACGAGCCGACACACTCACAAAGGCATTGCAATGGTAAAGTTAGTAACTATGTGGCACCTGCTCGGTGTACGCAAGTTCGGACCACACCAAGATTACGGGGGAGAATGTTGATTAGTAATCTTGTTGGTGGTCCCCAAACCACACATTACATATGTGGAGGACAAGCTACTAACGTTGGTGAGATGTAGCAGAGATGTGGCAGCCATTCTCATCAAACAATCCACAAATTTTATATAGTATAATTAATGAAAGCATTTAATGCTTGCTTAGCCATGAGGTTTTTGTGTACTATAAATAGAAGTTCTCCTATGTAATAAAATCATCACATATCAATAAAAATCAAGAGTTTCCCTTTCATCTTCAAAAAGTTATTCCTTCTCCTACCTCCCGTATTTCATTTTGTTAGCATTTTTGGATTGTGTTCATCCTATCGAGTGTGTTTTTAGGCTACGATCCTAATTCCAAATTTTGAGATACCCAACAAGAAAGAAGTTTGATTGTGTTCATGTTGTTGCTTGATTACAAACATTGCTTAATTGTGTTTTAGTTGTTGTTTGATCACATATCAACCATTAATTTATTTAAATCTAATGGATAAGATTCATTCCTAAACCCCGAAATTAAAATTTCATTGGCAAAGCTGTTGTATACAAAATAGAATTAGTTGGGATTTGGAGCAAAGGGTGAAGGAATTACCATGCATCTTAAAGAGAGAATCCACTAATCATTGTTACTACTGTCAGCAATATTCGAGTTCCTTCCAATGATAGCTCTTGCACTCCATTTGTTTTCATATGGAGTATTTATTATGTTTTCATCTTAGAATAAACTTTGGAAAATCATGGATTGTAGCTGCTTCTCGATTGGGCTTGATATGAAACTTTGAGCATAATTGAATAATTCAAACACTTGATTTTATGATGCCAGAGATTTTATAATGAACGCAAGATCAAATTCTTTCTTTTGTAATAAACTGAGGATAATAACATGCAATCCACATCGTCGCACTTTCTTGAGTTGATTACGATGCTACATTTTTATTAATGCCGGTAGCTAGCCACTGTATGCTATACCACTGCATGCATGCAAAATTAGTTAATCATGCATGCGTCATTCATTCATTCAATTGAAAAACTTACCTCATACCAAAATATTGGACATAATTAACTTAGCCATTATGCTTGATTAGTTTTGGGTTAAAATGGCAATATCGATTTCTATATCTAATAATCATTACATATAGAGAACAAAGAATATTTATTAATCTCCATTAGAAAATACAATCTCATAATCACAACTCACCTTGATAATTAATGTACACATGTCCATTTCCCTATTCTACAAAATATTATTTTGCATTGCAATATATACTAGATTTCTGCCTGCGCGTTGCGCAGAGTGTTATATATTTACTAATAATTTATTATTAAATAATATTAATTTTATTTTTTTTGCGAATTAGTACTATATAATAGTAAAATATTAAAAATTTAAACACGTTCATTTAAATAATATTAATTTTATTTAAATTTGAGATAATATTTTCTTATTAAAAATTTTAAAAATCTAAACACGTCTCTCTTGCTGTCTATCTTACACATACATTAGTATTTTTTTTATTTTTTATTTGTTATGTTATTGTTTTATTCTTTACATATAGTTTACTTCCATGTCATGCCAAAAATGCACAATAATCAAATTACATTCAAGGCGATAAAAGTATTGTATTCACTAAACTTTTTTGCATAATATACTTGATGTGATCTTACAATACAAATATTAATATAAAAAATAATCCCAAACTTTAAATTTATATTAACACCAATTATAGATTATTTTAATGTGCCATAAGAACTCCAAAAAATAAATTATAGAATATGCTCTTGTTTATAACAATCTTACATATTACTACAGTCTACATTGTTATTAATATATGGTATAAATATTGTTGGTCACTAATCAGAATATATGATCAAATTCGTGAGCGAAAATAATTTAACTTGTGTGTAGGTCTAAGTTGATTATCAGCTAACCTAGAAAAAATTAGCTGGTTAGTTAGACAAAAGCTTAAGTCGAGCAGGAGTTGAGTATAATTCAATTATACACCAACAATTAAGGGTTGTTGTTGGATTTCAAATATATTTGAATTGTGCAGTTTAAACATATAATTTGAAAGCACATTTAAGAGACAAAATATTTATAGTGGTTTAGGAGTTAGAACTCCCTTCAT
Organism: Plectranthus barbatus; assembly: GCA_026898455.1. Taxonomy (NCBI): domain Eukaryota; kingdom Viridiplantae; phylum Streptophyta; class Magnoliopsida; order Lamiales; family Lamiaceae; genus Plectranthus; species Plectranthus barbatus. The sequence goes on along the minus strand of JAPKLW010000157.1, from coordinate 712,654 downwards.
CCACTCTTCTTCCATTGCCGAAGGAAATCCACCAACTCCAATTGCTTTTGGTAATTAAATACGGATTTTAATTTAATTCTTCTACTGACAGAAGGCTTTATTTTTCTATGGTCATGAAGTACTGTAACTTCGAGTTTTACCACACTTTGTGTTAGATTTTTCAGCTGACTCTTGGTTGATAATTTGCTTTCTCTTCACGAACATTTAACTGAGTTGAATATTTTTTCACAGGCTGACACTGAATATTCTCGAAATCTTGTTCAAGAACTTCTAAATAAGTCAGATGATGGTTTTTTATATACATCAAAACATAATAATTTTTAATAAATATCATATGAACTCACTGTAAACTTTTATAAAATTAATTTGAATTAATTTATTTAAATTTTATATAATTTGTATCAAATATTATATGGGCTTATTGTTTAATAAATATATAGAAAAACAAAAATATAAATACTTTGATCCGAATTTAATTCGGATAGCTTAAGACTACTCAACTGATTTTAAATTATTTTATTTGTCAAGAATCACGTTATCCATCAATGTTATCTTGCCCATAACTAATCATATTAACACATATAATATTTAATTTTTCTTTACTCTAGTATATTTATTTCGCTTATTATCAACCCATAATTGATGTTATTTTCTACTACACATCTATATCAAATTGATTTAAGTTTGAGATTTTCAAATTGCATCTAATAATTTGACCAATATTTCATTTTTTTTTTCTATTAATCTCTCTTTCATCCTAATAAATTCATCAATGTCTGAACTAAGTGCAATATGACATTTAAGGTTGTCAATCGGGTTACAGGTTATTTGATTTGAGTTTATTCGAACTAAGAAATCTTGATCCTAATCTTTTGAGTTTTGGATTAATAAATTTATGAATTTTTTTTATATTTAATATTGTATAAAAAACTTATATTATAAAATACTTTTCCCTCTGTCTTAATCTTTTGAATATTAAAATATGTTAATAATATTTATTATCTTGTATAAGTAATTCAAAATACATATCAAACTATATATATTCATTAATGTAAACAATAAAACTCATTTAATTTGAATTTGAGCTTCGAAATTTTATTTCGAGGTAGAGCAAACTTAAAATTAAAATTACTCAATGAAAATCAATTTTTTTACAACTCCATACATAATTATGGATTAATTATCAATTTTTTATTATTATAAATTAATAATAAAATTAATTATTTCATTATAATAAAATTATGCATGTATATATAATTAATAATAGTCAATCATAAATTATAATAAATAAATGCTTTCCATATTTTTTCTACTTACCTAATATATCATAAAATTATTTTTAGTAAATTATAATTTATTATTTTATATAATATGTATAAAAACTATTTATAATGTATAGCAATGATCAATATAACAAATTCTTATTAGATAATTAAATTTTTGTGTACAATTAAAAATATTAGATCGTTATACTATTAATTTTTGAAGAATTAATTTTTTTATTTGTTATTGTTAAGTGTTGAATGCTGCTAAATTTATATTACTTATCATTTATAAGATTTTTACATTATAATAAAATATTTATTTTCTTATTTATTTTATCTTTCCATCTATTACCATTACTATAAGAATTAGGGATACGAAAAAAAATTCATAATTGAGATTCTGCTTTTAAAGATAAAATATATATAAAGATTAATTAGATTCTGCTTTTAAATTTCTCATATATTAATTTATTATAACGAAAAGTTTTTTAGTTAAAATCATAGGTATGAAATTAAGAATTTAATCAAGGGCCATCCCTTTATTTCTATATGACCCTCTATTTAATTTATTTATTTTAAGTACAATGAAATTATTGAAATAAATAAAATAAAATCTCTGTATGAATATATACATAAAAACAATTCATTATTCAATATGTAAAAGTAACTTAATACATGATGTTTAGTACCAAAATAAACTTAATTGCATAAAAATTATACAATCGAAAAGGTTAAACTAATATGATATTTCATTTTATATCATGAATTATTAAATACATCTAAACTAAAATATACATTAAGATTAATTTTCCAAACATCACGAAAAATATCTTGATGTTTGAACTTCTTTCGATCTCTATATTATTCACATATTGCCTGCACCAATAACATGATAAGCAAGAAAAAGAAAAGAAAAGATCATTCATATACAAAAGTTAATAAGCATAGTATAAAATTAATATTTTATGAATTTATAAAAAAATAATAATAAATATACTTGGGAGTGAATTTAATATACAACAATAATGTCGAAATTCTTTTTTGCCACATTTCTTCATATCTATGCTCATCATCTTCTCATACCAAAAAAAAGTCTTAATGAGACTTACATATACGCACAAGAAGTATTGACGTAGATGGATGGAGAGCAATGAAGATATGTACGAACTATTGAATTATGTTTGGTGATTCATATCAATTAGAAGGATATTTATACTAAAAAAGAAATACTAATTTATAACCACTAATTGTGTTTTATTTATGTAAATGATTGAATCTATTAACATGATACCATAATTGACGTGATATAATAATCACCATAATTAACGTGAATTGCATAATTACTCTATACAAATTTTGACTAATATTTCCTTAAATAAATTCTATGATTGAATTTTTCCCATAATTTTTGAGTTGTTATTTTTGGAAGATTGTCTTGAGCGGGAAAAAAACTTGTGAGGGGTTTTGCTTTTATATTAATATAGATTTTTCATATCTCATTAATATATATTTGTTAGGTATTAAGTTGCAATAACACTTTTTGTCGTAAGTCCAAAAAGTGTTGTTAAAAATAAAAGGCAACAGTTCTACTGTAGCGTTGTTATTTATGTGTTGCCTTATTACGGGAAAGACAACACTTACATTTATATGTTGTTATTTTATTTATTTGATATTTTAATGTGTTATTAATTATTTTTACATTTAATTAATTAATTGAACTTTATTATTTTGAAATCCCTCCCAGCCATTCCCAAATTGATCCTCCCTTCACCACCGTCGCCAGCCGCAGCCATTGCGCCACTGTCCATTCAATCTTCGGCACTGCAGAACCGCACGCCTCGCCTGAGCCACAGTCGATCGTTCACCACTGTCGTGCCTGACGCCTGCACCACCATTGCGCTGCAGATGTTTTATATTATGAGAACAACGACCCAATTGCAATATGACAACTTCGCTGCGAACAGTACTCTCTATCCAGACCCCTTCAGTTGTGGGCTTCCTCAGATTGAAATCGGTTTCTTTACTCATACAAATTAGGGATAAATGATCTGAAAATACAGTACCTCGCATTGCTACTTAAGCAATGTCAGTTTTAAGCTTTTATATTCTCTCCGCTCTGTCTACGAAATGGAACTTGTAACGCCAACCTTTTCTTTTCTTATGTTACATAAGCAAATGGGTGTCACATTAATATATCTGAGATAAAATTTAATCCATATTTTCCCCTTCCCATCATATGTCTGTTTCTTGTCTGAATTGAATGCTAAATTCTGAATTCAACTTCACTAATTCTGGAGCCTATAGAAAGTCGAAAATTTGCAATATACAGAGACAGAAGAGAAGCCCATTGAAGATGAAAACTGGCAATCTTGAACATGGGGGTGCATTAGTAATTTCATGTTTTCTCTACCTAGACAGCTAATGAGTATGATTTCTTTTTTAATAATTATATCTTAATTCATTATTGAGTTGGACGGTCTCATTATTTTTTATTATGAGACGGGTCAATCTCACATGATCCATATTATTAATATCTCATATTTATCAAATAATCCATTGTTGTGAAACGATGACAATTTGGCATACGAATTAAAGACAAGAAAAATAAAGAACACAAGATTTACGTGGTTCGGCAATGTGCCTACGTCCACGGCGGAGCAGTCGAATTTTATTGATTCAGTATTTCAAATACATCAATACAATGTGCCTCCGCTCGCTCCGCTCGATGCGCTTGCGCTCCTCTCGCTACGCTCGCTCCGCTCCGCTCGCAGCAGGCATCTGCCTGCCTCCTTCCTTTGTCAATATATGAGCCATACTAACATCCACCCTGTTTACTCCATGATCGAATTTCCACCCGTTCGTGTCAACTTCTTCTTCGCCCCTCGCGCAGTGGCTGCTCGTCTCCAAGGTCAAGCTCTCCACCTCCACCCACGCCAAAAATGGATTCAGAGATCCACTCGTCGAGGAAGAGGATGGCTTCGGCGATCACTCCATCGTTAACAAGTGCGCCGAAATCCAGGCCGACATTTCCGAAGGTATTTGTCGCTCTGTATATTTTCAGAGTAGTGCAATTGATTTTTTAAGTAAGAGAGAGAATCGTGGAGTATTGAGTGTTCAATTTGTGACATAATTGAATTGTCGTGAGTGAAACAATTTGACGAGACTTCTTGTATTCAGATGAGTCGGAGCTTAATTCCTTTGGTCCTACAAAATATCTAGAGAATTGTATCACGAGTAGGGATGTCAATCGGGCTAACCCGTCGGGTTTCGGGCTAACCCTATCGGGTTGCGGGCTATTTGGTCCGGGTTGAATCGGGCTGAATTTTTTTCGGGCTAAAAATTCTTGAACCTAACCCTAACCCACCGGTTTTCGGGCTGACCCGTCGGGTTGGCAAGATTTACGAGTTTACTTTTGTAAAGATTTTCTTAAAATATTTTAACAACCCCTAAAACAAAATAAAAATGAAAATTAGGAACCAACATAAATAAAAGACATTAGACAACAATATCTTCGCAAAAAAATAGAGTGATAAGTAGATAAAAGGTTGGTCAATCATAGTTTTAAAAAAATATCAATCCTTATATGCGAACTAATTTAAGTAATAGAAGTACATTCTTCAACATATTAAATGATAAAATAGAGATTATAAAATTAAATGTAGCTTTCATTTGGGTGAACTTAACAACGAAAGATTTATAAAGGTGCTTGAAAGGAAAATAAGTAGCACGCTAATTACGAGAGTGACGAGTGGAAGACTGTGAAAGAGGAAGAAAGGGAGGATTTTTCGATTTGAGGGTAATGGACTACGTCATTGTGAGAGATAGATGATATTTTGTGTGACGAAAAATTAGGTTTAGAGAATTGGGTTTTTGAGTATAGTAGGATATAAATAATATTAGAAATAATAAAATATTATATATATATATATATATATATATATATATATATATAATTAAATATTGCCGGCCTTACGGGCTGACCCGCAACCCACCGGGCTCAACCCGTTCGGGCCGCCAACCCGTCGGGTTCAACCCGTTCGGTTAAAAATAATTTCGGGCTGGAGATTTTTTACCCTAACTCGCATTTTAACCCACCGGTTTCGGGCTAACCCATCGGTTTCGGGCTTTATTGACATCCCTAATCACGAGTTTCGATCCATTAGTTATTCACAAATTATCTCTAACTTTCCAGAATATTAAGAGCATGATGTTCTAACTATTCAAGAACTTCGTGTGGGTGATCCTGGCGGCGAGGGTCGGGGAAGGAGGCTAGGAAGTTCCTGTGGGCGATCGGGTTCGCGCACTATCTGGTGGTGTTCGTAATGCTGTATCAGAGGCTGCCGACGAGTGATGCGCTGCCGAAGGAACTCCACCCTGTTTACTCCATGTTCATCGCAACTCCGGCAGCCACCAACAGTACTTGGGGAGCCATTTATGGGGAGTTTGATGTATTGTCAAGAACTTGCTTCTTCATTGCATTGTTTTTCTACTACTGATTGACTCTTTCCTCCATCGTTAAGAGCTGCTTTAAACTAAAAGAATACATCATTTTAAAAATAAGATGCATCATTTTAATAAATTAAATACATCATTTAATGATACAAATACAATTAAGTAAATTGATGTATATAGTAAATAAAAATAAATACATCTTTTACTAAAATAAATGGATCATTCTAATTAGAAAAATACATCATTTAAAAATTCAATTTACATTTAAGAAATACCAACCTATTTAATAAATAAAGGCTAAATACATCATTACTAAAACAAAATGCATCATCCTAATTGAATAAACACATCATTTGACTATACCATATTCAATTAAGTGGAAATGATCCCCAGCAAATATTCTTCCGATGATTATCATCCAAGGAGCCACAGAAGCCGCCATGACAATTGCACCAACCAAGAGCAATACATCAGCAATGAGTATGGACTTTTTTCGGCCGTACTTGTCATTCACATAACCCCTGAATGCAGCACCAGCGACAACCATGCTGACAATGGTTTCTTGTGCATAAGTGAGCATATGAGATATTTGTCCTACTTCAGATAGAAATATATAATAACTGCAAAGTTTAAAGACAAGAACTGCTAACCTGCAACCAAGTATGCTTTTCAACAGGATGAAATTCATCGCGAATAGAGAAAAGCTCCAGAGATAACACCTGGTTAGCAACACAAATATCCTTAGTCTAGTGACAATTGAATCAATGCTTCAACCTCAAAAGAGCAACCTTAGCATTATTGTGCTACCGAGAAACTTAGTTTTTTTTTTCGTAACCAAACAACAGCCCTCCAAGACCAGATGAGAAGGTGAGCCTCAGAATATAAAGTGTTCGCCAGGTAGTGCGCCAGCATTCAATGAACTTTATCTTATCTACTTTCAGAACACCCCCTTCATTTAGTTAAATAAAATACATTATTTACCGGATAAGAATACATTATTTTAAAACAAACTAAATTATAAATCAATTATAATTTAAACTAAAAGAATACAATATTATTTAAAAAATAAAATACATCATTTGAATGATACAAAATTGGTGAGGAAAGTTCCGCCATTTCAAAGTTGGCAGCCAGCGATCAAAACAAAGAAGCCTGCCACTACCAAGAATGGATGAACCTCCAAGAAGAAGAACTCTCGGAGCTGAACCAGGCCTCAAGCGGCTGCGCCACCAACCTCCAACTCAGTCAACTCATCGACAAAGTCATAGCCATTACGAGAATTAAATGCAGCAGCGAACCCTAATGGCGCGCGTCGATGTCTCCCCCTACTTTGCCCCCACCTGGTGCTCCTCGCTCGAGCGCTCGGCGCTCTGGATCGGCAGCTGCCGCCCCTCCTCCTACATCCGTCTTCATCTACGCCCTCTGCGGCCTGGAGATTGAGTCCCAACTCACTGAGTTCCTTCACGGCGTGCACCTCAGGAGGAGCCTGGGCCAGCTCTCCGCGCGCCAGCTGTCGTTGGTGGACGAGTTGCAGCGCAAGACCTTACGAGAGGAGAGGAATCTGTCCACGCGCTTGGCCCTCTTGCAGGAGGATTTGTTGGATAATCTGATTGCCTCTATCGCCGTGGTGGCCGGCGGCGGCTCGTGCGATGGCGAATATTTTGGAGGAGGTGGACCCGCTGAGGCTGAGCACGGTGAAAGAGATAATGAGAATTTCAAAATTGGGGAGAAAGTTCTGTTAAGAGAAAGGGGAGGAAAAAGATTTATATTTTGGGAAATATTCATTAAAAAATTCTTTTAAAAAATATGGGTAGGTTTAAATCCGTTTCACAAAGACTTTGCCTTCATTATTTGATTTCTTAAATCATTTTTCCTTCAATTCTATGAACCCAAATGCCTAGATATGTGTCTCTGATATAGAAATGGCATCTATCTTGTGAGTTGCCCTGATATCAACATAATTGCGGCCATTGTGATAGATGTTGGCACTAAATAACTGGATTGAGGAGTTCAGTATTTAATGGATCACATTACTACTATTCTATGTGATGCATTTTGCTGATTTAGAATTGCTATTCTTACTTAGATCTCGATTTTGTAAAAGTATTGATTTTCACATCTTTATTTTTGCAAACTTCTCCCAAACAGCATGATTTTTACCATTTCATCTTTACAAATCCTTCCTTTTTATATTATTTTGTATCTGCGTTTCTTTTTATTATGTTTTTTCTTTGATCATTAATTGTTTCACATATGTTAATATTAATTTTTCTCTTTTTACTCTTGATCGATAATATATATATTACCTAGTCCATTTTTTTTCTGAAATGGAAATGCAACTTTGATAAATTACTAATTGCCTATAGACACTAATTTGCTATGGATTTCCTATCCTAAACCAATCACTCATAAGTCCTCTTCTGAAAGAGCATGCACATTGTGACTAACATCACTATACCGCAGCTCGAGTTTTAGAATTTTGAGTATGCAAGAGATATTATGCAATATATTATTGCGACTTATGGATGTATGGAAAATGATTACCATATCCAGTCTCACGGGGCTATTCTAAGACAATAATTGGATGATGGTGGATTAATGTGTGAATATGTGATGTCCATGATTCAATTCATAGACATGTACCTTGCCTGGACCAAGAGGTCACAGGTTTGAGCTTCTCTGGGTACATCTGGGTGTGTGAGTTTAATATATGTATTCCTATTCCAAAAAAAAAAAAAAGCTTCAAGTAAGAAAACATCTTGGAGTTGCCACTTCTCTAGTGGTAACTATTACGGGTGTAAACCACAAACTAACATTTCAGGGAAGAACTCAAAGTCCCACGATCAGCTGGAGGTTGCGTAGTGCGTCCACACTTTAGATATGAAGAAGCGAAGAAGAGCAAATAACTCGTCGAGTGCGCTAGTGGACTCGTGGACACGGGCATTCACCAGATAGCAGAATGTCGAGCGACATCTTTATAATCTTAAGCTTAGTGATTTCCAGACTGCGAGTCTGAAGAGAGGACGTTGAACGATTTAGTCTGAATCTCTATAAATTATTTGTGTCTTTTATCATTTTCTTTAAGCTTTTTGTATTGGATTTAAAACTTTAACACCTCAAGTGTTATAGTATATTTGCTGAAAACGTGTATGTAACAATTCTCATTAGTTTATCAGTTTTTCACTAACCCAAGCTGATGCCAGAACAACCAGCTTGGAGAGTGCAAGCTAGCAAAATTTTCGTTGCATATTCACATTCTTTGATTTGGAACCAACATCTATAATTATAAAATATAAAGTTATACTTTTAAAATTATAAGACATTAAAAAGATTCTTTTCAAATAAACAACAAATTAAGTTAATGGAAAGGGTAATTCTAAACATAGCCCCCATTTTTCTCAACATAGCTCCCATATTAAAAAATATATAATTTTTTATTTCATTCTACTATTTTACCCCGATAATTCTTTTAAGAATAAAAGTATAAATTTCTAAATCATGGCCCTTCTCGGTTATATAGCCTTTTATTCTATTTTCTCTATTTAGAGACTACACAATCATCTTGTCAAATAAATTCTCCACCACCATCAATCATTATCATTTTGACTACCAATATATGTGGTTCGTTCTCGCCGCAGAAGTCCAAATCATTCTCGTCTCAATTGATTATACCGGCTAGCACTCAAACACCCCCTCCCGACAGCGAATGAGGACTCGTGGGCAGCTTTCTGATGGGTGGCTATCCACTGAAATCTTGTTGAGGGTGCATGTAGATTTTGATGAAGTATTTTTTTAGTGGGTCATTTTCTTCTCATAGGTATTGGTATTCAACATCATTGACGTTGAGATGGTGTTCACCAAGGGAGACCCCCGCATCGCCGCCTTGTACAACAAACTCCTGGTATATATCGATATCCCAAGACCTGTGGCCATTCGGAGAGAGGCTGAGGTCCAACTACGAGGAAACCAAGTGTTATTGGATCTGTTGGAAGAGGATCCATACCTGAAGCAACTGCTGAGGCTACGGGATGCCTAATCATGATGTTGAATATGTATGAAGAAGATAATAGAATACGAGGCTGTGCAAATAAAAGGGGCTATGACTTTGGGATTTATACTTTTACTTCTAATAAGATTATATGGGTAAAATAGTAAAATTAAATAAAATATGTAATACCCCAAGTGTAATTAAGCTTTTGTATTGCTTAATTATTTAAATAAAGAAAATTTTCTTTTAAATTGAGAGCATTCGAATAATTCAACCGCGATTTGGAGATTCTTAATTATACCAATTGAGCTTGGATTTAATTATTTTAGAAGGAATTATCAAGTAATTATATGGGTTTAATTAGGAATAAGAGAGATGAAATAATTATTGGAATGAAAATATGATGTAGCACATATGTATTATTTTGGAGAAATAACATGAATTATTGAGAGTTAAATGTTAGTAAATACATATGTATATTCACATTTATGTGTGGAAGAAATATTAGACATATATATATGGAAATAGAGGAGGGATCATGTAAAAAAAAAAAAAATCCCCATGTGAGAAAAAAGAATGAATCATGTCCATCAGATCTAAAAAAATCAATGGTTGATATTGAATCAAGCAACAACTAAAATGCAATCAAGCAACAAAATAATCAAGCAACAACTAAAACACAACCAAGTAACGTTGGAATCAAGCAACGACATGAATACAATCAAGCAACCTCATGAACACAATCAAGCATCTTTCTTACTTTCTCACGTTAAGACCTTTCTCACCGGATCCGCTCCCTATGGAAATATACCTCATTTTTTACTCCGCCATATTACAAATTAGAGAGAGAGAGAGTAGAGAGAGCTCTTCCCCACCCCAGACCCTAAACCCGCCACCTTTCCGATCAAATTCCGGCCAACTTCGGCCATCCCAGACCGAGCGGCCACCACCATCGTAAAGCTCTTCCTCCGAGCTTTCTAAAGAGCTAAAGTGGGCGCTGTGAGGCGAAGATTTGATCAAGATATCGAAGAAAGAAGGTAGAGTGTTCTACACATTTGATTTTTGGGTTTTGGAGCTGGAGAGTGTTTAATCGGCTGTAGGGTCGAGATTTGAAACCATATTCAAGTTCCTTACCTTCTAGGGAGTGTTCGGGTACCAAGAGACACGAGTTTAATCACCGAAAATCGCCACCACCGCCGTCAACCTCGTTTTTCCGGTGAGCTTCCATTGTTCTTCATTTCTTGCGTGTATTTCATGTTTGGAAGCATTATTCGTGTTTTAGGATGTCTAGGGACCATATATATGTGATTACATGTGTATTTGGACGGCTATTTTGGCATAGATCGGGAGTTGCAGGTCAGTCGAGCGGGAGGTCGGAGAAGACGACCCGTTTTGGCCGAGATGAGCTTCATCTCGGTCGAGACAGACGTCTCGATCGAGATAAGTTTGTCTCGGTTAAGATGGGCTTGTCAACCGAAATATGTTGAGCTCGGTCGAGACGAGCATCCCGCCCGGGATGGATTGGTTTTAGTCGAGACGAACCATGTCGACCATTTCGAAGAGTATCGACCGAGATTTCCATTTTGACCGAGATGCACTTGGTCTCGGTCGAGACAACCATCTTGACCGAAATGGTTACGTCTCAGTCGAGATAGTCATCTCGACCGATATGGGCGTGTCTCGGTCGAGATGGAGTAGCAGATTGCATGATGTTGTGTTGTCATTCCGTTTCAATTAGTAATCGATCCCTGAGTTGATACTATGTTATTAGAAGCATGTTAGGTGTAAAAGCATGCGGCTTTATATAATTGGTCGATGGTTAGGATTAAAAGAAAGATCATAGAGTTGATTGTATGTTGAGTTGTTTGAATTCGCCATTGTCCTAGATCGTCTATCCTAAATTGGTTGACCCTGATCCTGTTGTAGGAGTGTTGGGAAATCTGTCTAAGGTTTCCTCTCCCAGTAGCTTACTTGTTTAGATTATAGTTTTGGTGGATCAAATCCTAAGTCCTACCAGCGTCAGTTGTCTCTACATAGCTCTAGTCTTAAATGTAAAGTCCTGTTTAGGTCTTTTGAGTTGTAAGTCGCAGCTGATCAAGACTCATGCTGACACTGTTCACCAGCATGAGAAGCGCTTACCACTGGCTACTGTTCACCAGTTGGGAAAAGTTTCATCAGCAGGAGGCTGACAAAGACTCGTGCTGACACTGTTCACCAGCGGTATGAAGCGCTTATGACTGGCTACTGTTCACCAGTTGGGAAGGGTTTCATCAGCAGGCGGCTGACAAACCTTACCAGGAGAATACGTGTTCTTACACTATTCACCAGCGGTGATTTCACCAGTCATGGGAGATTCCGAGAAGTGTTAACATCTAGAGATTTGGTAGACTTTGATGATGCCAGGGCAAGTCACCAGCAGAGACTGCCAGCACAAGATCACCAGTACGATCTACCAGTCAGATGTTACCAGCAGAATTCCAGATTCTCTCTCCCCGCGTAGTAGAGACAAGAAGAAGATTCTCTGAGGAATCGACTGACAGAATATGACTTTAAGGAAGGATAACTTAAAGTCTATCAGTCACAAAACGCCAGTCTTATTCCTCGGACTGACAGAGAGAGCCGTCTGACACAAAGAGATCTGTGTCAGATAAAGCGGTCAAAGGTATGGTTCCTTTCCGGAAAAACATACATGCCGCCGTCAGAAGGACATCCGAAGTCTGACACCTTTCCGGATGCGTCCAAACGGCTAGAAAGTTTGAATCGGTTCCTGCGGCTATAAATACATCGCAACCACCAACATTCAAACATTAGAAGCTCGGTTGTTACATTGAATGATTCTACTCATCTGCTCAACCACCGAAAGAACTGAAATTACTGCAAAGACGCATAAAGTACTTTCGAGGCTTTTCATAAAGCTTTCCGTGTGTTGATTTATCAAACACGAGACTTCAAGCTCTAAGCTTGTAAGTTAAAGATCTCACTTGGTGTTCTTTCTCCTTCGAGAGAGTTCACAGCAGCTCCTGTGCTTACCAGCACTTGAGTTATTACGGGCATTCTGCCGTAGAGACTGTTACGTTCTTGGGAGAACTAAAACACCCAGCTAGCTGTGGAGGTTGAAGTGACGTGCTCGCACTCCATTAGCTGTGAAGAGTTGAAGAAGGATCCAGGACCGGGAGCGGTTGATCTAGTGAACTGGTGGACGAGGCATTCACCAGCTAGAGATAGATCGTAGGAGACCTGTACCTGATTACTCTTAGTGGAATTTCCAGTGCTTCGACTGGAGAGTGGACGTAGATCGATTGATCGAACCACTATAAAAATCCTTTGTTATTTATCAGCTTTCTGCATTTCATTCATATTTTAAACCCAGCACTCAAGTGCTGGAGTATATCCTGAAACTGATACATAATTGTGCAAACAAGGCTAAAATATTCTAAGTATTAAATCACCAGCTGACCAGTTGTCAGCTGCGTACTGTGTAACCAGCACCAGCTGACCAGTTACCAGTTGTCAGCTGTGTGTAAGTAGCGTGCAAGAAAACACTTAATATTATTTCCGCTGCGTAACGTTTATACTCTGAAAAACCGGGACCAACAAGGAGATTGAAGTTGAGGAAGTTAAGCTAAAAATTAGCGGGAAAACATCTATACCAAAGCCTAACACTAGGTGGGAAACTATTTGAGTATAAAATGAAAGTGTGTTTTCTTTTCAAAACGTGATAAAATGCTTTATTTTTAAATTGAGATGCTATGCATGTTTTGTGCTATTATATCTGTCCTCAGTTGATTCCCATCGGCAGAGAGTTATACTAATGAATTTAGAACCAGGATTGTACTGTGCTAGAATTCATTAAGTTTGAAGTGGGGTGAAAAGCCCCCACATATTGTGAAGTGGGGTGAACAACCCCCACATATTGTGAAGTGGGGTGTACAACCCCCCACATTTTTATGAAGTCAGGTGAAAAGCCCCCACATGTTTTGGATCCAGGTGTGGTTGTAAACGATCGGGTCTCAAAGGTAAATTCTGAGACTAGTGCACTTAGATGACAGTGGGTTGAGTGAGTATTCATTCCTAACTGATCATCGTAACTTGGAAGTCGGCCAACTTCCAGTTACAAAATTGTAAACAGATATAATATCATATAAATTAGCACGCGTGCAAATGAAAATGTTTTGGATAACACGGTTTCTTTCAACAAAATCACGTGTCTATCTGTGTGAGTTGCATAGCATTCTTATATAAAGGTATGTTTTCGGGCATATTTTCCACTGGGTACATTAGTACTCAGCCCCTCGTATTGTTTCTAAAATATGCAGGTTGAGCAGCAAGGATGGGAGTACAAGGGTGTAAACCGGCGAAGTGAAGATTTTCAGAATTTAATAGATCCTGAGATATGCATCTCCATATGCGTATCTCCACCACGTTACACACACCGCTGCTACACTCTCTGTTTATTCCTTCTCAGTTTGAAAGTATTTTGTGTAAACGGATGTTTAACTTTTGTGAGCTTCTAGACTCGATGCTTTGGAAATTTAAATGTTATTTCCGATTGTTCATTTATTTATGTAAGCCTTCCGCTGATTTTTAAATGAAAAATGTTTGGAAAAACCTGAACATCAATGTAACGCGTCCTCAAATTAGGGAAGTTCAGTTGGAGGCGTTACAAAATATTAGTAATTTTTTTAATATGGGGGCTATATTGAGAAAAATGGGGGCTATGTTTAGAATTACCCTAATGGAAATAAAGTCAAGAAACGTTATATTGACATACCGACACGATAAGTCAGCTGTGGAACGAATTCTATAATTATTTTACATTTTATATGTTAGGATTTATGCGTATCAAATGATAGATCTTATAATTTGCATAATTTAGTATATTACATTAGGATAAATAGGGAAAAATACCCTAAATTATTGACGTTTTCGGAAAAATACCGTAATCTATTTCTATAAATTAAAAATACCCAATCTTTACTTTTATTTATGAATTATACCCTGATCTATTGATATTTCGGGAAAATACCCTAATGTATTATTATTAGTTAAAAATACTCCAATCTTTAATTTCGTTTACGAATTATACCAAAACAAGAAATATTATTGGCTCACACAACGATGACAGTTAAATTTAATGTATTAGACAATCAACATTTGCTATATATTCTGAAAAATATTTAAACTTTATGTTCTACTCTTCTTCTTCTTTTTTGTTTCCTTCGGTTGGTGTAACGTCCAATCCAAACGAAGACGCGTATATTTTGATACAAGATCACGCGTTAAAACACGCATTGTGAGAAAAATAAGGAATTCAAGTAACTGAAGGAAACAAAAAAAAGAGCAGAACATGGAGTTTTAAATACTTTTCAGAAGATAAATGCATTTGAATATATAGCAATTATTGATTGTTTAGTACATTAAATTTAACATGGATGTTGATAGTTGTTTAGACTGCCATCTTTGTGTGAGCCAATAATATTTCTCGTTTTGGTATAATTCATAAACGAAATTAAAGATTGAGATATTTTTAACTAATAATAATATATTGAGGTATTTTCCCGAAATATTAATAGATCTGGGTATAATTCATAAATGGAAGTAAAGATTGGGGTATTTTTAACTTATGGAAATAGATTGGGATATTTTTACAAAAACATCAATAGTTTAAGGTATTTTCCCCTATTTACCTATTACATTATTTATTTAATTATAAGTTAATACATTAATTTGACTTTGGAGCATCTATTAGACTATTACACATGATTGTATTAATTATTAAATCAATACTATTTGTATAATTCTATAAGAATTAATTAATTATACATTAGAGAAAAAATATTTAATGTATAACCACAATGATTTGCGATAGGACTCGAACTTGGTAACAATACATGAGTTCCTCTGTTTTACTTTTCATGTTTCACTTTTTATTTTATTATTAGAATTATTATATTTTTTAATTTTGATTTAATATAGTTTAGATTAATTTAATAAATTTTACAGTGGGGTTCATCCCAATAATTAGAGTACTTTCGGTTTTTAATTAAAACTCAATTATTAAAATTGATTAATGTTGTGGGTGAATTATTGGAAAAATAAAAAAAATAATACTTGAGAAATTAAACTGTATTTTTTCAATATGCTTTTCAGAATTGAATTTTTCAACCCTCGTTACAATAAAATCTACGCTATTCATAAGTAAGCAATTTTACATAAAACGAAGGTTGTTTCAATCGGGGCGGTTCCTAACTGTTTTCCTTGTCTTGATTTGATTGAGTCAAATGAAGGGATTTGACTCTCTTAAATATTGATCCCGCAATTCACGCAAATTGACTTATTTGGACTTGTTGTTTGACTATTCAACCGGTTCTATCGCTCTATGAGTCGAAAGACAGTTTTTAGCAGTTCGACTACTTTTAGGACCAATTGTGATCGAATCGTTTGGGCTTTATTTGATCTTGGCGGCGTTATTTATTTACAAATGGGCCAAAAATGATGTATCACTTTTTGAGCTCAACAACAGCCCCCAGCTTCGTTGAAATTTTATTTATTTCAATGAAGCTGAGTATCTACCGATCGATGCATGGATTTTTGTTTCCCCTGTGATCATACCGTATTATTAATTCGTATTTATGATAGATGGATTAGGTTGCCATCGTATTGACTTTGGGAGCTAGTGTGGAGGATTCTTCTTCCCTCTCCAACCAGCCCCCCGACATGAAAGAGAAAGGCGCGACTACCACCCTTTCTTGTTGTATCAATCGAAAGATGCCTTGAAGCAGTATATGTGCTTGACGAGGTGGGGTTCCGAGCCATATGCTGCGAGAATGTCCCCAAGAAAGATTTTAGGTAGCGACCCTGAATCTTTTGACAAAGAGCTAATTTCGTACTGCTCGTGGGCAGATTTGGTGGGATCCAATGGATCCAAACCATAATATCTGGCAGGGAGCAAAAGCACTGTGCCGAGATTAATTCGAACAGTTGTGCAGTTTGAGATTGAATCTTTATAAAGATAACCCTCGAAAAAATGCCACTCAGAGCTAGACACGTAATGTTAGGATTTTCAATCTCCAAGTGTGCTAGCATTTTTAGACATTTTCCCTTTGCATATAAAAGCTGACGTAAGGCGGTTCGAGATAAATCCAGCTAGATGTTGGTGATCGTATCCCTTGTACTTCTGAATGCGCCACTTGAATCGATTGGTTTTTTGAGCGGGCCTTTTGAATTTTGTTGCATTTATTGCAATAACACGTGTTGGATTTTAATTGGTGCGTGCTCGAAAAGCTGCATGTTTATCGATGTGTTCCCTATATATATCTCATTACCGATTTTTAAAAAACATTCACTCTCCCTAATTTCCTTTGAAGAACTCACCATCGGAAAATCGCGATTGCTTGGAGAATCTTGTCGTCACTGTTACTTCCTCTGTCTGCAAGACCACCGCCCTAGTAAGTTCCAATTTCGTTTGAGAGGGGTTTTCACCGGTTTTCTGGTATGGCTAACCAGGAGAACCTTTCAACTTCATACTCTCTGGGTTCCTCGACTTCTTATTCTTCATCTTCTTCCAACCCCGATGACTTTCCTCTGGGTATATTCCCAAATCAATACGACCAACATTTCATGGGCGATTTGGTTAATGCCTAAACCAATCTTGATTTTGATTTGTTGAGAACTCATTTTTGTTGACATTACCTTTCGTTTCAACTTTACCCGATCGTATCGCGGGCAGACCAACATCCCCATCAACCTCCACTAGGATACATGGATATTTCCACCCGTTAATTCAAATATGGGATCCGATCACCCTTGTATTTTTTTTTTGTTTCTATTTTGAACTATTACGACATAGCCCCAATCAATTGGCCCCAATGGCTTGGAGGCATATGATGGGAACTCTCTTAATATTCCATGATCTTAATCTTGAAGAGTCTTCAATCTGCGAATGGTTCGAGCTATATTACCTTTACAAACAGGCCAACGAAAGCTACTACTTCTCCTCCAAGCATTCTAGAAGTCCGCACAAGCCGTTGGTTAAGGGTTTCTCTTCGAATAGTGCAGGATGGGTCGACGAGTTCTTCTTTGTCGAAATTCCAATAGAGCAGCCCACACTTTCAGGGGTTCTCAGGATCTCTACAGTAAGTTATTATTATTTTATGTTTTTAGTTGTTCTCTCTAACTTCTTTTTCTGCGTTGGACAACCTCGACTCAGCTTTGCGGAACAAGAACACTCTCAAATTGCTCAGGCCTATTCGTATCCCATTCAAGATATCGATCATCTTATCGTTACCCACTGGGCTGACATTAGCGAAATTCGAGAAATGGCTAAATTATCCCTGTGGAACTGATCCAATTGGCTCAATGAAAGTCTGGTACCAAAAAGAAGGAATTGAAGAGGAAGAGGACTACTACTGAGGGTGCCAATATAGGCTCAGGTCCCTCAGGATCTTTTGTGCCGAAACACCCTATTGAGAAAAACTCTATGCCCGAGCAGGTCGATGAATAATCAGATGATAATGAGACTCTTGAAACTCGACAGCGGTGGAAGAAGAAAAGGCAAGAAAGTTAGAAAAATCCAGCTCTTTTGGAGCACAACATCTTTGATTTGACATCCCAAGATGAAGTAGAGACGGGTACCATTGTGCCGATTGGAGGCCCTAACCCAGTACAATGGATGTGTTTGAAGTTGGGCTCTTGAACAATGAGCGCCGACTCGGTGCCAACGGTGAAGGCAATTTTGTAACTTTCCTTAGGATTGCATGGCAGGGTCTTCCATGGTCCACACCTGCCGTTGTCCTCAAGCGGTTCATGGACTACACACACAACAACTTGAAGGTTGGATAAGAGATTTTCAAAGTATAATATGTGTATTCTCGTATTACTGATACGATTGCTATTTTTCTTTCTTTTACAGTATCTTGAAGGAATGAGGATTGTTTTCTACGGAGCTGTGAAGGAAATTGCCGAGGAGAAAATATATCGTGTGGCGATTGTAAGGTCAGTTTGCGGTTGAGGCTATGTCTGCCGTCACTACTAAATTAAATGCTACCAGACAACTCATCAAACAACTTACCCAAGAGAAACAATCCGCTATCGAAGAGATAAAATCTGAGAAATAATTTTGCGACTCGTAGGCGGCTCAACTTGCAAGCAAAGACCAGGAGTTGTTGGTGGCTCGTGCTGAGGCTGAAGTGGCTCGAACAACTCTCCAACAAGTTACGATGGAGGCCAAATTATTAAACTTATACGAACTGATGAGAACTCCTCTCGGCCGTCCAGTGTTCGACGACCTTGCTGAACTTATTATGTCCAGAGCTCAAGAGGCCATCCTCGCTAAATACCCGGATCTCGATCTGAGTTTCCTCCACACTGAAGAGTCTGAGGGCAATGATTCTGGAGGATCCGATCACGACAAAGAGCAATGCACAAAAAAACATGAGGATCCAAAGGAGCATGACAACCATCAAAATGAAGAGCGCCTCGAGCAAAGCCCCATGACATCACCTCTCTCTTAAATTTTTTATGTTTCACCTTTGGATCTT
The DNA here is from genome assembly GCA_026898455.1 of Plectranthus barbatus. Lineage (NCBI taxonomy): Eukaryota > Viridiplantae > Streptophyta > Magnoliopsida > Lamiales > Lamiaceae > Plectranthus > Plectranthus barbatus. Next base: position 693,410 of record JAPKLW010000157.1, on the reverse strand, counting down.
TTGTAATTCACTCTGGAATTTGTTTGTGTTGTAATTTGTGTCAGACTCCATTTTTATATATGATTGTGTCTATTTCTTTGTCTCTTTATTTTGTATCTCAACTTTGAAATAGTTCAATAGAAAATTAAGAACAAACTTATTCACGCATCATAACACGAATTACAGAGGTCACTTCGGACCGGTTATAGGTATGAAAATACATTAGAAATAGAATCTCCTTAAGTATTTGATATTCCAAGCGTTGGGAACAACCTTTCCTTCCGGAGTAGTGATACGATATGCCCCATTCCTTACAACTTCTAAAACAACGTAGGGTCCTTCCCAAGTTAGTCCCAACTTCCCAACATTAATCTCCTGAGTGTTTTAAAACACTTGTCTCAGTACCCTATCACCAACTCGCAGAGGTCCTTAATCGAATCGATTGTTGTAATATCGGTTGACCACTCTTTACCTTTGTCCCATCCTCTCTGATGCTTCGATCCTCTTTTTGTCCAACAACTCTAATGACTCGACCAATTTCCCATTATTTTTTTGCTCATAAAAAAATTCAACTCAAGGACTAAGTTAAACTGCCTCGACTGGTTCAACTACCTCAGCTCTATAAGTTAATGAGAAGGGTGTTTCTCCGGTAGTAGTTCGATGGGTCATGCGATATGATCACAAGACTATAGGTAACTCCTTGACCCAAGATGATTTCGAAGCCCCCAACTTTCTTTTCATGGTGTTGAAGATCGACTTATTGGTTGATTCGGCTAACCCATTCACCTCAGGATATCTAGGAGTCGAGAACAACAATCTGATTCGTAAATTCTCACAATAATCCTTGAATTTTTTGCTAGAGAATTGCCTCCCATTATCAGTAACGATTTCCCGAGGCAAGCCAAATCGATACACGATATATCTCCAAACAAAATTGATCATATTTGTATCTCGAATATTTGTCAGTGGTTCCACTTCGAGCTATTTTGTGAATGAATTAGTAGCAATAACAACATATTCCTTTCCACCCTTGGCTCTAGTTAGTTTTCCTACTATATCAATTCCCCAACAGTGGAACGACCATACAAGAATGTTGGAGTGTAATGGGTCTGCCTTCAGATGACTTAACCTCGAAAACCTCTGGCATTTTTCACATTTCCTTGTGAACTCTATTGAATCTATTTTCAAAGTGGGCCAATAGAATCCAGCCGATATGATTCAGTGTGATAGGCTTCTTGGTCTAGGATGTTTTTCACAGGCCATAGCTCCCTGAGTAACCTCTGCCAATATTGGTATCATGCTTTGCTGTCGAATGCATTTCAACTAGAGACCTTCATAGGATTTCTTTATAACTCATCATTGATCGTGGTAAATCTGGATGCCCTATGAGACAATCTTGTTGCTTTAACTTGATGGTCTGACTCCTTTCCCTTAAGATATGATACGATCACATCCATCTACGAATTTGAATTCACAATGGAACATACATCTACTTGGTTAACTTCATCTTTGTCTCGGGTTGTTGGCCATAAAGCTGTGGTTATAGGAATCAACCATGGTACATCAGATTCCAACGTCGCTGCGAGATTAGCTAATGCATCAACTTTGACATTAAACTCTCTTGGTATGTGCTCCACTTGGATTATCTCAACTTCGGGTTTGAGCTTCTTCAGGACCCTATGATATACCGCCATTTGACAATCTTTTGCTTGAAAATCACCGGAGAATTTATTGAAAATCAACTGAGAAACTGATTCGACAAGAAGCCGCCTCATATTCAAATTAATTGCAAGTTGCAATCCTGCAACTAGTGCTTTGTACTCTGCTTCATTATTAGTAGTCTGAAAACTGAATCAAACCCCTCTTTTGTAGACCATCTTTTCTGGGGACACAAGACATATTCCGGCTCCAGCCCACTTAGAATTACTGGAACCATCGACATGTAGGTTCCAGGATTCTACCAAATTGTTGCTTGGAGATGATTCAATTTCATCCTGCATATGTAGCTCTAGAGACGCAATTGAGTCTGCCAGTATCTGCGACTTTATTGTTATCTGAGGTTCAAATCGCAAACCAAAGCCCCCTAGTTCGACTGCCCATTTTATCATGAGCCCTGATAAATCTGGTTTTGAAAGGACACTCCGTATTGGGAAGCTAGAAACAACTATTATTTCATGTGATTGAAAAGGAACGGAGCTTCCTCAATGTTATCACCAAAGCAAGAATTAACTTTCAAGAGCTGAGTACCTAGTTTGAGCATCGAGTAGGGTCTGGCTGATGTAATACACTGGGTACTGTGATTTTTCCTTTTCCTTGACCAATACCCCAATGACCACTCGCTCTGATACATCAAGGTAAAGTTGTAAAACTTCACCTGGAAGAGGTTTTGACATAACTAGTGTTGTAAACAAATACCTTTTGAGTAATATCAAAACCTCATCGCACTCTAGGGTCCACTCAAACCACTTTGCCTTCTTGAGCAGCTCAAAGAAATGTGTAGTTCGATCAGAATACCAGACCAAAAACCTACTCAAAGTTGCCAATTTACCGATCATTTTCTGCAATTCTTTGATTGAATTGGGCGGTTTTATATCTTGGATAGCCTTGATCTGAATTGGATCTGCCTCAATCCCCCTCCTACTCACCATATAACCGAGAAATTTTCCTGGAGTGACTCCAAATTGACATTTGGTTTGGTTTAACTTCATGTTAAACTTTCTCAAAATTCCAAAGGCTTCAGAAAGGTGGGTAAGATGCTATTCCATTTCAGATGATTTAACAATCATATCATCAATTTACACCTCCATTGATTGCCCAATCAACGGTGCGAACATCTTGTTCATAAGTGGTTGGTACGTAGACCTAGCATTCTTCAGACCGAATGACATTACTTTATAGAAGTAAATACCTTGGTTAGTCATGAAAACTTTCTTTTCTTGATCCGACAGAAACATCCGAATTTGGTTATAACCTGAAAAAACATCCATAAACGACATCGCACCATGCCCTGCCATGACATCCACAAGTCGATCGATATGGGGAAGGGAGAATGGATCTTTAGGGCAAACGTTATTTAGGTCAGTGCAATCTACACAAAACCTATTCTTTCCACTTTTCTTCATCACTACCACCACATTTGCCAGCTATTCCGGATACTTGACTTCTCTGATAAAACCAACCGCTAATATATTGTGCACCTCTTATGCGATGGCAACACTCTTTTTAGGAGCAAAGTGCCTCCTTTTTTGCGCACTAGCTTGAATGACGGACCAACTTTCAAGCGGTGTGAAAGCATGTCCGAAGGATTAAACGTAAAAGAACTTCGTCTTTCTCGCATAAAGGAAATCAATTTTTCTCAAAAAAGTGGTGAATTTTTTTTCCCAATAGTAGTGAATTTTGACTCATCCTCTTCATCGAGTTTCACTTTTTCTATTTCTTAGATCCCTTCGACTACTCCAATTGTACGAAGGGTCACTGCATAGAAATACCTTGCGGTATATTGTTCTCCTTTAAGTGATCAAATTCCCCAAGGTGTTGGAAATTTGATGATTTGATGAAAGGAAGATGGGGCGGCCTTGATCGCATAATTATTTTACTAGCGATTTAGCAGAGCTAATAATATAGCGACAAATAAAATTATCGAATCCCAGGGGAAAGAAGTAACGAAAAACCTTAATTACTAAAACATAAGTTCTCAAAATATTGGTTGTGGGAAATTCAAATTTTGGTTTTGGTTTTCAAACTAATTTCTCAATTTAAAACTTAAATAGAACAATAAAAATAACTTGATGGAAGCAGATATGAGAAGCACAGATTCCAGGGATATCTACCTATCAAGTATTACATGTATGAATCAATTGATTAATTCCCAATTTAATTCCTCTTCGTAGTGAAACATCAGAAAAGTATTATGAACTTCTTTGTTGGACAATTCACAAAGTTGATTAATCAATTACTATCTCCGTTCGGTCTCAAGATTAATTTATTAACTCCAAAAATCTACGGATCTATTCCTATAATCTATTCCCTTCTGTTTAGACAAGAAATTAAATTATATTGTGAAAACTCTTTCCATTGAAAACTATTACAGCTATGTCTCTAATTCTCAACTAATTAATCCTAAGATTTGGCCAGCAACTCAAGATTATGAATAAGCACAAAATTCACAAACTACGATAGGTTAGGAAAATCAATTCAATTAATCTAACATGCATACATTGATAGTTCGAAACCTTAGAATCTGAGAAGGAAGTTAGTTACACATATTCATGAATAGGATCATCAGAGATAAAGAAAAACATGAATTGCATAAAAACTGGGTGTAGATGTCTTCCCACAAAAATTTGTCTTCAATCATAAAACACAAAACCCTTGGAAATCTTCTAAAATCTTCAACTCTAAAATTCTACACACTAAAATTTGAATTTTACATGGCTTTATATAGCTGTGATAGATGTATCATGTAGTATCTAGGATTAGATATATCTAAATCTTCAAATCAGAATCAGATAAAGATTTCCCGGATTCGTGTCGATCGATGTAGAACTTGCGTCAATTGACGCTCATGAAGAACCCGCGTCGATCGATGCAAGATGTGCGTCTATCGACGTGAACCTGACCTCCGCTGCCTTGCGTCGATCTGACATCGACCATGCGTCAATCGTCCCACCGAGCAGCTGCGTCGATCGACACAGGTCTGGAACTCGAGCATCTTTTGCTTACCTCCCTGTTTTCGACTCGAAACCTGCATAATTTATCAATCACGACATTGCAAGCACAAAAGCTAATTCATGCACAATAAAACACGTAAAACAACTCAAACATCACCCAAATAGTCAAAGAACCCAAAGATAAGTTGGTAAAAATGCTAACTTATCTACTCCTCCAAACTTAAACCATTGATCGTCCTCGATCAATTCACAGATAAGAAATCATATCTCATGCAGATACAAGTGTCCAATGCCTTACAAGCTTCTTTCACTATCCGAGTATCACTTATTCACATAAATCATACATTCCAAACAAATTCTCATTGTTAAATTATTGAGGAGGAACCTCACTAGGCAGTGTTTGCACTCATTGCTCAAAAAGTAAAGGGTTTGTGTTTCACTCACTCAAGGTTTTAGTTTACCTCACCATAAGTTTGACAAATTTCTCATCTCTCCACTGCTTGTTAGTGTGGCTTTTCAGGGAATCAGAAAGGTCTTATTTTGGTTGTAATGTGGCTTACCTAAATGGTGGGATGCATTTAGCTAAGTGACTCAAAATATTGCAATAAAAACCCCAAAGACCCAAGCATACCGTAACCACATAATTTTTCTCTTGTGCACAATCTTGTTCCTTCTCTTTTTCCTTCTAATTTTCAGGGCCCCTTAGAACTTATTTTAAACTTTCGTGAACTTACAAGCATATGAATTTTTTTTCTTTTTCTATCTTTTTCCACTCATGTTCACTTCTTTTCTTTTAATTTACCCATGGGAACCCTTATTTTGCACATGTATTCACATCACAGTCCCACAATTCACACCTTCCAATAAACCATAATCCTCTTATTCATCAACCCTTCTAATCAAAGAAAATTTATTTAAGACTCAAAGGGGCTACATGTGGAAATTAAAGGTTAGTGTATGGGAGATGGGCTACGAAAGAACATGCCTAAAATCATTTTCACCCTATTACCACACTTAGTGCAACCTGAAGAGAGAAATTTGTCAAATTCTAGGAAGTAAGTCTAAAAACCTTGTCACTCATCAAACGAAAAAGAGGCTCAAATTTTCACACAGGGTAAGAAATTTTGTTACTCCTCAACAATTACCCAATTTGAACAGTTATTGAGCAAGAATTTATATTTCAAAGATCAACTCCTCAAGCAAAATAGCTTTTATCATTGGAGTATATCACACAGATTTTTATTCTCAATAAGCAAATATCTCGATTTTCAATCAACATTTCTCATACAAGGGAAGATAAGTAATACTCCCTCTGTCCCGCTACAATTGTCGCTTTTCATTTTGGTACATTAATTTCGGAGCTAGCGTTTAGTAGCTAATTGTGGTTAATAATAAAATTGGCAATCATAATTAACTTATTTAAGTCTTAAACAAGTTAGTTATGATTGCCAATTTTATTATTAACCACGATTAAGTATTAAACATTAGTTCCGAAATTAATGTGCCAAAATGAAAAGCGACAATTGTAGCGGGACGGAGGGAGTATTTTTCAACACCAACATAATCACAAAAGTTCCGACTGCCCTATGTTCAAAAGCTCCTAAAACAATTCTCAAGACTCTACAATTCAGAATAAGTACTGTAAATCAAGAATTCAAAATACTAATTCAAGTGAAAAGCCTTGTAAAGAGCAATTGTTCACATTGAAGCAAAAGAACAAGGATGGTGATGTCGAATAAAAAAAAAACTAGGAAACTAAAATAAATAACTAAATAAAAATAAAGCAGTAAATAATAAAAATAACAACGTTTCCCTTTTCCGATCCTCATCCCCCCAAACATGTTTCACTCGAAGGAGTGGACAAGTTTGCAAGTTAGATAGGAAAAGAGAAACGATACCTCAATCATCCACGGGAGGGTCCTCCATCTCCTCATCGGCGGTGTGCCGATCTTGGCTTCTCCAATTCCTCTCCTGAAGTCGGCGCATGTCGGTGGACTCCGGCTGATAGTCCAACAGGAGGCGTTGCATCTGACTGTCGATGGTCTCCAGCCGGGTGTGCACATGTCGGCAAAACTCGGCCTGGCGGGTGCGCTCCGCTGCGTGCTCGGCAGCCTGCTGCTGCATGAACTGATAGATCATGGCCAGATCTACCCCGACAAAGGAGGACTCTCCTAGAAAGTGGCTGGTCGAAGCTCCCCCGGTCAATTCCGGAATCTCGCCGACTTCCTCCTCGTGCTCATCCTCATCAGGTGCCTCTTGCTCCTCGGGTGCCTCTTCCTCTGTGTTGTGTGCTGGGGGTGAATTCTGCAGTTGCTTGACATTCACTCGGCGGCGCTGCCGTCGGCCCTCCTCACGGGTACGGGTGCGCGGTCGGTAATCGAGGCGGGAAGAGCCGGCTCCCCCGTTCGGTCCGATCATGAGCTGCATGTGGGTGGGGGTGCTCATCAACCAGTTGGTGCGGTGGTGGTAGTCCATGACACGAGTGAGGTCCGACTGAGGGAGTGGAAACTTGTCCCCATTGGACATCCGCAGCGACCATCCACCCTCGCGGGCTGTAAGCATCTACATCTGCACTAGACATGCAGTGCCAAGTCCCTTGGTCTCCTCAAGCCTCTCGATGTCGGTCAAGTCAATCCCCACATGTACCGCAATCGGGGTAATCAATCCCCCGCTCCAAATATTCCCCTGTGCGGCCTTCACCTACCATCTCCAATGGTCCATGATGAGGGCGACGAAACTAAAGGTGTCGTCGGTCAACATGCAGTAAAGGGCGTAGAGTTCTCCAAACCGCACTTTGGCACTTTCGTGGCGGCCGGTGATCGACACCCCCATGCACCGCAGAAGATCACAGAACACTGGGTTGTCGATTGATGACGCTTTCAACCCTCCTGCATTGAAGTCCCTTGTGTTCTCCTCCGCTTCAGCTGCAATTTGGTGCCAGAACTTGACAATGTTGAACTCCCTGAGAATAACACCCATCCCAGTTTTTGGGACTCCCCAAATGTCATCCAGCACATCCCTCGGAAGCTCGTGGTACTGGTTCAGAAGCTGAAAACTGATGGTGGTTGGCTCAGACTCCGATTGGACTTCGTAGACGTGGAGGGATGCAAAGAACTCCAGCTCGAGCGATGGATATGTGGGCCACCACTCGGTCATCCAAGTGCTCCATCCTGCTCTCTCCAGCAGGGTCTCGACATCTGCCCAAATCCCAAGCTTCTCCATTGTTATCGGGCATGGGTAGAGGGTCTGTCGGACTCGGAAGTCCTCACCACTGAGCTTTTCGTAAAGTGCCTCCGCCTCTGGGTTAGCGAAAATTGGACGGAAAGCCATTTGTTCCTGCAGGGAAAAAGAACTTGTCATCAAGTGTTTATTTACTTCACCAAAATTCCAAGTACCAACAAAAAAAAATAGTGCAATTAACTCCATGTTGTATCTACCCATGCAAAATTGATTCAACTACTATTCAATTCACATCAAAATCTATCCATAAACACCCCCAATTGAAACAATTGTGACCTATAATATGCAAGTAAGAAAACAAGCAAAAATAGGAAAATCCCCAAACACGCTAGAATTAAAGCTATTCAATTCCATGACTACAAATTCTCCTATGGCGAACACATCGACTAGAATTACGACCCATATCGAACAATCAAGCAAGGGGTGCAAAGAAATCGACGAAAGAGCAAAAATTTAAGACTAGGGCACAATGGTCCAAATTCATCAATTTAATTCACAAATTCGTCAAAAAGCACCAAAGAATCGAAGGGGAAGAGTCTACGATGCGTACCTTGAGTTGTAGTTGCAAGTTATGGGGAAAATATTTCGAGTTTGGGTGTTTGGAGTGGAGAGGAGCGGCGTGCGTGTGTGTTTGTGTTGAGAAAAATGAAGAAAAAAGGGGTTTTAAACCCGCTTACCCGTGTGTCTAAAAAGAGTGCATCGATCGACGCAGGTTCCGCGTTGATCGACGCGGACCAGAAACTCGCGTCGATCGACGCAGACTTGGACAAAAACAAAAAACACTGGAACTCAAAAATTACTGAGAAATTCTAATTCCTATTGACTTGACTCGAATGAATTAAAATAACAAAAGTAAGAAAAATAGTAAATTGTTGGGTTACCTCCCAACGAGTGCTTGGTTTACTGTCACTAGCTCGACAATACCTGTGTTTTCATGGGCGATTCAAGTAGTACTTCTCCACCGCATAAATTTGAAGTGGGGTGTAGTACGATTTAAGATTCTGCCCATTGACTTTGAAATTCTTGCCATATTGACCAGCTAGTTCAACCACGCCATTCGGAAATTGGCAGACTACAGTGTATGGTCCAGCCCACTTTGATTGCAACTTTCCGAGCATGAAGCGAAGAAGGGATTTGAAGAGGAGAACTTTGTCACCTGAATTGAAAACATGCGTGCGAATCCCCTTGTCGTGGAACCTCTTAGCGCGCGTCTTATATATGACGTTGTTCTCGTAAGCTTCATCCCTGAAGTCTTCCAACTCATTCAGTGCCATCGTTCGATCTGCTACAGCCGTTCCCCAATCCAGATTTAGCTCTTTCACTGCTCTCCAAGCCTTGTGCTCCATCTCCATGGGGAGATGACAGGATTTTCCAAAAATCAGCTGATATGGAGATGTCCCAATGGGTGTTTTGTAGGTGGTGCGGTATGCCCATAATGCATCGTCGAGTTTCACAGCCCAATCTTTCCTTTGCTTCACCGTCTTCTCCAAGATTTGCTCGATTTTACAGTTGGACAGCTCCGTCAGCCCGTTCCCTTGAGGGTGATATGGGGTAGTAACACGATGCTTGACTCCGTATCTAGCAAGTAGAGAAGCAAGCCATTTGTTACAAAAATGGGATCCCCCATCACTTACCAAGGCTCTTGGCGTCCCAAATCTTGTCATAAGCTTTTGCAGGAACTTGATGACAACTTTGGAGTCGTTGGTTGCTGTTGGAATGGCTTCAACCCATCGTGACACATAATCAACCGCAAGAAGAATATATAAAAACCCATGAGATGGCGGAAAAGGGCCCATGAAATCGATCCCCCACACATCAAAGATTTCAACTTCAATTATCGGGGTCTGTGGCATCTCATCCTTCCGCGAGATATTGCCAGTCCTCTGGAAACGATCACAGCTTGTAATCCATCCGCGACAGACCTCGTAGAAGGATGGCCAACAGAATCCACTCGCAAGAATTTTAAATGTCGTCCGGTTGACTGAGTGATGACCGCCACTAGGAGATGAATGGCAGGCTTCGTAGATTTGATGCCACTCGGACTGAGACACACAATGGCGAATGACGCCGTCAGCACATCTACGCCAAAGGTAGGGATCCTCCCAATAGTATAATCTGACGTCGTGCAAAAACTTCTTTTTTGCATATGGAGAAGAGTTCGGTGGAAATACACTGGCTACCAAGTAGTTGGCGAAGTCCGCATACCAAGGTGTTTTGGACTCGTACGTCTCTCTCAAATCCCTAAGAGCATAGATCTATTTGTCGGGGAACGTCTCTCGAATATTCATCTGCTGATCATCCCCTTCGACTAGTGGCTCGAGTCTTGACAAGTGGTCTGCACTCAAATTTTCGCTCCCTTTTCTGTCATTGATCTCCAAGTCAAACTCTTGTAGAAACAGTATCCACCTGATCAGTCTGGGCTTGGCATCTTTCTTCGCGAACAGATATCTGATAGCTGCATGGTCAGTGTAGACAATTGTCTTCGAACTTATCAGATAGGACCGAAACTTGTCAAATGCATACACTACCGCGAGCATTTCCTTCTCCGTGGTGGTGTAGTTTCACTGTGCCAGATTCATGCTCTTGGTGGCGTATTGAATCACATGGAAGAGTCTTCCTTTCAGCTGTCCCAAGACTGCCCCAACAGCGTAGTCACTGGCGTCGCACATCAATGTGAAAGACTCATCCCAATCCGGCGAAGTCATGACCAGCGCAGTCACTAGCGCCTCTTTCAGTCTCTCGAAGGCCTGCAAGCATCATCATCAAAGACGAAGGAAACATCCTTCTCCAACAGGTTTCACAATGGCCGAGATATCTTCGAGAAGTCTTTGATGAACCTCCTATAAAACCCGGCGTGGCCGAGAAAGCTCCGAACTCCTTTGACATTGGCTGGCGGTGGCACTTCTCAGTGGCTGTAACTTTGGCTCGGTCCACCTCCAGTCCTTCGGCTGATACTCGATGGCCTAACACAATTCCCTCTCACACCATGAAGTGACATTTCTCCCAATTGTGGCATAGGTTTGTCTCGGTGCATCTCTCCAGTACAGTAGCCAAATTCTGCAAACATACATCAAATGAGCTACCGAAAACTGAGAAATCATCCATGAATACCTCCATGACATCTTCGATCAAGTCGTGGAAGATTGCCATCATGCATCTTTGGAAAGTCGCTGGTGCGTTGCACAGTCCAAATGGCATCCGTCGGTACGCGAACACTCCGTATGGACAGGTGAATGCGGTCTTGTGCTGGTCCTCCAGCGCTACAACGATCTGGTTATACCCTGAATAGCCATCAAGAAAAAAATAGAAAGGGTAACCAGATAATCTATCCAACATTTGATCAACGAATGAGAGAGGAAAATGGTCTTTGCACGTGGCGGCGTTGAGGGCCCTGTAATTAATGCAGAATCACCACCCAGTGACTGGTCTTGTTGCGACCTCCTCTCCATCGTCATTTATTATGATCTGCATCCCCCCTTTCTTGGCTACAACTTGCATAGGGCTCACCCATTTGCTGTCAAAAATCGGGTAGATCATGTCATGGTCTAGGAGTTTGAGTACCTCCTTCTTTACGGCTTCCTGCATGATAGGGTTCAGTCGCCTCTGTGCTTGTCTCTTTGGCATGGCATTCTCCTCCAGAATGATCTTGTGCATGCAGAGCGAAGGACTGATCCCTTTGATATCCCCCAAAGTCCATCCAATGGCGGACTTGTATTTCCGTAAGACTTGCAATAATTTTTCCAATTCCCCCTGTGTCAAGTAAGTAGAGACGATCACAGGGTAAGTATCATTAGATTCCAGAAAAATGTACCTGAGGTGTGCCGGGAGCATCTTGAGTTCTAGAACTGGCGGATCGGAGCTAGATGGCTGCTTTTCCAGACCCATGTTGATCGACACACGATCTACGTCGATCGACGTGGGTAGATTGGCTGCGATCTCTTTTCCACGTTGCATTGGTTTGGTCGATGAAAACTTCCTGTCCGCTTGCTCTCCGGCATCGATCGACGAGCTATTGGCGTCGATTAACGTGATTGTTGAGGATACATCAGTTGACGTGCCATTGGCATCAATCGACGTGGATTGCTTTCCATGTTTCCTTACCTTGTTCTGGCTGTACCGGCTTGGTAGTTGCTCTCTCTTATTCTCTTTTTCCCGAGTTATCTCTTCGAACACATCCAACTCCATTACCAGATTCAAAATTTCATCATCTGCCTCTTCTAAATTTGTCAATGAAAATAGCGAGTGCTGTAGGCAGTTTTCCAGAAAATCCAGATCACTTTTGAGAGAAGCGAATGGAGAACACATCACCGGGTAGAAGCAATTGATCATATGCCATTATTCCTCGTAGCTCCCTTCATTGTGCTCCTGCATTGCTTTATAGATGGAGAAGGTGACTGACTCATTATTAACCTGGAATGTCAATTTGCCGTCTCGAATGTTGATTAGTGCCCCACCGGTCTTTAGGAACGGTCTTCCCAAAATCAGTGGAATGTTTCTATCTTCTTCAATGTCGAGCACCACGAAGTTGGCTGGGATAATGAAGTCTTTCACCTTTACAAGCACATCTTCCACGATGCCTCTCGGGTAAGACACTGATCGATCGGCCATTTGTAGTGAAATGGTCGTGGGTTTGATGCTTCCAATCTCCAGCCGTTTGAAGATAGACAACGACATCAGATTGATCGATGCTCCAGAATCACAGAGGACTTTTCCGAAGGTCTCCTGTCCGATTATACAAGAAATTGTGAAAGAACCTGGGTCCTCTCTTTTGACTGGCATCTTCTTTTGGAATATGGCGCTGCACTCTTCGAACAGATTGACTGTTTCATGCTCCATGAAGGGTCTTTTCTGAGAGACCATGTCCTTCAGAAATTTGATGTATCCGGGCATCTCTTGTAGTGCTTCAACCAATGGGATATTGATATGCACCTTCTTCATATTTCCTAAGAAGCGTGCATACCTTTCGTTCATCTTCGTTTTGGCAAACCACTGCGGATACGGAAGAGGGGGCTTCTTCGCAGCCCGGCTGGGGGCCTGCGTCGATCATCGTGGATCTGTGTCGATCAACGTGGCTTTCGTGGCTGTGTCGATCAACGTGGATCCCGCGTCAATTGACGTGGACATGTCGGCTGCGGCTTCTTCGACCTGTTCCACGTCCTCATCCTCCTGTGGATCTTTTCCTACCTGCTTTAGCCCTTCATACGATTTTCCCCCTCTCAGAGTGATGGCATTCACTTGATTCCTCTGATTCTGATTCTTGGGGTTAATCTGAGTGTTGCTCGGAAGTTGCCCCGGCTTGTGCTGGGCTCTGAGGGCATCGGCAATCTGGCTGACCTGGGTTTCTATAATCTGCACGTGCTTCTGCACCCGATCCACTTTAGAATTCACGCATAAGATTTCTTGCTCCAGTCTGCTTACTTTATCAGTTGACCCCTGCATGAACTTAGCCAAAATTTCCTCGAGATTTTGCTTCTTCTTCTCCACCACTACTCCGTCTTGCACTGCAAATCTAGGTGGTGGCTGCTCCGTAGCTTGGGGGTTCGCATAGGAAAATCTAGGATGGTTCCTAACATGATTGTAGTTGTAGGGCTGGTTGTGCTGCTGGTATCCTCCACGATACTTGTTTTGGTAACCGCCCCTTTGGACAAAATTCACATCGGCACAATCTCCTTCTAGTGGAGCTTGCACAGGCTTTATTACAACAACTGCCTTTTCTAATTTCAGTGTAGAGAAGTCCTCTCGCAGTTTCTTCACCTCAGCTGCCCAATCAGGTTCTTCAGCGGCCTTTTTCTCCACTACTTTCTCAACAGCCTTCACAGGGCGACTTCGACTTGAGGACCAACGTTGATTGTTGTTGGCCATCTTTTGGAAAAATTCCATGGCCTTTTTCCCGCTTTTCGTCATGATGGTGTCACTCAGTGTGGTATCCACCAACTCAATAGTCCTCTCATTGAGCCCTTCCTAGAATGCTTCTGCTTGCTCGCCCGGAGGTAGGCCATGTCCTGGGCAAGATCTCAGTAACTCGTAACGCTCCCACACTTCATAGAAGCTTTCATCTGATCTTTGAGCAAAACGGATGATCTCCTTCCTTCTCTGTCTGATGACGTTCGGAGGGAAGATATTTTCTAGGAATTCATTCCGTAATTCCGTCCATGTACTGATACTTTCTTTGTCCAGTGCAGTAAACCAAGATTGTGCCTTATCCCGCAGAGAGAATGCGAACAGACGCATTCGGATGGCACTCTTGCTGACCTCTCCGATCTTGACAGTATTGTAGAGCATCAAAAATTTGTCGAGATGTGCGTATGGATCCTCAGTTGCTCTTCCGCCGAATTGGTTTTGTTGCACCATTTGCACCAATCCGGTCTTCAGCTTGAAGTTATTGGCGTTGATGCCAATCCTGAAGTCTTTCTCCTTGAACTGAGGTCGATACCATGTTTGCATAGCTTCTTCTTCCTCATCATCATCCAATTCCTCGGGCGGATCCTGATCTTCTTTGTCTTCCTCCCTTGGGATATCTTCAAAGAGTGGATTGGGGCGAATGCGCCGGTTGTTCCGATTGTTCCTCTCGAGATTCCTCTCAAGAGTTAGCTGCTGAAGTTGTGCCCTCATGGTTTGGACTTCCTGAAATAGTGTTGTTTGCTCCTCCAGGGTCAGTATCTCTGGAGGTGGCTGGTCGATCGGCTCGGGTTGGACGACCGGTTGTGGCACATGGTCCGGTGGTGGTACGTTATCTGCCATTGTTTGATCAGTCGAGCTTTCTTGCCCCCGCTTATTTCTTTGGATCTTTTGGCACGTGGCTTCGATTTATGGGTCGTAGTCTAACCGATCATTTCCTTTAGCTCTCGTACTCATGCACTACCTGCATGGCAAATGAGATAGTGAGTTGAAACTGAAAATAAAACGAAACTAACAAAAATTGAAAAACCAGAAATCTGAATAGCAGACGTGCGTCAATCGACGGAGGGTTGGCGTCGATCGACGCAGAAATAGCAACAGCGTCGTTCGATGCAAATTTCACGTCGATCGACGCGAAAACAAAACTTACGAAAAATTGAATGAAAGTACAAAAGTTACAACCTAAATCAGTATTTCGATCACATAATTACTAGTAAGATTATTTCTATTCTTTCCCCGGCAACGACACCAAAATTTGATTGCAGAATTATTTTACTAGCGATTTAACAGAGCTAATAATACAGCGACAAATAAAATTATCGAATCCCAGGGGAAAGAAGTAACGAAAAACCTTAATTACTAAAACATAAATTCTCAAAATACTGGTTAGGGGAAATTCAAATTTTGGTTTTGGTTTTCAAACTATTTTCGCAATTTAAAACTTAAACAGGAAAACAAAAATAACTTGATCGAAGCAGATATGAGAAGCACATATTCCAAGTATATCTACCTATCAAGTATTACATGTATGAATCAATTGATTAATTCCCAATTTAATTCCTCTTCATAGTGAAACATCATAAAAGTATTATGAACTTCTTTGTTGGAAAGTTCATAAAGTTGATTAATCAATTACCAATCTCCGTTCGGTCTCAAGATTAATTAATTAACTCCAAAAATCTACGGATCTATTCCTATAATCTATTCCCTTCTGTTTAGACAAGAAATTAAATTATATTGTGAAAACTCTTTCCATTGAAAACTATTACAGTTACGTCTCTAATTCTCAACTAATTAATCCTAAGATGTGGCCAGCAACTCAAGATTATGAATAAGCACAAAATTCAAAAACTACGATAGGAAAAGAAAATCAATTCAATTAATCTAACATGCATACATTAATAGTTCAAAACCCTAGAATCTGAGAAGGAAGTTAGTTACACATATTCATGAATATGATCATGAGAGATAAAGAAAAACATGAATTGCATAAAAACTGGGTGTAGATGTCTTCCCACAAAAATCTGTCTTCAATCATAAAACATAAAACCCTTGGAAATCTTCTAAAATCTTCAACTCTAAAATTCTACACACTAAAATTCGAATTTTACATGGCTTTATATAGCTGTGATAGATGTATCATATAGTATCTAGGACTAGATATATCTAAATCTTCAAATCAGGATCGGATAAAGATTTCCCGGATTTGCGTCGATCGATGCAGAACTCGCATTGATCGATGCTCATAAAGAACCCGCATTGATCGATGTAAGATGTGTGTCGATCGACGTGAACCTGGCCTCCGCTGCCTTGCGTCGATCTCGCGTCGACCATGCGTCAATCGTCCCACCGAGCGGCTGCGTCGATCGACATGCCTTTGGCGTCGATCGACGCAGGTCTGGAACTCAAGCATCTTTTGCTTACCTCCCTGTTTCCGACTCAAAACCTGCATAATTTATCAATCACGACATTACGAGCACAAAAGCCAATTCATGCACAATAAAACACGTAAAACAACTCAAACATCACCCAAATAGTCAAAGAAACCAAAGATAAGTTGGTAAAAATGCTAACTTATCAGGCCTGCAACTCATGAATCCACGGTCGACCTATTATTGCATTGTAGCATGAGTCCACGTTGACGACTTGAAATCAAAAGGACATGTTTACTCATTTATAATAAACAGGCAAGTATAGATCTCCGACTGGGGTAGGTTGTGTCGGGTTTTGTATATTGAAAGCATTTACTATAGTGTGTATACATTCAGCTTTATTTCCTATCTGTTAACAAACTTACATGTGAGAACAATAGTATCCTTTTATCTCATCGATAGGGATGATCACACGGCGTGTTGTAGATCACAAAAGACAGTATGATCCCTTGACCAAGTATGATATAAATATAGTGATCACAGCAGAGCAACTTGAGATTATGTCTGTCGGTGTAGGCTGCAAGATAGTCGGAAAGAAGTGACAGTCTTGATCACTTGATATGCTGGTACGTGCGGTTGTGTATTGATTGGACCACAGTGAGATGAATTCTTTTGTCTGACTTTAGAGAATACAAGATCTCGTTTCTTGATTGAATCTAAACACTAACGAAGGTTCAGGAGTATGCATGGGTTGACTGTTGCTTTGACTTGCCATGGTGGAGAGCCTGAGTAACGTGCTCGTATACCCGCATCTTGGGTAACAACAACTTTTGTACAATGTTTTGACGACTGGAGTTAGGTTACTGCTCAATAAATTTTTTAATGATACTATAATTTAGTGGCAAATAAAAGTATCGATCCCACGAAGATTGTATAAGCGAACATCCTATAAACTATAACATAGTTTTTCAGTTTATTGTTTAAGTAAATCAGAATTTGAAAAGAGTTTTTATTACTAAACTTAAATTTTGCAAGTATTAAATCAAAACAAGAATTAAACCAAGTTTTTCAACAATCAGAGAAAAGTTCGGATTCCAGGGCAAGTTCATATCTTAGATAACAAGCAAGGAAAATTGATCGATCAATTAAAAATAAAGATAAAGGTGGAACATCATAAAATTATTACAAATTCCAGGGTTTGACAATTCATAAAGTATATTATCAATTTCCTATATCCTTTCGGTCTCTAGAAAAATTAATAACTTCCAAAAACATCAGATTTATTCATATGGATTAAATTCTTCTTCTCAGACATAATAAAAATCTATTTTATCAATTCTTAAATCGATTAATTAATTTTCACCTTTCAGTCTCAAATTAATTAATTATGAAATCTAATCAAATGACCAATTTTATCAGATTTATAAAAGCACAAGAATTGATAAACCTTATTAAGATATTGATCGATTTGATAACCTAAACATGCATCCAAGATAATCACATAAACCTAGAATCTGAATAAGGAATTACCTACACATATTCATATTAAACAAATATATGAAAAGATAAAACCTGTAAATGCTCTTCATAAATCAAAACAGTGTTGAATTGAATCCAATCTTCAGAAATCTCGATCCCAATCTTCAATCCAAATGTCGAAATAATTGAAGAACTCTAAAAATCTTAATTCCGAGTCTAAAAAGTGGCATAAGTCTCAAATCTTGAAAAATACTAGATATATATAATAGGTTTAAGTGATTAAACATGGCAAGTAGGAGTAAACTTGGAAATTCAGCCTAAAACAACCTGTGTGTCAATTGACACATGGCCCCAAATTCGAGCTGCATGTCGATTCAGCCTTCTAATCACTGTGTCGATCGACACAGCGGTGGGGGTCGACACACCGGTGTCGATCGACATACGCATCAGTTGTTGATTGAGAAGCAGCTCTTTGATACCTTCCCTCTCAGTATGTGTGTCGACCGATACCCGGGTGTCGGTCCAAACAGAGGACACGACAGAATTGATCAATTTCCACACTTAGTCGATTTTGAACTCCAAAACCTGCATTTTCCACCATAACCAACATACCGAACATAAAACCAACACGATGCTAAGAAAATAAAGTAAACACACGATAAAAGCATTAAACAACCTAAAACTCCATTGATAAGTGAACGAAATAATGCACTTATTAAATCCCCCAAACTTGAACTCTTGATCATCCTCGATCAAATCTGCAAAAGAAATTCAGAGTTATGCAAACAGAGATGTGCAATGCCTCACAAGATTCATCACAATCCAAGAAAACTCTCATCCAAAAGATAATGCAATCAAAATCCAATCAAGATCATCAACAGTTTCGGGAAGAACCTCACAAGTAGAAAGAATTTTTTCACAATCACTCATCACTCAAGTGTTTAGGACATGTGTCTACTCTCAATTCAAAGTAATACAGTTTTCTTAACCATAAGTTTGGAAAATTTCTCATCTCTCCATTGCTTAGAAAGTAAAATGACTCGGTGAATAAAAAAAGTCTTTATTTTTGTTTCAACGGGGCTTGCCTAGAGGGTAGGATGTTTTAGGCTGAGTGACTAACACACTTTTGATTTTCACAACCTCCCAACTATTAACTTCCCACATCACATTCATTCTTTCCAATCGTTCTTTTCTTTACCCATGTTTCTTTTCATAAATCTGTTTATCTCGTGAACTTATTCCACAACACTCTTTTTTTCGTCTTTTTTTTTCTTTTTTTTCTTTTATAACACAAACATAACCCACAATTAACAAGGGGATAACCTTTCTCTTTTTTTTTTCAAGATAACTCAAGTACATGAGCATTCAAAATTTTCAAATAATCCACACTACTCTTATTCAAGTTACCCTTCTCATTTTCTCACAATTCTCAATCCACAACCAGAACACTACTTATATCAAGAAAAGAATTTTCAGGCTCGAAGTGGCTACAAGTGGTCATGTGCAGGGTTAGTGTTTGGGATAAGGCTAAGAAAAGAGATGCCTAAGATCATTTTCACCAAGTTTGATATCAATACAGTCTCAAGAGAGAAATAATCCAAATTCTAGAATCCAACTGCAATCTTAATCACACATGAAAGGAAATTAGGCACAAATCTCACATGGGTTAATTTGTTCTTCCCTAACAGTCATCAAATCCAAATCAAATAAATCAAGCAAAATCAAGAATCAGAGAGCAACTCATCATGCAGTATTCTCCTATCATTGGCTACTCATCATGCAATCCTAATTATCTCAATTCCAGTGCTGATCAATCATCAATCAAAAAGTTTCATAGATAGGGAAGGAATAACACAAAATCTCAAGTTACACTTAAATAGATTTTGAACCTAGAATGAATACAACTGAAAACAAATATATCGAAAATAACTAACAACTAGAACAAATACAAATGAAAAGAGAAATACATAAAAAAGAAATGATATACAACGGAAAGAAATAACAATACATGAAAAAGGAAATGCATAAAAATAGAAAGATAAATGATTCCATTCCCACGAGTCATTATCCCCCCAAACTTATTCAATACGAAGGAAAGAATAAGTTTGACAGCCAACTCATAGGAAAGGAATCTGGACCTCAATCCCGTCGCCGTACGAGCCAGTCTTGCTGCTGCTGCTGCCGGGTGTACCGGAGCACTGGATCGATATTGCAGAATAGGTCATCTATCCGCTGGGTCAGATGCCCAATCGCGGTGGTGTGCTCTTGCTACTGGGTCTGGACACCTTGTAAGGTGGTCTGAACACTCTGAAGAGTAGCCTCCTGCCTCTCCTGACTCTCGTGAATATGGAGCAGTTGGTTCCCTAACTGAGCTGCGGCAGTGGCCTGCTCCTGCATCAAGTGAAAGAATTGCCCCCAGTCGGGGGCACCACTAGAAGAACTCGCACCGGTGTTAGAAGTAGAAGCGTCGTCCCAGCCCTCCGTGCTGAAGTTTTGCTCTGTCCGGAAGGGGGAATCTCATCTTGAGGCTACTCATTGGCGGTTTGCCACGATGCCCATTGCTACCGCTCCTCCCATAAAGCTGCCTCATCCTCGCGGGGTAGCACCCACTAATCGGCCTGCATATCCGATTGATGCACAAGTCGGGATGTGGGGGCCCCACCTTTAGAAGAAATGGTCCGGTCCATATGAGCCTGTGTTTGCATGAACCAATTGTCACAGAACTAGAGGTCCGTGACGTGAGTAAGCTCTGGGGCTGGCAGAAGGAATCAGTCGCCATTAGACATGCGTAGGTACGTGTCTCCCCGATAACTAATAATGAACCTATGCTGCTCCAAGTTGCTGGTGGTCAAGGTCTTGTAGCCACCAACCGGGGTGAAGATATGTACTGGAATCCCCATATGTGTGGCAATCGGGGTTACAAAGCTGCCGAACCAAAAATTGCCTTGGACCGCAATCATCTGCCTCTTCCAGTTCTCCATAACGAAGGCGTCAAGACTGATGTGCGTGCTGCTAAGCATGGGCCAAAGGCAGAAAACCTCACCGAAGCGGGCCTTCCCACTCTCGTTGCATCTAAAAACTAGGACCCCGAGGCATTTCTGAATGTACCTAAAGATCAGATTGTCGAGTGAAGAGGCCTTCATGCTACCGGTTTGGAAGTTCTCTGGATCAGCATCGGCTGCTATGCTACCCAAGAACTCAGAAATCAGGAACTCCGGGGGTTTATGGTACAAACCCCCTAGCTTGCACCCAAAGATGGTGTCCATCTCGGTGCGTGATAAAGTGTACTACACCCCTCGCAGCCAGAACTGAATGCCGTTAGGCTCAACCTGGTGTGATCGCTGAGGCTCGATGATGTGCGATGTGGCAAAGAACTCCAGAACAAGTGGCCGGATAGTAGACCAGAATTACTAAATGAAATGTCCCCAGCTGCACCGCTCGAAGAGCTGCGGGACATCATCGCCAAATCCCAGCTGCTCCACAGTATCGGCATCAGGATACCGTGTCGAACAAATCCAGCACTTCTTGAAGTGGGCGAATCGGGTGGCATGATCTGGATGGGCGAAAACATGAGCCCATCCAAGGAGCTCCTTGGGGACAAGTACCTCATCGGCATCATCGGGCCTCGAACTCAGAATCAACCTCCTCATCACCATCATCATCCTCAAACATCACCTCCTCCTCAGGCATATAGTCCTCATCAGACGAAGACATGATTCCTCGTATTTACAACACCAACAAAGCACATAGTAAGCACAAGAGACTAGGAAAAACAACCAACTCCCCCAAACTTGCCTAATGCAATCCCAACAAAAATTCCAAGCAAATTATACATTCCCATCTCCAATTGACCACCCAATCATGCAATTCACACAAAATCCAAGTGCAAAACATCAATCAAAAGCCATCAAAAGCCAAAATAACCAAAATTTGCAATTTGGAAAAGTATAAACCAAGCAACAGTAAGGTTTCAATTTGAATCCAAAATTCCAAAAATATCCACAAATATGAACATTCAACCATATAGGAACTTAAATCAACTCACTCACAACCAATATCGACCCTAATTAATCCAATTTATGCATAAAAATTGAACATTAAGCGTAGACAATAATTAAAGAAAACCTAGGGCTCAAAAATGCAAAAATACATGAATAACAAGGAAAAAGAAGATAAATAATCGAAAGGAGAGAGCGATAGAATGATTACCTCGTGTAAAGTCGAAGAGAAGGCAAGAAAATCGAGTTGGGGGAGTGTTTCGGGGGAGAGTCGTGTGTTTGGAAGATACAAAATGAGGGAAAGAGTTGTGATTTTGTATTTAAAAACTAACAAATTACGTGTCTCTGTATCGATCGACACCCGCAGTGTCGATAGACACAGAGGTAAGTTTTAATTTTTTTATTTAAATTTGATAACCCTAAAACCAGATTGACCCGTCCGGTTCGACCGACACCGATGTGTTGATCGACAGGCTGGGTGTCGATCGACACAAATTCAAAAGTTAAACAATTAAACAAACAAACTGGATCGATACACAGGTTACAATCAACACGAATGTCAATTGACACAATTTTTTATATCGATCAACATGCATGCTGTCGACCAAAACATAGGCAAATTTTAAAAAAGGAATTTTAAAGGCTGAAAATTTTTCTAAGGCATGGAAAAATCCTAAACTAAACCTAGACTCGAAAATTAACTCCAA
The DNA here is from genome assembly GCA_026898455.1 of Plectranthus barbatus. Lineage (NCBI taxonomy): Eukaryota > Viridiplantae > Streptophyta > Magnoliopsida > Lamiales > Lamiaceae > Plectranthus > Plectranthus barbatus. The sequence continues at coordinate 671,067 of JAPKLW010000157.1, read as the reverse complement.
AACTGAAATAAAACAATAAATTGTTGGGTTACCTCCCAACAAGTGCTTAATTTAACGTCGTTAGCTCGACGATACCTCAGATCATGGTCGGTCTAGATAATGCACCTCCACAGCTCCAATTTGCAGTGGGTTGTAGTAGCACTTGACTCGATGTTCATTGACTCTGAAGATTGTGCCATCCTAGTAAGCCAATTCCACCACTCCATTGTTGAGGATGTTGACCACAGTATATGGTCTAGTCCACTTAGACTGCAGCTTTTCGGGCATGAAACAGAGGCAAGAATTGAAGAGCAAGACTCTATCGCCCATGTAGAACTGTCACCTCTTGAGGCCGTGGTCATGGAACCTCTTTGCTCGGAGTTTGTAGATCATAGAGTTCACATAGGCCTTTTCTCAGAACTCATCCATCTCATTCAAGTACATAGCCCGACTTTCAGCAGTGGCCTTCCAATTCAAGTCCGACTCCTTCATGGTTCTCCATGCCTTATGCTCAAGCTCCACAGGATGATGACAGGACTCACCAAAGACCAACTGGAACAGAGACACACCAATCGAAGTTTTGAATGCAGTACGATAAGCCCACAATGCGTCATCAAGCTTGAATGCCCAATCCTTCTTCATTTTGACAATCTTCTCAAGGATCCCTTTGATCTACCTATTGGACAACTCAACGAGGACATTCCCTTGAGGATGGTATGGGGTGGTAACCCTGTGTTTGACACCATATCTAGCAAGTAGAGCAGTTATAGTATGATTGCAAAAATGAGAATCACCATCGCTTACCAATGCTCTCAGAGTGCCATAACGAGTCACCACATACTTTTGGAGGAAGTTCACCACAACTTTGGAGTCATTTGTGGTGGTAAGAATGACCTCCACCCATGTAGAAACATAATCGACAACCAAAAGAATATAAGAATAACCTCCTGAAGGTGGGAAGGGTCCCATAGAGTCTATCCCCCAAACATCAAAGATCCCGACCTCAATCACTGGGGTAGTGGGCATCTCATTCTTCTTCGAAATGTTGCCCATCCTCTGACATCTGTCACACTTGGACACAAAAGCTTTGCAGTCTCCAAGGATAGTCGGCTAGTAGAAACCACTAGAAAGGACCTTGAAGGCAGTCCGATTGGCAGCAAAGTTGCCACCACTGGGAGAGGAATGGCATGCCTCAATGATTTGGAAGAATTTGGTCTGAGGAACACACCGGAGGAGCATACCATGGAGTCTTGTTGGCATGATACTCCTTGAGATCCCTGTCTTTGCATGCATAGACCTGTTCATCTTGGAAAGTCTCCTGGATCCTCAACTTCTAATCATCCCCCTCAACCGGATACTCCAACCTGGAAAGGTGGTCCGTGATCACATTTTCACAGCCCTTTCTATCCTTGATCTCCAAGTCGAACTCCTGAAGCAATAGGATCTATCTGATCAACCTGGGCTTTGCATCCTGCTTAGCAAACAAAAATCTAATGGCAGCATGGACATTATAAACAATGGTCTTCGACACTATCAAATAGGACCGAACTTTGTCAAAAGCATAAACAACAACTAGCATCTCCTTCTCCGTGGTGGTGTAGTTGTATTGGGCAGGATTCATGGTCTTTCCAGCATAGGGAATGACATGGAAGAGCTTTCCCTTCAGCTGCCCCAAAACTGCTCCAACTGCATAGTCACTAGCATCACACATGAGCATGAAGGGCTCATCCCAATCTGGAGAAGTAAAAATCGGAGCAGTCACCAAAGCCTTCTTTAGCTGCTCAAAGGCCTTCAAACAATCTGCATAAAAAAACAAAATAGACATCTTTTTCTAGCAGATTACAAAGGGGTCTAGAGATTTTAGAGAAATCCTGTATAAATCTTCGGTAGAACCCTGCATGGCCTAGGAATCTCCGGACTCCCTTCACATTTTGTGGCGGCAGCATCTTCACAATGTTGTGATCTTGGCCTTGTCCACTTCCAAGCCTTCAGAGGATACTCGGTGTCCGAGCACAATTCCTTCTTTCACCATGAAGTGGCACTTCTCCCAATTTAGGCACAAGTTTGTTTCAGCACACCTCTCCATCACAGTAGCTAAATTCTGCAAGCAAACATCAAAAGAGCTACCAAAGATAGAAAAGTCACCCATAAACACTTCCATAATATTTTTAATAAAGTCATGGAAAACAGACATCATACACCACTGAAAAGTAGCTGATGCATTACACAAACCAAAAGGCATCCTTCGGTAGGAAAATACTCCATATGGGCAAGTGAAAGCTGTATTATACTGATCCTCCAGGGCCACTGCAATTTGGTTATAACCAAAATACCCATCAAGAAGGGTAGAGGGAAGTGATCTTTGCAAGTGGCGGTATTTAGAGCTCGATAGTTGATTCAAAACCGCCATCCTATGACAGGTCTCATCGCTACCTCTTTGCCATCCTCATTCTTCACATTCTGCATCCCCCCTTTCTTGGCAACAACCTGTGTCGGACTCACCCACTGACTATCGGAGATGGGATAGATCATCCCATTGTCCAGAAGCTTCAATACTTCTTTCTTCACGACTTCTTGCATAGTCGGGTTAAGTCTCCTCTAAGCTTGTCTCTTCGGCTTAGCCTCTTCTTCCAGAATGATCTCGTGTTGGCATACTATTGGACTTATTCCCTTGATATCTGCCAGTGTCCATCGAATAGCTGACTTGTGGTCCCTCAAAACTTGTAGAAGCTTCTCTAACTTTGTAGAAGTAAGAAAAGATGAAACAATAACAGGATATGTATTGTTAGAACCCAAGAAAGCATATTGTAAATGAGAGGAAAGATGTTTCAGCTTCAGAACGGGTGGTTCGGGTCATTTTTGGGCCTCGGGTGTGGCTGTGTTGATCGACACAGCGGTTATGTCGACCAAAATAGAGGCAATTTTCTTCTTCTGCTTTCTTTAGGAAGCTGTGTCGATCGACAGGCTCCCTGTCGATCGACACAACCCTTTTTTAGCAGTTGTTGACATGGCAGTCTTGTCGACCAAAACAGAGGTCTTTGCTCGATTTTTCCTTCCTTCTTCCACATATTGGCTTGGCAGGGGCTCCCTTTTGTTCTCCTTTGCCCTGGTTAATTCTTTCTTCACATCAAGCTCCAAAATAAAGTCGAGAATTTCATCATAAGATTCATCTAATGCTGTATGAGAAAACAAAGAGTGGTGCAAACATTTTTCCTTGAAAATCAGGGTCAGAATCAATAGAGAATAGAGGAGAGGAGATGACTGGATCAAAACTGTCGATATCATGGCATTCTTCCTGATAGCTCCCATCATCGTGTTTTTGCATGGATTTGTAGATCGAGATGGTAACAGACTCATCATTGACTTGGAATGTCAGCTTCCTATCTTAAATATCGATCAGGGCTCCTTCGTTCCTCGGAAATGGTCTCCCCAGAATCAGTGGGATATTGTGATCCTCCTCCATGTCCAAAGCAACGAAATTAGCGGGAAGTATGAAGTATTTCACCTTTACCAAAACATCCTCAACAATTCCTCTAGGATAAGAAATTGATCTATCAGCCATCTGAAGAGTAATAGTAGTTGGCTTGATATCTCCAATCTCCAGTCTCTTAAAAATTGACAATGACATCAGATTGATGATTGCTCTAGAATCGCAATGCACCTTGCCAAATGTCTCACCACCAATAACACAAGAAATAGTAAATGAACTTGGATCTTCTCTTTTCAGAGGCATCTTCTTCTGAATAACGACACTGCATTCCTCGAACAGGTTCACTGTCTCGTGCTCTAGCATTGGCCTATTCTGAGAGACCATATCCTTCAGGAATTTGATATACCCCGGTATCTCCTGCAAAGTTTTCACAAGAGGGATGTTGATGTGCACCTTCATATTCTCTAGAAACCGTGCATACCTCTCATTCATCTTCTTCTTGGCAAATCATTGCGGAAATGACATCGGGGGTAGTTTTTCTCTAGGACCTGGCAGTTGTGTTGGTTGACAGGGAGGTGTGTTGACTGACGCACTGGCTTCTTTGTCGGTCGATTTTTCCCCCTGTGTCAATCAATAGGTTCCCTGTCGATCAAAATAGAGGCATCAGGTGCGGGTTCCTCCTCTTTTTCACTCCCTTCTTTGGCCTCAAACTCGACTCCTTTCAGTTCGGTTCCCTTGTAAGACTCACCACCCTTCAAGGTGATGGCATTGACTTGATTTTTCTAATTCTTTGAATTCACCTGAGTGTTGCTCAGTAACCGCCCTTGTTTGTGTTGAGCTCCAAGGGAAGTGGCAATCTGACTGACCTGGGTCTCAATCATCTGAACATGTTTCTCCACCCGGTCCACCTTGGTGTTGATTCCAACAACATCCTGCTCCAATTTTCCAACTCTTTGATCGGACCCTTGCATGAACTTGGCTAGGATCTCCTCAAGGTTTGACTTCTTCAGCTCCACAATAGCCCCATTCTGCACATTAAATCCAGCAGGCAGTTGCTCGGTAGCATTAGGATTTGAATACGAGAAACTAGGGTGGTTTTTTGCAATGTTGTGATTGTTGCTTTGATTTTAGTTCTGGTTGTAGCCCTGACTCTGTGAATATCATCCTCGGTAGTTATCCTGATAGCCACCTCGTTGGACAAAATTAACATCCACAGCATCACCATCACTAGAAGATGGAACTGGATTGACAACAATAATGGTTCATCCAATTTCCATTTTGGTGAAATCTTCTCTCAACTTCTTTATCTCTGCCAACAAATCTACCTCGGGGTTCACTACCTTCTCCACAGCTTTGACTGGTGCCTGTCGGACATTAGACCATCTTTGACTGTTGTTTTCTATCTTCTGAAAGAAATCTATAGCTCGTTCGGGACCCTTTGTCATGATAGAGTCCCCCAATGTAGAATCTACCAGTTCAATAGTTCCTTCATTCAATCCTTCATAGAAGGTCTCAGCTTCCTCCCCCAAAGATAACTGTGGCCAGGGCACACTCTCAGCAACTCTTTATATCTCTCCCAAGCCTCATAAAAGTTCCCATCATGCCTCTGAGCAAATATGGTGATGTCCTTCCTCCTCTGTCTGATGACACTAGGTGGGAAGTAGTTGGTTAAGAATTCATTTCTCAATTTTGCCCAAGTGCTGAAGCTGCTCTAGTCCAAAGCAGAGAACCATGACTGAGCTTTGTCTCGTAGAGAAATGGCAAAGAGCCTCATCCGGTAGCACTCTGACTGACTCCATTGATTTTGACATTGTTGCAGAGCATGATGAACTTATCAAGATGAGAATAGGGGTCCTCAGCAGCTCGGCCCTCAAATTGGTTGTACTGAACCATCTGCACCAGACCAGTCTTCAGTTCGAAACTATTGGCATTGATGCCAATTCTGAAATCAGTCTCTTAGAATTTTGGCCTGTATCTTTTCTGGATAACATCCTCATCCTCATCAGCATCAAATCGAGGATCGACCTCCTCCTCTTCGTCATCTGAGAGGTCACCAGGTGGTCGGTTGCCTCGAGGGTTTCTATTGTTCCTTTCCATCTCCAGTACCCACATGCGCTCCTTCATGGTTCGAATTTCCCTCATAAGCTAAGCTGCTTGTTCTGCAGTAAGGGCATTAGCCTCATTGGGTGGAACTGCCTCAACCATATTGTCAGTTTGACTGCTTAAAGCTTTATCTTCTCAATTTCTCCTACTTTTGTTTCTTTTGCAAGTAGCCTGAATTTCCGGATCGAATGCAATTGGCCCTTTACCACTCCTCCTTGTGTTCATAAACTTCTTGAGGAAAAACAAAGGAAGGAGTGAGTAACAAGAAAACAACAAAAGAAAGGAATTAAATAACAAACTAAACAAATAAAATAAAAATATTTATTTATTTTTAAATCAACTTCTATGTCAATCGACACAGACGCAACATCTGTGTCGATCGACAACCTGAATATTGGTCGATACAGAGGTAAAAATTTTAAAAGAAAACCTGGCGAGAATTTAAAGAAAAATTAAAATTACAACTCAAATCAATAACCCTAGAATAGAATCAATAACAAGATAATTCAAAACAATCCCCTGCAATGGCGCCAAAATTTGATCACTAAATTTTTAATGATAATATATTTTAGTGGCAAATTAAAATTATCGATCCCACAGAGATTGTATAAGCGAACATCCTATATACTAAAACATAGTTTTTCGGTTTATTGTTCAAGTAAATCAGAATTTGAAAAGGGTTTTTTGACTGAACTTAAATTTTATAAGAATTAAACCAAGTTTTTCAACAATTAGAGAAAAGTTCAGATTCCATGGCAAGTTCATATCTTAGATAACATGTAAGGAAAATCGATCGATCAATTAAAAATAAAGATAACGGTGGAACATCAGAAAATTATTACAAATTCCAGGGTTTGACAATTCATAAAGTAGATTATCAATTTCCTATATCTTTTTCGGTCTCTAGAAAATCTAATAACTCCAAAAAACACCAGATTTATTCCTATGGATTAGATTCTTCTTTTCAGACATAATAAAAATCCATATTATCAATTCTTAAATCGATTAATTAATTTTCACCTTGCAGTCTCAAATTAATTGATTATGAAATCTAATCAAATGGCCAATTTTATCAGATTTAGAAAAGCACAAGAATTGATAAACCTTATTAAGATATTGGTCGATTCGATATACTAAACATGCATCCAAGATAATCACATAAACCCAAGAATCTGAATAAGGAATTACCTACACATATTCATATTAAACAAATATATGAAAAGATAAAACATGTAAATATTCTTCATAAATAAAAAAATGTTGAATTAAATTCAATCTTGAGAAATCTCGATCCCAATCTTCAATCCAAAGTCGAAATAATTGAAGAACTCTAAAAAACTTAATTCTGAGTTTAAAAAGTGGCAAAAGTCTCAAATCTCGAAAAATACTAGATATATATAATAGGTTTGAGTGATTAAACATGGCAAGTAGGAGTAAACTTGGAAATTCCACCTAAAATAGCCCATGTGTCGATCGACAGGGTGAGTGTCGATCAACACATGACCCCAAATTCGAGCCGCATGTGTGCCTTGTCGATCCAGCCTTTTGACCGCTATGTCGATCGATACGGCGGTTGTCGATTGACATACGCGTCACTCATCGATCGTGAAACAACTCTTTGACACCTTCCCTCTCAGCATGTGAGTGGACCGACACCTCGGGTGTCGCTCAAAATAGAGGACACAACAAAATTGACAATTTCCACACTTAGTCGATTTTGAACTCCAAAACCTGCATTTTCCACCATAACCAACATACCGAACATAAAACCAACATGATGCTAAGAAAATAAAGTAAACACACGATAAAAGCATTAAAACAACCTAAAAATCCATTGATAAGTGAACGAAATAACGCACTTATCAGTTACCATATCCGAGTAGTAGGATGACGATATTCCTTGAGGAGCTCAATGAGGTTCATCGTGCTAAAGTCCTCCAGACTGATTAAGTCCAAGTACGAGTGATAATGTTTGAATGGTACTGCTTAGGAAAATAAGAAATTAATTAATTTTGTTAAGCATGCCAGAAGCTCCAATTAATTAATGAATATGGGGATTTAAATGCACCCCATTCTCATAACGTGACAATAAAAGGGTAGGTCAGTATTAATTATGTCGTGAAAAATAATTAATATTAATTAATTAATTATGTCCTGTGTTTTGGACATGAGAATTAATTAATTTAAAGGCCCACTTTGTTATTTGCATTAGTTCCCGGGTCTAGCCCAAATTAAATGCTGAAAGGAGCCCACTGGGGTTTAACCCTAGGTCTATAAATAAGCCTCATTCTCTCCTCCAAATATATCATTTGAAAAATACAGAAAACCTAGAGAGAGAGAGATAGAGAGAGTGTGGGTGGCGCCAATTTCTGTAGAGGGAGGAGAAGAAATTCAACTCTATCCTGCACATCATAGTCCTGCGGAATCCTCACATGTAGCAGGGTTGAACAACATTGGAATACAGATCTGAAGATCCAATCTGGAAAAATACCTCCTTTCTTCTCCTTTTGAATTTTTTTTATTAAATCTTGAAATTAGTTCTTCTATACTAATTTCTTATTCCACATATTTAATTATATTGCGTGGTGGAATCAAAGTTTGGATTCAACATGAAGTTCGATTCAAACACTACGAATCAAGAGGTAACTCTGTTATCCATTGCATTAAATTCATAGGAGCATGCTAGGATTTAATATCGATTGGTAATTATTTTGACATCCTTGAATGGTCCGAGCTTTCTTGGATTAAGTGATTCAATCCACGACAACGAAATCCCTACAATTGGAATCAGAGCCCAGTTCTGTTTCATAGCTCTGTTGGTAAAATATTTTTTTGATTTATGCATGTAGGAATTTATTTTACTGCTATAGATGAATTTCGGTTTATGTTTATTTGTTTCTCGTGGCAACCCGCTTAATTTAATCTGCGGTAGTTTATCTGTGCTTGGAATAAATTAATTTTTCAAAAAATCACGAGAAAGTCTGTGATTAGATTGATAGGAAATTCAATTCTAATAGATTAGATCTATTTTTTGTATTTTTGTTCAATCTATAATTTGTACAGGACGAAGAACAAAGGCCAGGGTGTGCGTAGGAGGATCACGCCAGTGGACGGTGATGACAGCCGTGGCAGTGGCCGCAATAGTGGTTCGGCTATTGGCGCTCGGCAAGAGGATGCAGGTGGAGTCAGTACAAGTAGACGGTGGCGGTCGTTGGGACGGCGGGAGGCAAGACAGCGTGCTTTGCACGTATGACCTTCTTGATGTACCTATGACGTCGGTCAACAGTGGCGATGCGGCATGGTTGTGACTGCGACGATTGTGTTTGGAACTAGTGATGCTGTTTTGCGAACCCTAGGGTTTGCAATTCAAGTGTTGGGCCCAGTTTGCAAATCACAAACCCTAGTCCTTGTTGATTCAAGATTTGAAGGCCCAAGAAGAAATAAATTGATGACCTATAATTTAGTTATTATTGTAATAGATAGGTCTTTTATTTTTTCTTGTTTTTGGGGCTACGAGGATATTTTTGTTTATTTTAATTATTGTAGTATGATATTTGACTTATTATTTACGCAATAAGCATGTGTAGATAATAGGAAATCATGTTTTACTACTTTATTATTTACAGTTTCTTTAAGCATGCTTATGTGATTAACTTCTTAAATTTTAGGACATGTTTAATTAGATGCAAAATTTGGTAAAATATAATGACATGAGATTATTTATGTGCGCATTTAAAAACCTTTTGAATCTAAAATTACTAAGCAAGATTTTTAATTAAGTCAACAGACCTCCACAAAGCGGTCATAGGCTGTAGGCGTGCCTCTCGTCGTAGTAAACATCTACGAGTGTAGCTTGCTAATTCCCAGAGGAAGATTTCTAAACAAACAATTTAAATCAAGTGAATAGTGGGAGGGCTTTGCGTAAACGTCTACGATTGTAGCTTGCGTAATTGTTTTCTCATAAGTATTCTAGGATTGATTTAAATTAAAGATAATGAAGGTTATTTAAGTCATGCAGTATGGGCCTAGTGTGTATGCCAAATCGATCTCTTTTAGCTGGAGTTAAATTTGTGGTTAGTTGCTTAGATGCATCTGAGGATATAATGCAGTTACTGCTTCACTGTTCTTGAAAGATGGCTTGGTCTAAGTTTTACACTAATTATTAATTTTACGTGTCTAAGGATTTCTGACATGGTATGAAATTAAACGATTGGGCTTAAAGGATGTAGTCTGTTGAGGGTCACATCGTAAACATCTACGAGTGTAGCTTGTAGTGGGATTCATTGGGAAATTAGTGAAAACAAATGTACTTGTTTCATCAAGAGGTTTTCAATGCATTTGATTTCAAATGTTCTGCAGGTTTGTTCTTATTTAGATTCTTTAATTGTTTCAGATATGTGTATATCTACTGTTGACCATATTCTTTCTCTCAATCTCTTAATTGGTCCGAACTTTCCTGAGTAGAGATATTGCATCGAGTATATTCTCCTGTATAAGCAACATGCATTTGTTCTTAGTATGAAACCACTTGCCCCACGTTACGATAAAGTCTCTAGACGTGACAAGGAGATCTATGACAGATGGGTGGCATATTTTACTTACAAGTGAATCTCAGATAACCTATCTAGAGAATTGAATCTCAAGTAAATGGGCTACTGTAGCTCAGTTGAGATTTGGAAGGAATTGGTGGTAACATATGGGGGAGTGGAACACACTGTCAGTTGTGATCCTGTGAAAGATCTTTTTTGCAAGAGAATGGATCGTGAAAGTTCGTTGACATTACATGTGATAATGATGGACAACACCATGAATAAGTTCATAGGTAGAGGTGGATGTATCAGTGATTGAGCTAAGATCGATATAATACTGAACTCACTACCGCTTTCATTCTATAACTTTAAGGAAGTTGTAACTAAGAGAAGCGAGTACAATTTTGATGAGTTGCTCACTGATCTCTTAGCAGAGCAATTTTCCACACCTTTATGGGACTCTGAGTTATCAGATTTTGTACATAGTTTGAACACATTGAAAAATGTGATCGATGACAGCTACAGAAAACTGATTGATCGAAGAAGCCGTGAAAAAGGTCAAAGAAAATGAAGAGGGTAGGTGTCACTTCAAGCAAGAACGCATGTAGAAGTAATGGACAAGGTACATCATTTGCATTTGTGATAGAAACATGTTTAACATCTATTTCTACTCATTCATGGGTAGTGGATATTGGAGCTACTGACCATGTTTGTTACACTTTGCAGAGGTTTACTCCAAGAAGGGTGCTGATGAATAACGAGGTTACATCTCGATGGGGAATGCAGCGCGAGTCAGTGCAGCAACTATTAGTATGGCTGTAAATGAACCAAGCTATTCGTGAGCTACTCTGATCTCGACTCAATAAAAGCTCATTCGAGCTCGTTTATTAAACAAACCAAACTTGAGCACCATAGTATTTGACTCGTAAGCTCGTGAGCAGGCTCGTTAGCTAAAATTAGTAAGAAATATAAAATAATGATTTTTATAAAAGTAATATTTTCATGATTTAAGAGTAATAATAATGATAAATCTTTCTAGTAATAAGAAAATTTTGAATTTGTGCATAAATATGATATTAATTTTGAAATTAATAATTTTTCCTTCAAAATAATAAGGAAAATTTTAAACATATTCTAAATTTAGAAAGTTCGTTTAGGCTCGACTAAGGCTCGATAAAGTTCGTGAACATCAAAGTATTCGATAAAAAACTCGAAGTTTGACTCGATACTAAACGAGTCAAACTTGAGCACGACTCTATTCGGCTCGACTCGGTTCGATTACACCCCTAGTTATTGGAGATTTCACCTTGTACTTTTATGATTCTAGTTAGAATTTGAGTGATGTTTTATATGTGCCGGATTTTCGGCAGAACCTTATTTCAGTTTCCGAACTCTATGTTTATGGATATTCAATTATTTTTATTTTGATGTTTCTATCATTGGTAATAATAATGTTATCTGTCGTGGAATGCTGATTAACTCTCTCTATGTCATTAATTGTCATCACAAGTCTTCCGCAAATGTTGCATTGAATTCATCTGAAATTGATAATACTTGAAAGAGAAAATTTACTTCTTCTAATGAGGATCTTACATATCTCTGGCACTTGAGACTAAGACACATCAACTTGAAGCGGATTCAGCGACTTGTAAATAACAGTACATTGGACTCAGTCCAGTTTGTACCTTATCAAGTCTGTGAATCGTGCATCGAGGGAAAGATGTCTTCTAGACCTTTTAAGGCTAGTCAGTCTCGAGTAGAGAATGTGTTGGAATTGATCCATTTCGACTTATGCAGACCCATGTCCACACAGGCTCGTGGAGGGTATGAGTATTTTGTCATTTTCATTGACAACTACTCGAGATACAAATATTTTTACCTGCTTCACTACAAGTCTGAATGCTTTGAGAAATTCAAAGAGTTCAAGGTTGAGGTAGAAAACAAGATCGGGAAAATTATCAAGTCATTGCGATCTGACCGCAGTGGCTAATACCTAGGGAACGAGTTTCTACAATATTTGTCAGATAATGGGATTACATCCCAATGGACTGCATTGGGTATACCCCAACAAAATGGTGTAGTTGAGAGAAGAAATAGAACTCTTTTGGAAGTGGTAAGATCAATGATGAGTTATGCATGCCTACCAATTTTGTTTTAGGGATACGAATTGGAAACAATGGCTTATATCTTAAACCTGGTGCCCTCTAAATCGGTTCCTAAGACACCCAATGAACTCTTCCTTGGACGCAAACCCAGTTTGAGCAAGTTTAGAGTTTGGAGTTGTCCAGCACATGTGCTGATGAAGGAACCAGATAAATTAGAAAGCATGTCTAAGGAAATGTTGTTTATAGGGTATCCAAAGCGAACGAAAGGTGGTTATTTTTACTGTCCTCAGAGTCAGAGAATCGTTGTTAGCACCAACGCTAGATTCTTGGAGGATGAATATGTGAGAAATCACAAGACAAGGAGTGATATAGTATTTCAAGAAATTGAAGGAGAGAATGCATTTCCAAAGGAAGGGGAATATGTGAGTGTACCTTTAAGAGGTACAGGTTCTGCACGTTCATTGGTGCAAAGTGCAGAACCACAAGTTGTTGCAACATCTGCTGATAAGCGCCTACGCCTCATCGCAGTGGGAGAGTCATCTTCCAACCTAATAGGTATATGTTCGTGGGAGGGTCTACGGACTTGGACCCAGTTAACAAACTCGATGAATCAAACCCACTGAATTAAACTGAGGCAGAGAATGACAAGGATGCGGAAAAATGATGCATCGCCATGGATTCTAAAATAGAATCCATAACCGCTATGGATGTATAGCACAAATCAATGTTTTCTGATAGCTTTAGGACCATAGGGTGCAAGTAGGTATACAAGAGAAAGAAATGAGCGGATGGAGAAATTACGACTTTCAAAGCCAGATTGGTGGCAAAGGGTTATAGTCAGAAAGAGGGCATTGACTATGATGAGACCTTTTCACCGTTAGCTATGCTCAAATCCATTTGGATACTCCTTGCTATAGCAACACATATGGACCTCGAGATTTGGCAAATGGATGTCCAAATCGCTTTTCTAAACGATTACCTTGAATAAGGTAGGGACATCTATATGCAAAAACCCGAGGATTATGTGCAGAAACGTGAAGAGCAACTTGTCTGGAAGCTTAAGAAGTTCTTGTATGGACTTAAACAAGCTTCAAGGTCGTGGAACTTACGTTTCAATGATGTGATTAAATCCTATGAATTCTCACAGTTGGAGAACAAAAGTTATGTTTACCGACTTTGTGTTAGTGGGAACATGGATTTCCTTGTACTATATATGGACGACATACTCCTATTTGGAAACAATTAGGGAGTGATGTCGGAAATGGTTATCCGAACAGTTCCAAATGAATGATTTGGGAGAAGATGGGTACATCTTTGGAATCAAGGTCTTGTGAGATCATAAGAGAAGGATGATAAGATTGTTCTTTGCATCCTACGTGGACACTGTGATAGCCCGATTCAGCATGCAACTCGCCAAGAAAGGTTTACTACCTTTCAGACCTGGCGTACATGTTTCTAAAGCACAGTGTCCTGAGACACAAAAGAAGAAAGATGAGATGAGCCTTGTACCATATGCGTCTGTGATGTTTAGTCTCATGTATGCTTGATGTGCAATAAAAACTCATACAAATTCTCAATGCACACACAAGGTTTAATTATCAATCCAGGTCCTTCTTCCCTTCGCCTGCTAGATTATCGGGATACTATAGCAAAGTCTAATAGCTAGGCAAAATAAAATCGTTGAGTGATTTCTATCAAACAAGGCAATCAATTTAAACCTATGCTAACAACATATAACAAGGCAATGAATTAAACCAAAAACCAACATTCAATCTCAATCAATCAAATCAATTCTCTCCACACTTTGGTAAACCAAGACAAACAAATACTCAAATGAGGTAGATAGGATGTTGAAATAAACGTAGATGTAATCCAATTAGGTTAATCATTGATGTAAACACATTTTAATCCCTAAATGGATGATCAATTCGCTCTAATATAGCCAATCCTTTATCATGGTGAATTGGCCATTGATGATTCTAGAAACTACAAACAGTCACGTTATAAGTTCCTAACTAACTCCTAAAAGCTCGCAAATTATGGACCTATGTACTTCCTCCGCACATGGATTGGATCGAGATACATATGAAGACATGCTATTCACGACACGCCTATCCGTGTAGTGGCTGCAATGATTGTGTCAATTATCACCTAGATTGGCTCTTACCTACATCTAGATGAATATGAACAAGCTCTAGCATGCTTCAATCACAAAGAGGGAGGTAAACAAACAATTATCAATCCTAATCTTCATACATCCTTGTTCAAATCAACATCCAAATTGAATTAGAACAACATACCTCTCAATTGTAACAATACAAAGTTGAAATGAAATAAATTCATTACAATTGATAAGTAGAAAATGAAATCTTCTCCAATTGGATTTGCTAGGCCTTGATCTACCCCCTTGGATCTTCAATTCTCTCCAAGGATGATGAATTAGCTCCTTGATACCCTTGGGTGAGGTTTAGAAGGAAAAGGTAGAAGGAATCGTAGAGAGAATTTAGGTAATTTCCCTTTAGATTTGACAAAAGTTCTCAAAATAACTGAATCTCCCCCTTTTATAACGAGTTGGCAGAGCCTCGAATCGCTCGGGATGAGAGAGGATTGCCCGAGATGGCTTGAAATTGAGAAACACCCAAATTAGCTTGATCAGGATCGGCTGAGCCAAATCAGGATGGGTCGAGCCTGCTCTCTATTTTGTCAGGATGGGTCGAGCTAAATCTGACCCGGCCGAGCCGAATCTCTGTCTGGCTCAGGATGTGTCGAGCCATTTTGGCCGACCGAGCCGTTCTAGATCCTCACAGTTTTTTCCTCCAAAACTTAGCCGAAAATGCTATTTTATGCTCAAAACTCAACCTACACCATTCCAAACACAAAAACACGAAAACACAACCAAAGAACAACAAAAACATATGATATGGGAGTAAAATGGACACAAACATGCAAGTTCACACATCGAAATATAGGTCATTTTACACACATATGACAATCCCCCAAACATGAACCTTTGATTGTCCTCAATCAAAACAATGTAAAGTCGTTAATCTACCTCGGAAAGTACCTCATAGCTCATCAAGTTGATCTTAGCATGTTCAAGTAAAACGAGATTATAGCCTAATTTTGTGACAAGGTTAATGCTAAGGACATGAACCACTCATCGAAAATGGATACTAGAAAAGAAAGCGTTCCCTCATGTGTATAGGGACAATGAGATTCACTCAATCACAAGATATCGAGCTTGATTTCTATAAGCTTGCATCCATTCTGACCACTATACTACAATGAGTTAGTTTCTAGAATAAAAAAGGTCTTTCCGAGGGTTGTAATGTGGCTAACTAATAGGTGGGTGGTTTTGGGCCAAAGTGACTAAACTTCTCAATTTCCCAAAACCCCCCAAACTTGTTCTCTTCGAACCACTTCAAACCCGAGGCTCATTCGCTTCTCAACACTTTTTTTTCTTTTCCTTTTTTTTCCATCTCTTTTCTTTTTTCTTCTCTTTTTTTTTTCCTAGCACCATCATTCATTCATTTCATGGGTGCCTCAATTCTTTTTCAAACACTTGCACCAAAAATTGTTGGTGCCTCTTTTCTAGGATTCAAATCAATCCTTTCATTTCATAACTTCCATGCCTCAACATTTTCACTACAAAGATGCCAAACAATTCCCAACCCAACTCTCATCACCGTATTCACCCTCATACACTCTTTCCCCCCAAATTTTTTGTCCTAATAATCTCAAAGAAAATTCACCAAATAAGGTCAATCACGGGGGTCAAATATATGAAAGGCAAATTTATGATCACAACCACCTACAAGCTCCAACAAATCCAATTACAAACCAATCAAAAAAAACAAATTTTAAACAACAAATTATTCACACAAACACCTAGCCTACATGTTGGAATTGTATACATAAAAGCATTATGATTGGTATATTAGGAAACGTTATGTTTGATATACTAGTAATCATTAATGACTTGCAATAAACAACTCCTGTCTGAATTAACAATCATACGATGCGAACAAACACATCCAGTTATCTCGTTGATAGGGAGATCATACGGTGTGTAAGAGATCACAGAAGATCGTATAGATCGTTCGACCTAGCGAGATATAAACAGTTATCACAGCTGAGACAGTTTCTGGTTTGGCTGTTGGTTTAGGCTGCGGCACACAAGTCCATAAGCGGTTTATCTTGACTGCTTTGTGTGACCGGTACATCTCAATGTATTGATAGGATCAACAGTGAGATGAACCATTCTACTTGACATATGAATGAGTAAAGATCTCGGTAACTTGGTCGGATCTAAAGTCTATTGAAAGCTGAGGGGCACACATGGGTTGACTGTCACTTTGACTTGCTATGGTGGAGAGTCTTACATGTACTCGTATATCTGCATCTTGGGTGATGGCAGCTTGTGTGGGGTTTCCTCAGGCTGGATTTAGATAACCATATCCGGTTCAGGATGGTGACATTCCCTGGGAAGCTCACGAGGTTCGTTATGCTAAGTCCTGCAGGCTGAATCATTGATTCAAGCATAAGCGATAAGGGTTGAGTGGTACTACTCAGGAATAATAAGAGATTAATTAATTACAGCTGATTGTCATACGCTAAATTAATTAATGAATGTCTGAAACCTTAAATATGGGGATTAACCAAGTCAATGCAACCCGTTCCTAATAACGTGGTAATAAAGGGGTAGGTCAACATTAATTCTCTGGTGGCATGAATTAATGTTTATTAGTTAATTATGTTCTGGGTTGAACATGGAATTAATTAATAGGAGGCCCACTTTATTATTTGCATTTGATCCCTGGTCTGGCCCAACACTGCTCAGAGCCCATTAGGGTTTATTAAACCCTAATAGCCCATTCTCATATCTATATAAATAGATGATCTCTCACTAGCCCACATATGTTATAAGTTTGATTTTCAAATCAGAAACCCTAGAGAGATTGTGAGAGAGTGGGCGGCTGTAGATCCGGTAGCGTATCCTCACCAGATTTCTGGATCGAGCAAGGGAACAGATCAGAAGATCAGATCTGTAGGAACACCATCGTTTTGATCGATTCCAGATTCAGATTTGCACCATCTTCATTGCCATCATCGATCTAGATCTGTAGATCAGTCCTTGGAGTTTCAGGTATTCCTTTGGATCTACGAATTAAATTAAATAGGAGCATGCATAGGGCATTCACTGTTTGTCATGACATTTATTTTGATATCCATAAATCGAATCCGGAGTTTTAATAAATGGCGATTCATGTCGCCTATTGTAGACTCAGTTCCTACACTACAACCTTCACTTTTCCCCCAATATCTAGCAACCTACTAAATGAATTCCCTGGCAACGGCGCCAAAAACTTGATGTGCAATAAAAACTCGTACAAATTCTCAATGGACACACAAGGTTTAATTATCAATCTAGGTCCTTCTTCCCTTCGCCTGCTAGATTACCGGGATAGTATAGCAAAGTCTAATAGCTAGGCGAAATAAAATCGTTGAGTGATTTCTATCAAACTAGGCAATCAATTTAAACCTATGCTAACAACATATAACAAGGCAATGAATTAAACCAAAAACCAACATTCAATCTCAATCAATCAAATCAATTCTCTCAACAATATGGTAAACCAAGACAAACAAATACTCAAATGAGGTAGATAGGATGTTGAAATAAACATAGATGTAATCCAATTAAGTTAATCATTGATGTAGACACATTTTAATCCCTAAATGGATGATCAATTCGCTCTAATATAGCCAATCTCTTGTCACTGTGATTTGGTCGTTGATGATGCTGGAAACTACAAACAGTCAAGTTATAAGTTCCTAACTCACTCCTAAAAGCTCGCAAATTATGGACCTATGCACTTCCTCCGCACAGGGATTGGATCGAGATACATATGAAGACATGCTATTCACGACACACCTATCCGTGTATTAGCTGCAATGATTGTGTTAATTATCACCTAGATTGGCTCTTACCTACATCTAGATGAATAGGAGCAAGCTCTAGCATGCTTCAATCACAAAGAGGGAGGTAAACAAATAATTATCAAACCTAATCTTCATACATCCTTGTTCAAATCAACATCCAAATTGAATTAGAACAACATACCTCTAAATTGTAACAATACAAAGTTGAAATGAAATAAATCCATTACAATTGATAAGTAGAAAATGAAATCTTCCCCAATTGGATTTGCTAGGTCTTGATCTACCCCCTTGGATCTTCAATTCTTCTCCAAGGATGATGGATTAGCTCCTTGATACCCTTGGGTGAGGTTTAGAAGGAAAAGGAAGAAGGAATCGTAGAGAGAATTTAGGTAATTTCCATTTAGATTTGACAAAAGTTCTCAAAATAACTGAATTTCCCTCTTTTATAACGAGTTGACAGAGCCTCGGATCGCCCGGGATGAGAGAGGATCGCCCGAGATGGCTTGAAATTGAGAAACCGCCAAATCAGCCCGATCAGGATTGGCCAAGCCAAATTCGGATCGGTTGAGCCTGCTCTTTATTCTGCCAGGATTGGTCCAGCCAAATCTGGCCCGGCCGAGCTGAACCTCTGTCTGGCTCAGGATGGGTCGAGCCATTTTGGCCCGGCCGAGCCGTTCTGGATCCTCATAGCTTTTTCCTCCAAAACTTAGCCAAAAATGTTGTTTTATGCTCAAAACTCAACCTACACCATTCCAAACACAAAACACGAAAACACAACCAAAGAACAACAAAAACATATGATATGGGAGGAAAATGGACACAAACATGCAAGTTCACACATCGAAATATAGGTCATTTTACGCACATATCAATGCTATGTTGTGTACCATGCACGATATCTGTTATGTCGTTGACATGGTAGCGAGATATCAGTCTAACCTAGGACAGATGCATTGGGCTGCGGTAAAGCACATCCTCAAGTACTTAAAAAGGACTAGAAATTACTATCTAGTTTATCAAAGTGAGGATTTGTGCCCTGTGGGTTACACATATTCGAATTTCTAAGGAGACCAGGATGAGAAGAAATTAACCTTAAGCTATGTGTTTCCCTTGGGAGGTGGAGATTTATCTTGGAGGAGTAGAAAGCATAAATGCATTGCAGACTCCACCATTTGAAAGAAGGGGTATGACTCCGAAATTATGTTTTAGAGTTGGATGTGATTCCAAGTTTGCCTAAGAGTATCACAACTTATTGTGATAATGCTGGTGTAGTGGCAAACACAAAACAACCACTGACTCACAAGGCGAGCAAACACATAGAAAGGAAGTACTACATCATACGAGAGATCGTATCGAGAGGCGATGTGCAGATCAAGAAGATTGAAACTAGAGACAACCTCACTGATCCATTCACAATGTGCTTACCATAGATGGCTTACGAAAGACAAACTCGTGGGCTAGGACTGAGGTGGATGCCTACCACTGATAGTGGTTGATGTAATAGCTAGGCTAGATAGATACACTATATACTCTAGACAACGGATTATAATTCTTTGAGTATAAGTGAGAGATTGTTGGGTTTTGTATACTGAAAGCATTTATTACAGTGTGTATACATTCATCTTTATTTCCTATCTGTTAACAAACTTACATGTGAGAAAAAACAATATCCTCTTATCTCATCGATAGGGATGATCATACGACGTGTTGTAGATCGTAGAAGACAGTATGATCCCTTGACCTAGTGAGATATAAATATAGTTATCATAGCCGAGAAAACTTGAGGATAAGTTTTTCAGTGTAGGCTACAACATAATCGGAAAGAAGTGATATGTCTTATCACTTGATATGCTGGTATGTGCGATTGCGTATTGATTGGACCACAGTGGGATGTATTCTTCTGTCTGACTTCAGAGAATACAAGATCTCATTTCTTGATTGAATCTAAACCCTAAGGAAGATTTAGGAGTATGCATAGGTTGACTGTTGCTTTGACTTTCCATAGTGGAGAGTATGAGTAACGTGCTCGTATACCCGCATCTTGGGTAACATCAGCTTGTGTAGAATGTTCTGACGACTGGAGTTAGGTTACTATATCCGAGTAATAGAATGGGGACATTCCTTGAGGAGCTCAATAAGGTTTATCGTGCTAAAGTCCTATAGGCTGATTAAGTTCAAGCACGAGTAATAATGTTTCAGTGGTACTGCTTAGGAAAATAGGAAATTAATTAATTTTGTGAAGCATGTCAGAAGCTCCAATTAATTAATTAATGTCCAGTAACCTTAAATATGAGTATTTATCATATAAATGCAGCTCATTCTCATAACATGATAATGGAATTAA
This sequence comes from Plectranthus barbatus, assembly GCA_026898455.1. Taxonomy (NCBI): domain Eukaryota; kingdom Viridiplantae; phylum Streptophyta; class Magnoliopsida; order Lamiales; family Lamiaceae; genus Plectranthus; species Plectranthus barbatus. Next base: position 650,634 of record JAPKLW010000157.1, on the reverse strand, counting down.
TTAATTTAAAGGCCCACTTTATTATTTGCATTAGGTCACAAGTCTATCCCAAATTAAATGCTAAAAGGAGCCCACTAGGGTTTAACCCTAGGTCAATAAATAGCCTTCATTCTCTCCTCAAAATATATCAGTTGAAAAATACAAAAAACCTAGAGAGTGAGTGTGTGGGCGGCGCCAGTTTGTGTGGAGGGAGGAGAAGAAATTCAATTCTGTCTTGCATATCACAAATCTGTGGAATCCTCACCAGTATTAGGATTGAACAACATTGTGATACATATTTGAAGATCTAACCTGGAGAACAACCTCCTTTCTTCTCCCTTTGAATTAAATCGAGTGGTGGAATCAAAGTTTGGATTCAACGCGAAGTTCAATTCAAACACTACGAATCAAGAGGTAACACAATTATCCATTGTATTAAATTTATAGGAGCATGCTAGGATTTAATATCGATTGGTAATTATTTTGACATCCATGAACGGTACGTGTTTCCTTGGATTAAGTGACTCAATTCACGACAACGAAATCCCTACATGTCCTACTAAATCCCACCAGTTGGGTTGTACTCAAGCATAAATTCTTCTCAGATATTCATCATCCCTTTAACTGCTTTCAGGAATATAAGATTTAAAGATGTTCCAATATCAACCAGAATTCCTCGAACTCGATAGTTTGCTATTAGTAATTCAATCACCAAGGCATCATCGTGTGGGTGTCGTACCCCCTCAAAATCCCTCGGACCAAAAGTTATCTCCTTATTTGACAACCAAATAGGTTGTATCAAGTTTACATTCCGTGCCTCTCGGTGATAATGCTTGTAAGCATAGTCCAATGTTCCAACTATCGGGGCCCCTCCTGAGATCATATGTATTATTTTCAACCTTGATTCCTCTGGCAGTGGCACCCAATTTGCACTAGTAGCAGGAGGTTTATACCCTCCATAGCCCCCATGCATTTACTTTCCTCCAGGTGTTCATTTTTCTTGGTGCGTTCCTCAAATGTTGAAGATGACCCCGATCGAGGACCCTTTGGATTTCCTGTAGAAAATCCCTGCATTTAATTGTCTTATGCCCATAACCTTGATGGAAGATGATAAGCTCGTTTTTCTACTCTCTTATCGCTTTGTTTTTCCTTTCTTTTATGCATTTTAGTACGTTTTCTTGAATAAACTGAGCATGAGTGTATATTAGAGGGTATTATGCTTGCCATGGTGAGATTTTGCAGGTTTTAGGCCAAATCCAATGGAAAACCCATTCCGAAAGTAGTAGATGTTCAAAGAAACAGTCACAAATTCTTCCACCGATAGAATGTCAGCTAATGGAGAATATCATTTGAAAGATCTATGAGTTAGCTTTCCAACTCAACTGGAATCGGATCAATCGGAGTTTGGATGCGAAAGTTATGGCCAAAACCGTGAGACTGCGCAGAAGGGTCGGAAGTGGCGAAAACAGTCTCTGTTTCGACCGAAATGAAAGCCATCTCGACCGAGACAGAAGCATCCATCTCGGCCGTGGCAAGGCCTATCTCGACCGAGACAGACTGGTTGGCGAGATTTTGCGGGATTTTCACATATTTTGGGCGATAATTGCTTGGGGAACAAGATATACATCAATTTGGAAGCAATAAATCATACCTTTTGAAGATATCCATCCAAGGCCTCAACCCTACTTCTATATAAACTCTTCAATAGCTTAGAATTATGGGCCTTTATCTTTTAATCCTTTAATCTTTTTATACCTTCCCCCTTTACAGTTTTTACACCTTTATTTTCTGTTTTCTTTAAATTTTGTTAGAATTCCTCTTTATTTTTTTTTTGTTAAACCGTTACTTTTTAATGCAATCTTTAATTTTCCCTGCAATATTTTTCTTCAATATGTTAGGCTAGAACCCTAAACAGGTTCTAGGGTTTCTCCATCTGTGATGCTTGTTCAGATTTATTTATTCAAACCCTTTTATTGGTTTAAACTCTTTGATTTTATTTCAAATCTATTTTCAATTGAAGGATCGAGAGATAAAAATTGGAATAGGTTTTAGTTATTGATTGAAGGACCGAAAGGTGAAAATCGATAATAGGAAGTAAGAGTTTAATACTTTTGATTATCTGTCCGACCAAGAAGATTTCAATTGTAGGAAAATCTAGATCTTTATGAAATTGATTAATTGGTGTATTTTGAGACCGAGAGGAGATAGATCACTAATTAGTAATTTAGGTTTTAATTGCCCGACCAAGGAATTTACTCCACAATAAAAGGTTTTCCACCAAAATTGTGTTTCACGGGTTTGAATATTTAATTCTTGCAAGTTGATCAGATTGGTAGATTTCCCTGGAATCTGTGCTTTTTATTATTTGAATTTCCCTCTTTAATTATTTCTTTTGAAAAACCAAAAACCTCAAATTTGATTTGCCCAAACAAAAGTTCTGAGAACCATGTTCAGTATATGATTGTCCATCGTTGCACAATCTCTGTGGGATCGACCAACCCTTGGGTTGTCTTATAAATTTATTTGCCCTTTGCTATAATTTGTATGCAAATTTAGCATCGATCAAATTGGCGCCGTTGCTGGGGAAAGTCAGACGGCGAGTCGTTACTGGAAAGTTGAAGAACTTCTGGATTGGGTTGTACTCTTTCTTTTTATTTTCGAAGTTTAGTGTTATTTTTTCTTTATTTTGGGTTTGTTGCTGTGTTTTCCTTTGCGTGAGTTTTTCTGAGTCGCGTCTGTTTCGGCCGAGGTGAGTCCCACCATGATCGAGATGAATTACCCATCCCGGCCGTGATATCATCTGCCACGATCGAGACGAAAACCTCAATCCCGGCCGAGATAAAGTCCAAAACGGCCGGGACAGCCTGATCTTTTCCTCGTTTTTTGTACAGGTGCATGAACACACGGAGCAAAGGGAAGACACTCGAGCCCGTTATACCAGAGATCGAAGCAGCCTGCAGAAACAACAGAAAGAAAGGAAAGAGATTGAACTTTGAGATGGAAGCGAATCAAGAAGCCCCTCTGCAGAACATGACACCGGAGGAGCAGAGACAATTTGTGAACGAGGTACAACAACTGAGGGCGCAACTTCTTGCAGCCCAAGCCACCCAAGCAGAGCAAGCCGCAAGCCTTGCGGAGCTGAATGAAAGACAAGTGGTGGTCCCACAGAGGTCTATTCTAGACCGATTTTTACCACAGCAAGAGGAAGCAGGATTCAGGGTTGGCATCAATGCCAACAACTTTGAGCTGCGCACAGGGCTAATACAAATGGTGCAGCAGAATCAGTTTGGGGGGAGAGCCGTTGAAGATCCATACGCCCACCTCAACTTGTTCATCGAGGTGTGCGACACGATAAAGCAGAATGGAGTCCCCCAGGACGTCATTAGGATGCGCCTCTTCGCATTCTCACTCAGAGACGAGGCAAGGTCTTGGTATGCTGGGCTTGACAAAAGCCAAATTGGGACATGGGAGGAGCTGCGAGCAGCATTCCTCACCAACTACTTCCCACCGAGCCTGTTGCTGAAAAGGAAAGCTGCCATCACTACATTCAAGTAGCTGTATGATGAATCCCTACATGAAGCCTGAAAGAGGTACAAGGAACTCCTGCGACTCTGCCCTGGACATGGAATTGATCTCGAGATGCAGGTCTGCCACTTCTATGAAGGTCTGAACCCTCACATGAAGGAATTGGTGGATGCATTTGCTGGCAGGATCTTGATGAAAAAAAGTGGAGCAGAAAGTATGAGACTTCTGGCAGACATGGCACTGAACAGCCATCAGTGGCCAACTAAGAGACAGATTCCTATCAAAGCAGTGGAGCCAAAGCCAGAATTTGATGTGGTTGCAGAAGTGAAGAAGCTTCGGGAGGAAATTGAGAAGCTGGGAACTGCTAAGGTTGCTGCTATTAATACTGAGCCAAGTATGGCAATTGTACCGGTGGAGGCTGACTACATCAACCGAGGAGCAAGCAGTTCATCTGGAACTGCAGGAATGGAGGTAAACTATATTGGCGGTGGTTATCAGAATAACTACCGAGGTAATCAGGGGTATCACTATAACCAAGGGCGATCTCACCCTGGTTTTTCTTATGCTAACCCCACTGCTGCAGAAACCCTCCCCCTGGTTTTGATGTAGGTACTGGAGGTGAAATTGTGGAGAAAAAGAAGTCCGTGTTGGAAGAGACATTGGAGAAGTTCATTAAGAGCTCGGACAATAGATTTGGCAAAGTGGAGAACGAAGTTAAAGGGATGGCAAATCACATGCAACTGATGACAAAGCACCTGTAGATGATGGACACCCAGTTGAGTCAGATTGCCGCTACCTTGGGAAATCAGCACAAGCCGGGCCAACTTCCGAGCATGACGGAGACAAATCCAGCAAAGGCAAAATCAGTAAATGCCATATCGCTGCGATCTGGAAAGAAATATGAAGGCCCGAGCAACCCGAAAAAAGGAATGAGTGAAGCAGAGGAGGAAAATCCCGTGGAAGACCGCTCTGTTTCGACCGAGATGGATTCCATCCCGATCGAGGCAGAGGGAAGCAGGATGGCCGAGACGGAGTGTGAACCGGCCGAGACAGAGCAAGACAGCCCGGCCGAGACAAGCCAAGAACGGCTGGGGCAGAAGCAAAGCAGGACGGTCGAGATCGAGGGATCCCGGTCAAAACAGAGGCTCAGACTGGGCGAGAAAGAAAAAGAGAAAGAGAGAAGAAATGAGCCGGTTGCTCCAATGCCCTTCCCACAGAGATTTGCAAAGAAAAGGGAAGACTCTAAATTCACTAACTTTGTTGAAAATCTTAAAAAAGTGAATATTAACATTCCTCTTATTGAAGCTCTCAGGGAAATACCCGGTTACATGAAGTACCTTAGGAGACTGATGAGCGAGAAGAAGCAGTTCATGGAGAACGAGACTGTGAGGATACACGAGGAGTGCAACCTACTCCTACAGAAGTAGATCCCGATCAAGAGGTCTGACCCAGGATGCTTCTCAATACCTATCGAGATCGGAGGCAAAGAGTTCCAGAATGTGTTGTGTGACACCGGGGCGAGCATCAACCTGATGCCCTGGTCTATCTACAAGAAGTTGGAGATTGGGGAGATGAGAGTCACTACAATTACCCTTCAGATGGCAGACCGATCTGTGTCCAAGCCCAAAGGTATCGTAGAAGATGTTCTCATTCGTGTTGGTCACCTTTTTTTCCCTGCAGATTTTGTCATCCATGACATGAAGGAAGATGCCAACACCCCACTGATCCTGGGAAGAGAGTTCCTCGACACAGCTGGTGTCTTGATCGACTGCAAGAAGGGGGAGATCACACTGAGAGGGAATGAAGAATCTATAACCTTCTGCATCGACAAGAACAAGAGGAAAGGGGAGTGCAACCGGATCACTACTGCTGAAGAAGAAGAAGAAGAGCAAGATGACGACGAGACACCGGAGGAAGAAGAAGAAGCCATCCGGTGGGAACGAGGAAACGAGTCAGTGAAATCGGCAATTAAGCTGCCTCCTTCCGAGTATACCACCGTCATTCAAAACCAGAAAGTCTTCATGGTTGATTCGAGGGGTCGACGAGTCTGGACTCGATCGCCTTGGTGAGCTGAGCCGAGTCGAGCCACGACGGTAAATAAGGCACTTAATGGGAGATAACCCATTGTGTTTTCAATTTTTCCCGTTTCTGTTTAGTGTTTTCATTTTCTTTTGCTTATCACTGTTACTTCACTTTTATTTTCTTTTGAAAAAAATAAATAAATAAAATCGAAGACCGTCCCGGCCGAGGCAGAGATTGCCACGGCCGAGACAGAAGCTCGAGGCGTGGTACACTTCGACCGAGAAGGAGGTCGACAAGAAGGCTCCATCCCGGCCGAGATAATGTTTGCCATGGCCGAGATAGGAGTGCTAGCAGACTTAATCCACGCCGGCTGATGAGGAAGAGGAAGGAGATAAAAAGTTGGTGTCTGAGGCCAACAAGTGAGGTACGGTTTCGAACTCTGAATCTGACTTTCAAACTTATTCTCTCTGACTTTCGAATAAGTTTGGGGGGATGAAGAATTAAGGGTTTTGAAACTCTTTTCAATCTTTTATTTGCGTTATTTAAATTTCTGCATGAATAAATTTTTGAATAAATTAAATTGAGGGAGTTGAGCATGATAACCCTAACAAGAATGCGAGATTAGAATTGATTGACTTTAGTTTGCGTTGATTGTGATAGTGGTCGAGTATGCCCATGAATGTGAATACCACATGACTACTTGTTTTGATACTTGCGTTGGCATGAGATAGATGATGATTTGATGTGTACTGTGGAAGAAAAATTGTCCTAAGTGTGAGTTTTTGAGCCTGAAATTTGATTGTGAGTGTGTCTGCAATTTTGAGTTTCTCTAGAACTTGCTCTGTTTCTCTTTCAAGACTGCTAGTGTGCACAGGTTTAGGAAGTGATTTTAGGCCATCTTTGTTTAGCCTATTTTCCCATACATTGTCCTAATTAAATGTTATCCCTAGTCAGCCCTTTTGAGCCTATGAGATTTTCTTTCTTTGTCTATGAGTTGGAAATAAATAGGGGAATTAACTCTTGTCCATGAGAGTGGGTTGGGATTTGTCTGAGAAAGGATAAGATATTATTATAAGGGTAAAAGCAAAAGAAAAGGTTGGGCTCTAGAAAAAATAGGAAATGGAAAAGAAAAAAAAATGTGTTGTTGTGTTTGTTAATCCTTATAAGCTCAAATGTATAATCAAAAAAATTGTTTAGAGCATAAAAGGATATGTGTGAAAAAGAAAAAAAAAAAGAGAAGAAAGAAATAAAAGAGCCTTGTTTGATGTTGAATATTATAGGAGATGGGTGGATATCATTAGATAGTGGTAGAGATTAGTTGAGGTGCGCAACTCAGTTGATTTTAGTCACTTGGCCATATATTCCCTACCCTTCACAAAAGCCTACATTACAACCTTGAATAAAGTCCTTTCTGATATTAGACTTGTGTGCACATATTTGCAGTGGAGATTGAGATTATTTGCAAGCCTATGGTAGAACTTGATTTTCATGACTTGTGCGTGATCTCATAATTATCCTAAACACTTGAGTGAATGAGGGAAACACTTCCCATGTGAGTCTTCCATATTTTACAGATTTTCTGATTCTTTCAAAAATGCTGATGTTTAGTAGATTTTCGAGTTTGAATGTAATGAATCTTGTGAGGCATTGCACTACTCTTCTGCTTGAACTTTTGATTCTTTCTTTTGTTGATTGAGGACAATCAAGTGTTTAAGTTTGGGGTGGTTTGATAAGCTCGTTTTTCTACTCTCTTATCGCTTTATTTTTCCTTTATTTTATGCATTTTAGTACGTTTTCTTGAATAAACTGAGCATGAGTGTATATTAGAGGGTATTATGCTTGCCATGGTGAGATTTTGCAGGTTTTAGGCCAAATCCAATGGAAAACCCGTTCCGAAAGCAGTAGATGTTCAAAGAAACAGTCACAAATTCTTCCACCGATGGAATCTAAGCTAATATAGCATGGCATTTGAAAGTTCTTTGAGTTAGATTTCCAACTCAACTGGAATCGGATCAATCGGAGTTTGGATGCGAATGTTATGGCCAAAACCGTGAGACTGCGCAGAAGGGTCGGAAGTGGCGAAAATGGTCTCTGTTTCGACCGAAATGAAAGCCATCTCGACCGAGACAGAAGCATCCATCTCGGCCGTGGCAAGGCCTATCTCGACCGAGACAGACTGGTTGGCGAGATTTTGCGGGATTTTCACATATTTTGGGCGAGAATTGCTTGGGGAACAAGATATACATCAATTTGGAAGCAATAAATCATACCTTTTGAAGATATCCATCTAAGGCCTCAACCCTACTTCTATATAAACTCTTCAATAGCTCAGAATTATGGGCCTTTATCTTTTAATCCTTTAATCTTTTTATACCTTCCCCCTTTACAGTTTTTACACCTTTATTTTCTGTTTTCTTTAAGTTTTGTTAGAATTCCTCTTTATTTTTTTTTGTTAAACCGTTACTTTTTAATGCAATCTTTAATTTTCCCTGCAATGTTTTTCTTCAATATATTAGGCTAGAACCCTAAACAGGTTCTAGGGTTTCTCCATCTGTGATGCTTGTTTAGATTTATTTATTCAAACCCTTTTATTGGTTTAAACTCTTTGATTTTATTTCAAATCTATTTTCAATTTAAGGATCGAGAGATGAAAATTGGAATAGGTTTTAGTTATTGATGGAAGGACCGAAAGGTGAAAATTGATAATAGGAAGTAAGAGTTTAATACTTTTGATTATCTGTCCGACCAAGAAGATTTCAATTGTAGGAAAATCTAGATCTTTATGAAATTGATTAATTGGTGTATTTTGAGACTGAGAGGAGATAGATCACTAATTAGTAATTTAGGTTTTAATTGCCCGACCAAGGAATTAACTCCACAATAAAAGGTTTTCCACCAAAATTGTGTTTCACGGGTTTGAATATTTAATTCTTGCAAGTTGATCAGATTGGTAGATTTCCCTGGAATCTGTGCTTTTTATTATTTGAATTTCCTTCTTTAATTATTTCGTTTGAAAAACCAAAAACCTCAAATTTGATTTGCCCAAACAAAAGTTCTGAGAACCATGTTCAGTATATGATTGTCCATCGTTGCACTATCTCTGTGGGATCGACCAACCCTTGGGTTGTCTTATAAATTTATTTGCCCTTTGCTATAATTTGTATGCAGATTTAGCATCGATCAGAAGACACAATAATCTACCGACGATCTTTTTCCCGCACTTCCCAAAGCCTTCGATGGCCACTTGACTTGGCTTCTAATTGCCATCATTTCTTCAATTGTAAGCATGGCACTCGCATGCAAAGCGTAAGGCAGAGGTGCGACTCGAATTGCATGTTGGACTCCAGCTAGCTTGCATTCCATCTGAGTAGGATACGTCTAGAAGCGACTTGATCGGCCAACATTTATCTCCAATCGGGAAATTTGTCTTCTCTTATCTCTTTTCCTAAAGTTTTCCTCCTTAGTTTCTTGTCTTATTTGCACCTCTGCTCTTGCCATGATCTCGAATAAGTTGAGCATGGATACTTGACCGGCTTCAAAAATAGATTCGAACTTCGTTTCAACCCTTTCTCAAAGGCCGACACCGTTGTTTCTTCAGAACAATTAGGGATGGTGACCTTTACTTCATTAAATCTCTTTATGAAGTGTTGGAGCGATTCATTTTCTTTATGTACGATTAAGTACAAGTAATCTGATCATTTATATATCCGTCTGCCACTCGAAAATTGCTGTGAGAACTATTTATGCAACTCAGCGAAAGATGCAATTCCTCCATTCTTCAAGTGCATAAACCACTGCATCGCAAGTCCCACGAGACATGTCCCAAAACTTTTGTACATACAAGCTTCTTGTACTGCCTCATGGATTGACGCAGTTTGTATTGTGAATTTATACAGAGTTACAAACTTGTTTCGATCTATTGTCCCATCATAAGATTTAATTATGGGGATAACAAATCTAGCAGGGATTTGAGTATTCACAATTCTTCGCTCAAAAGGAGAATCATCATAACTTCCTCTTGAAGTCATTATCGGAGGGGTTGGCACTCTTGGTATAGCTGCTAACATCTTCGTTATATCCTCGAGTCGAGCCTCAAGAATCTTGACTCGAACATCTTGCTCCCATTGTAAGGATGGTGGTTTAAGTTTTCCGGAAGTGATATACTTTGTTGCTCGGGACTAGTGCTTTCAGTCCTGTGACGGTTCTAATTTTGGAATACAACCAACTATTTCTGTAGTTGGTACGCATCAAGTGTTGCCCGACAATTTTGCTCTCACAGGAATTCTATTTCCATTGCAAATCTTCATCAAATCTATCTCTATTCCGTGCCGAATCAGCACCATCAGCATTCTCATGTCCTATAACATTCGGAAAAATTTTCATCTCTTTATTTCTTCCTTGCCAACAGAAGACGCCAATTGTTGTGGGTGAATTTATTAGAAAAGTAAAAAGGAAGAATACTTGAGAAATTAAACTGTAATTCTTCAATATGCTTTTCATAATTGAGTTTTTCCACCCTTCCAATAATTTCTACGCTATTTATAAGTAAACAATTTTACATGAAAGGAAGACTTCCTCAATTGGGGTGGTTCCTAACATTTTTCTTTCTGTCTTGATTTGATTGAGTCAAACCCTTCGGATTTGACTCTCTTAAATGTTGATCCCACAATTCACGCAAATTGACTTTTTTGGACTTGTTGTCTAACTATTCAACCGGTTCGATCACTCTCTGAGTCGAAAGATAGTTTTTTACGGTTCGACCACTTTTCGGACCGGTTGTGATCAAATTGCTTGCGCTTTATTTGATCTTGGCGGCATTATGTATTTACAAATGGGCCAAAAATGATGTATCATTTTTTGGGCTCAACAATTAATTCATAAACATAATTTTGTTCTTATAATTTTTTTATTTTTTTCTTAGAATAGTACATTGTATTATACTATTTTTTGTTTTTATAATAATATTTATTTAAATTAGTAATCAAAATAGTGAAATACCATTGTGTAACAGAGTTATTGACCCTATTTGCTATATCGCTCGAACTTAGTAACCGATTGCGGAGTTTTAGGAAGAATTTAATACATATACATTAATATTATATAATGAGAGTGAATCACATGTTAAATGTTGGTTTGTGTTAAATAGAAATGAATCACGAATTCATCTAAAAAAAATCGATGGGTTGAGATTAAAATTTATAAATTATGATTAATAAATTAAGCATGATTTACAAAGTATGCTTAATTTTTCAATTATTGATACTTTCAATCAAATGATTAAAATTCATTTCAATTTAATACAAACATTAACTTTAATGCCTGATCGTATCTCTTATATAATCTATAATTACACTATATCAGAGTAGTCTAACTAGTGTAGCAAAGTCAGACAATTCCCGCCTAAATTAGTTTCATCCCATGCAATTCTCATTCTCATGAACAAACACATTTATTAAAAATAGAGTTTAATATACCCCATAAATTTCAATTTACAGTCGTGCATTAATTGTACTGTTTTGTTTACAAAAATACTCCTACCCTCATTATTTTACTACAAAACTATCCTTACCTGTCTGACTTTAACAGAGTTCACATGTTTAATTTTTTGATATATTTTATGAAATTCAAATTTGAAACTTTTTCCCCTAAAAAAAATTGAAACTTTTTGGGCCATTGAATATTTTGTCTATAAATGCCAGATGGTTTCACACTCTCCTTTCCCATCTCCAACACTATATTCTCACCCTGCTAGCACTTCAAAAATAACATGTTCATCGTCATCATCGATCCAAGTTTAACACAAAAGAAAATAAATCTCCACCTCGCCCAATGGCACAACAACAACGAAGACAGCACTACAACACTCTAGAGTTCGAACCAAAGAAGTAAAGGAACGGTAAGACTCGGGTCACCTCTCACACAAAGCTCTTTCGTTGTCGATCACGGCTGCCGCAACACTTGCCAGACTCAGGGAGAAGTTACAGAGCAATCAAAGTACAAGAAGTTAACATTATTATCTTCTAATTACAAAAAAGTATGCAGATCCACTCAAATGTCAGCAAACAAAAATTTTCACAATCTAATGGTTATAATTTCGAGCAAAACTAAAGATCCAGCCTAGATTACTCATCTCAAAGACACATACAAAGAAAAAATGTTAGATTAATTTTTATTTTTTCATTGTATTATATATTTTTGTTTCTCATTTCGAGTTGTTTGGTAACTTGATTGTTTCTTTAATTTATTATGCAATATAATTAAAAATAAATGCGCCATTATCGAAACTAAAATCTCGCTTCTTTAAAAATATAATCTGTGCAATATAATTTAAACTAATTCTCTTAAAAAAAACTAAAATCTCGCTTCTTTTCCATCCAAAAATAAAAATTCTAGGCAAGAGAAAAAACATAATTTATTTGCTAAAGAAGGTAGTTATTGTCAATACGAATAAATAAGAACAAGTTTTTTACTATTCAATTTAAAGAAAAACACTTAAGAGAAAATATTATATTTATGTTGTTTTGATATTTCCTTTACATTTTTAGTTTTTATATTTTAGAATTCATAGTTTTTAAAATATATATAATTTGCAATAGCGATTTGAATGCTTTTCTCGAAATAATTATTCAACATTAAAATAAAGAAGTTAAAAATAATGAGCATCAATTCAAACATTATAAAAAAAGTTCAAAATCAAAATATGGAGAATTAATTCATTTTGAAAATAAGAATAAAAAGGAAACAAGAGTTTCGTTGCATAATTTTCATATATAAATATTGATTGTAATTATACTGAAAATGCATGATAAAAAGGATCCACAAGATAATATAAAAATAACTAAATAAAATTACACGATGTTATAAAAAACTTAATAATGGTATGGTAATATATTAATAATCCATGACTCAATAAACAAAAAAATTATTAAATAAAAGTTCACCGTAAAACAAAAATAAACATAGACTTCTAAATTTTTTAATTAGAGTACAATGGAAATCTTAAAAGTAAAAGGGTTCAAGTAGGTCCATTTGAAAAGTGCAGGGTTGATCCAAATAATAATAAAATCTGACCTTATCCCTAAAAAAAACTATGATGCCAACTCAGCTGTAAGAAATGATGTGGCATGAAAAATATTAAAAAAATGAAACCCCCACCCGATTTACATACACGCGCCGCTTACAAGTGTAGCACGTGCGATGCACGCACACGCGCTGAGAGCATAGAAAAGTCACATTGCGGGTGCCGAGTGGAGCCAGGGTATCAACTTTTTCTTTATTTATTTATTTCTTTCTTTATTGCACTTTTCAATTTTTTTTATAATTTTCGTAACAGTTTTGTTTTTTTAATTTAGCACATTTTTTTTTTGCAATTTCTTTTACACATTTTATAATTTATTAAAATGTTTATTATTTTTTCAATATCTTTAACTCATAAACATTATTAAAATTTTCTTATTAATTTAAAATAATTGAAAATAATTATTAATCAATTTAATTACTTTATTTTAATTTTAAATATTAAATAAAAATGTGTTGCTTATATATTTTATATTGCATAGTGGTTATTAGGGGTGTGCAATCAGTTGATTCAATTGAAAACCGACCAAAATTGGACCAATCGAACCTATAATGACAATTGACTGAAAACTGAACAAATAACTTTTTTAACCAAACCGAAAATCGAACCCATAATTTTGATCGATTGTGTTCGTTCGGTTCCAACCGATAAAATCTTACTTTCAAGCTTTCAACCATGAGGTGCAGCACAAAAGTCTCAGGCTCGCAGAAGCGTGCAGGCTCAGCAACAATCCACTCTCGTAGACTCAGGGACTAGGGAAGGTAGCCAGGTACAATGATTGCACACCCCTAGCAGTCGCTCGTGCTCGCTACAGGTTCAGGGTGCATCAGTCGCCAGTTGGGGGATGGCTCGCCAGTCGCTTGTGAGTGGCAAGCGGGGGAGTAGGCAACAAGTGGTGAGTGGCGCCGGCGAGAGGGGGAACAGGCAGTCGGGAGCACGGAGCAGGCAGCCGAACAGTGTGTCGTGAGCACCAAGGGGTGAGAATTTCAATTTAGGGACTCAGGGTTACACTTGCGAATGTAGGAGAAGTGTGAAATTGGGAGATTTTTAAAGAATATTTTAATTGAATAAGTAAAACATTATATATATATAAATATATATATATATAACACTAAATTAGAGTAGTCTAACTAGTGTAGCAAAGTCAGACAATTCCGGCCTAAATTAGTTTCATCCCATGCAATTCTCTTTCTCATGAACAAACACATTTATTAAAAATAGAGTTTAATATACCCCACAAATTTCAATTTACAGTCGTGCATTAATTGTACTGTTATGTTTACAAAAATACTCCTACCCTCATTATTTTACTACAAAACTATCCTACCCGTCTGTTGGTCCTAGATCAGAGTACGTGTAATAGGCAGTGGAAGTATAAAATATTCAAACTCGCACTCTAACTTAGACAGTTTAGATAATTGATGACACAATTTTACTTAGCAGTTTTTATCAACACTATTCACGTTAGTCAGCAGTTTGTTTTAACAGTTTTTGCAGTTGTGAATAGTTAGCAGTTTCAGCACTTCAACACTTAAGATGTAAGTGATGAAGATTCCTAGTTAGGCTAGAAGACAGTAAAGTGCGTAAGGAAATGAAACTGTAAATGACACAGGATATTTATAGTGGTTCGGAGCCTTAAGTCCTACGTCCACTCTTCGAATATCAGATACAGTAATTCACTAAGTAATGAGAGTACACTCCTCACGATCTATAGCCAGTTGCTGTAGAGACCTCCGTCTGCAACACAAAGGATCACTCGCCCAGGCAGCTGTACTTCACTCCTTCTTCAGTCCGTCGAAGGCTTTGCGTCTTCTCTGTGGACCGGCTCGAAGCTGGACTGAGGAAAAACCTCCTTTTTCCCTCTTCGGTAGGTTGGTAGTTGAGTTCTTCCCAGAACTTAAGCAGTTTGGCAGTTGCCAGTGATAACTGTTGGAGGTCCGGACCAGATCCGACCCGGCCCAAGCGTAGAAATCGAACTCATGCAGCGTTGGCAACTGTCGACCTCGACACAAGGGGCTTTGGTTCGAAGTGAGCAGTTCGAAGCCGGCAAGAGACCCGAGCTACTTCTAAAAGCAGCTCGATTCGACCCTCCTACCAAGTCGACAAAGGGGGAAGTTCGGTGAGACAGAACCCGAGATTATCTCAACCGCCCAACAGCCACTACGCGGGAAAATAGGAGCCACCATACCCACTACCTACCAACCACCCCGGCAGTTACAAGCTCAAGACGTGGATGAGGGTGCGAAATCCTAGGGTTTTCAGCGTCCCTATAAATATATCCAAGTATTCGCGGCAGCGGGCACGGATCGGGGAGGCTAGCTTATAAGATACTTTCATTGGTCGTTATTCATCCCTTTTTTTGGACGGTGGTAGTTAGATTCTCAGTCCATTGATAGCTAGTCTTTTATTCTCATCTCAAATTGTAATACGCCGTCATTCACCCTGTAAAAGCTTTAGTTATATATTCTAGTTCTCGGGGCTCCGACTCCCTACAGAAATTGAACCTCAACAATTTGGCGCCCACCGTGGGGCCTCGGGAACAAATTCGCTCTTCTTGCAGGAATGGCTGACAACACAAGCAAGACCCCTGAGGAAGGAGCCGGCATCCGGAGCACTGCGCCAGCCGCAGGACGAGGCCGAGGTGTTCCGGCTGGGGCAGGCCAAGGAGCCCCAACAGCACCGGGTCGTGGACGAGCCATTGATCCGAACGGCGGGGCCCCACGCCTCCCTAATCCGGCAGGAGCGCTGGACAATCTAAGGAAGGAGTTCAGCGTAACCCCATTAGAAGAGATAGCATTTCTGCCGCCACCACCCAACATCCTCGAAAGTCCCCACATCTCGAGGCTGGTGACCCAGGTGCGGAGGGCAAAGAGCGCGTTGGAAGAGATGGCAAGATGATTTGAACTCCTTGAGAGGGAGAACCGAAGGTTACAGCTACAGAATGACAATAGACGACCAATAGTAGAGGTGCCTGCAAGCGCGGAAAGAAACACCGGCATTTCGGCCAGAAATCTGGAGGTCGAATTCGACCGTACCGAGGGGACCACCGCCGAGAGAACCCCAGTAGACCCTCCAGCCCCCAGCACGGGGGCAGGACGTATGAGCCGGACCAAAATGCAAGCTGTCCAGCAGATCGAACGAAGGTTCGAACAGAGGTTTGATCACCTCGAATCCTTGCTATCCAGAATCCCGGGTCTCCCGGCACCGGAGAGAACTATACCGAGGGAAAGCTATGCGGAGTCCCCCTTCTTGCCAGATATCGCTGGGACCAAACTCCCGTCAAGGTTCGCGCCGCCCAGTTTCGTTTTATACGATGGTACCTCAGACCCGGAGAACTATATAGCGGTTTACCGACAGAAGATGCTGGCGCTGGCGATCCCGAGTGCGCTGATGGAGGCATGCATGTGCAAGAGTTTTGGCTCGAGCCTTACTGGCCCTGCCCTGCAGTGGTTCATAAATCTGCCCAGGAGTTCGATCTCCACCTTTGCCGAACTACACCAACTGTTCCTGAGGCAGTACTCAAGCAGTAGACGCCTCGATAAGCACCCAGATGATCTCTACGCCGTTATACAGAGGTCGGGGGAGCCTCTGCGAGCATACCTATCAAGGTTTAACAAGGAGCTGGTGGCAGTGCCCAACTGTCCAAACAGCACCGCGGTACGAGCCTTCACCAAGGGCCTCGACGTAGACTCCGACCCGTATCGAGAGCTCTCTATCTATCCTTGCCAGACGATGGATGACGCACTCAACCGCGCATGGGCACTCATCAAGTGGGAGGAGGTCGAGCCTTACCGCCGAGCGCGCCGAAACAATGGAAGGCCCCACGCTCGAGAAGAGAGCCGGAGGGAGCAGAGGGACATACGCCCTCCAAGGACTCACCCATACGTTAAGCCTCCCCAGATTAACCACCTGGGACCGTACATCCCGGAGTACACACTCTCTATTGGGCCAGCGGATCTGGTCCAGAACGTGCTCCGACGTATGCCAGAGAAAGTGAAGTGGCCTCCGAAAATGAAGGCCGATCCAGCCGCACGCGATGCCCAAAAGTTTTGTGAGTTCCACAACGACCACGACCACACCACCGCGGACTGCCGCGCCTTGCGTCTTGAAGTAGTGGAACTCCTTAAGAAAGGGTATTTAGCAGAATACCTATCGGACCGAGGAAAGAAGACCTGGACCCGAGACAAGCACGCAGATGAGCCGGGCCCGGAAAAAATGGGAGTACCGAAGTCGCCAATCCCAGTTCGCACCATCAACTGCATAACTGGAGGGTGGGAAATTAGCGGAATCACCAAGTCCGCAGCAAAGCGAGCTCGGAGGCTAACCAGAGAAGAGGTCGTGTCTCCGCGAAAGAATCCAAGCCACCATCCGATTGAGTTCACAAGTGAAGAAGTATCGGGGCTGAGCCACCCCCATGACGACGCGCTGGTGATATCCTTGCTCATATCGAACTGCCTCGTGAGAAGGATCCTGGTCGACAACGGAAGTTCAGCGAATATCCTATTCATGCATGCCCTCAGGGAAATGGAGATCTCAGAGGGAAAGATTGTTCGCTCCCAGACGCCCTTGATTGGATTCAACGGCGGCGTTCAGATGACTGTTGGGACAATAGTCCTCCCAACCTATTGTGGGGGGGCACACTACGACGTATCCTTCATGATCGTAGACGCACCAAGCGCCTACAACGCCCTGCTGGGGCGACCTTGGTTGCACCAATTGAAAGCAGTCCCTTCGACCTTCCACCAAGTCGTCAAGTTCCCGACGGCCGGGGGGGTCTGCACCATCCGAGGGGAGCAGAACGCCGCGAAAGAATGTTACTATGCGAGCTTCAAGGCGGTGTGCACCCAACAACATTTCCTCAGAAGCAAGCCACTTCCACCTGCAGGGGAGTCGGAGGAGACGGAAGAGGTCGGGCTCGACCCGGAAGACCCCACCAGAAAGACAAATATCGGGGCAGGGTTAGAGCCGAACATTCGGGACGAGTTGATCGACTTTCTCAGCCAGGAGAAAGGAGTGTTCGCATGGTCACACAAGGATATGGTCGGCATCGACCCCGAAGTGATGATGCACAAACTACAGGTCGATCCGAACCATAAGCCAGTGCAGCAAAGGAGGAGAAAATTCCCTGCGGAGAAGAACGAAGCGATCAACGAGGAGGTACAAAAATTACTTGATACCGGATCCATCCGGGAAGTAAAATACCCGACGTGGTTAGCCAATGTAGTAGTGGTGAAGAAGAAGAAGAAGAAGAACGGGAAGAACAGGGTCTGCGTGGATTACACTGATCTGAACAAGGCATGCCCGAAAGATCCTTATCCGCTGCCCCACATCAATTGCATTGTCGATGCCACCTCTGGGCACGAGTTACTCAGCTTCATGGACGCATTCTCGGGGTACAACCAGATACTCATGCACCCCGAGGACCAAGAGAAGATAGCCTTCATGACGAGCAAAGGGATATACTGCTACAAGGTCATGCCATTCGGACTCAAGAACGCAGGGTAGTCATACCAGAGGCTTGTGAACAAAATGTTCGAGCCACTCATTGGAAAAACGATGGAAGTCTATATAGATGATATGCTTGTAAAATCGAAGTCCGCGAAAGACCACGTCGACCACCTGCGCCAGGCATTCGAAATTCTCAACAAGTACAGAATGAAGCTGAACCCCGCTAAGTGCACGTTTGGAGTAGCCTCCGGCAAATTCTTGGGGCACGTAGTCACCATGCGGGGGATAGAAGCTGATCCTACTCAAATCAGGGCAGTCCGAGGAATAGCACATCCAGGGAATCCAAAAGAGGTCCAGAAATTAACGGGACGGCTAGCAGCCCTCAGCCGCTTTATTTCCAGATACTCGGACAAGACCCATGAATTTTTTCAAGTCCTCCGAAAAGGGAAGAAGTTCGAATGGACAGAAGATTGTGCAAAGGCACTGGAACAGCTGAAGGACTACCTCGCCAGTCCGCCGCTTCTGACAAAACCAGAAAAAAGAGAAACGCTACTACTCTACTTATCCGTGTCAGAGCATGCGCTCGGAGCGGTCCTCGTGAAAGAAGCCGCTGGGAAGCAGCGGCTAGTCCATTATGCAAGCAAACCACTACTCGACCCTGAAACAAGGTACACGGCACTCGAGAAGCTGGCATTGGCATTAGTAACAACATCACGCAAGCTGAGACCATACTTTGAGTCTCATCCAATCAAGGTGGTCACATCCTACCCGTTACGTACAGTATTTTCAAAATCGAGCCTCTCAGGCCGATTGCTAAAATGGGCGGTGGAAGTCGGAGGTTATGGCCTCGAGTTCGAACCGCGAACTACTATTAAGTCACAAGTGCTGGCTGACTTCATCGCTGAGTTCACCAGCAACCTCCAGGCCGACGCGGAAAAAGAAATAGCAAACTTAGAGGTCGGAGAGGCAGCCGCGGAGCCATGGGTGCTGCAGGTGGATGGATCAAGCAACGTTCATGGGAATGGAGCAGGAATAAGACTCCGAAGCCCGATGGGCGAAACATTTGAGAGAGCGATCCAATTGAACTTCGAAGCCACAAACAATGAAGCAGAATACGAAGCACTGATACGGGGCATGCAGTTGGCAAAAGAGCTCGGAGCCCGCCGACTACAGGTGCAGGCGGACTCCCAATTAGTGGTAATGCAAGTAGAAGACCACTTCCAGGTGAAAGAGCCTAGATTACAGAAGTACTATGACCTGGCGAGGAAGATAAGGGAGGAGTTCGAAGACTGCGAGATGAAGCACATAGCGCGAGAAGAAAATGTCGAAGCAGACGCGTTGGCTAATCTAGCCTCTTCAAAACAGCTAAAGCAGAACAGGCCAATTATGATATCCTGGGCTGAAGAGCCAGCCGCAATGGAAATGGAAGTAATGGATCTAACGATCGGAGAGTCGTGGATAGGTCCGATACTAACATACTTGGAATCAGGGGAGCTACCAGCAGACAGAACCGAGGCAGTTCGGTTAACCAGGCTAGCGGCAAAATACACAGTCCACAACGGAAACCTGTACAGAAGGTCGATCGAGGGACCCCTCCTCAAGTGCCTCGAACCTACAGCTGGACAGGTGATCCTAATGGAGATACACGAAGGAGATTGTGGAAGCCACCAAGGAGCCAGACCGTTGGCCCACAAAGTCATCTCGGCCGGATTCTATTGGCCGACATTGCGGAAAGATGCCAAGAATTATGTGCGGAGTTGCGAAGCATGTCAGAGGTTCGAAGTGACAAATCAAAGCCTTGCAGAGCCACTCCACGCCACAATGGAAACTTGGCCCTTCATGGCTTGGGGGATGGATATAGTGGGGAAGCTACCGAAAGGAGTTGGGCAGAAGGAGTATATTCTAGTAGCCACCGACTACTTTACCAAGTGGGTCGAGGCATAAGCTTTTGCCAACGTGAGAGAGCAGGAAGTAATCAAGTTCTTGTGGACTCACATACTCTGCAGATTCGGGATACCGAAAGAGATCAGAACAGATAATGGGACACAATTCACTGGGCGAAAGGTACAAGAGTTCTGCGACCAGTACAGCATCAGGCTCGTATTCTCGACACCAAGATACCCAGAGGCTAACGGACAGGCCGAATCAACAAATAAAACTATCATGGCTACGATGAAGAAGAGGCTCGAAGCGCACAAGACCAAATGGGTGGACGAACTCCCTGGCGTCCTATGGGCTTACCGGACCACTCCTAGAACATCAACAGGAAGCTCCCCATTCGCCCTAGCCTATGGTGAAGAAGCTCTCATTCCAGCGGAAGTTCGGGGCGGTAGCTTACGTATCGAGGCCTGCCAAGAGAACGAGAATTATCAAAAATTGCTCAAGGATCTGGAGCTAATCGACGAAAAGAGGGACCAGGCGCTGCTTAATATGGCGCAAAGAAGAAAGCAGGTCGAGAGGTTCTTCAATAAAAGGGTCCGCATGCGAACCTTCAGGGGAAGGAGAATGGGTACTCAGAAGGGTTTTTCAAAATACCAAGGACAAAAGCCAAGGAAAGCTCGCACCCACTTGGGAAGGACCCTACAAAGTTACCAGGGTAGTAGGGCGAGGAGCTTATCATTTGGAGGATCACGATGGGATGGAAGGGAGATTGGGAACAGTTGGAATATCAAGCACCTGAAGAAGTACTACTTCTGAGGAAAACCCAGCCGATCAAGCACGACCTCGCAGTATCACTTTTACAGCCTTGCTTCACTTCGTGTTATCTATTTCTAGTTATATTTAAATGCTCGTATCTTTTTTTGAACTTCACTTATAAACGCACTGGTTTTTCTGTGAATCATGCCTAAATGTACTAGCTTTACTTTGCAGTTCGATGCACTATCTCTTACATTCGTTTCGATTAATTACTGACTTGAGCGTCGGAGGGGCGATGCTTCGGCATCGCCCAGCCCCTCACGATTCTCTTTCGCAGAACTAAGGAAAGCTGGCGAACCTCCAAGGAACTGAAAAATTAGAGCGGATAAACAGATAAACACACTCCGCCCTCTCTCATCCCAATTCGCTATTTCATTTATTTCCGACAAAATTACTAACTTAAGCATCGGAGGGGCGATGCTTCGGCATCGCCCACCCTGACCACTGCTGATTTGAACAGGACAAACGAAGACAAATGTTTAAAGATTTTACCTACGAGAGGAAGGAAGAGGTGGTGTCGTTTCTTGATCGGAATGAGTAGAGAGTAGAATCGCCGTCGGAAATCGCGAAGAGAAAGAAGAAGAGTTTGCTTTGGAAAAAGTGGGAGGCACGAATCCCAATCGGCGGTTATTAACTCTGAACGTCTTTCCAACTTCTCCAGAACTGCCCCCGGCCTTTACGGAAATTACGTAACTGCCATTGGCTTTGCCGCCCAAATTTCAAAGTCACTACAGGCAGCTCGACAAAAGCAGTTCGATGAAAATAGTTCTCCAAAGAACAACTATCTAAAACAGTCCGAATAAAGTCGGACCGCGAGAAAAATTATTTGCCTAGGGTATAAACGCCCAAGAGCATACTAAAAGACCCCATAAACACGAGCATAACTAACCAGGGGCTCACCAGGTGGCCAAAAAATATTGAGGCAGAACCCGAACTGCCCAAAATGAATGTTGTGGATTCGGGCCCGCAATGATGGCACCCGTAGCAGCTTTTATATGACTGCACGGGCCAAGACCCCCACAGAGGAACCGGTCCTGGAAGCCCGGAGGCACCTAAAAGGTACTCCGAACAAACACCGAGCTATTCACCGAAATAGCTCGAAGGGCCACAACCTGGGAAACTCTTCCGTGCAACGGACCATTAACTTTCGACTCCACTGATCACTCCAGAAACTGATAAGTCAAGTCGAAGGGGCTATTGTTGGAGGTCCGGACCAGATCCGACCCGGCCCAAGCGTAGAAATCGAACTCATGCAGCGTTGGCCAACTGTCGACCTCGACACAAGGGGCTTTGGTTCAAAGTGAGCAGTTCGAAGTGAGCAGTTCAAAGCCGGCAAGAGACCCGAGCTACTTCTAAAAGCAGCTCGATTCGACCCTCCGACCAAGTAGACAAAGGGGGAAGTTCGGTGAGACAGAACCCGAGATTATCTCAACCGCCCAACAGCCACTACGCGGGAAAATAGGAGCCACCATACCCACTACCTACCAACCACCCCGGCAGTTACAAGCTCAAGACGTGGCTGAGGGTGCGAAATCCTAGGGTTTTCAGCGTCCCTATAAATATATCCAAGTATTCGCAGCAGCGGGCACGGATCGGGGAGGCTAGCTTATAAGATACTTTCATTGGCCGTTATTCATCCCTTTTTTTGGACGGTGGTAGTTAGATTCTCAGTCCATTGATAGCTAGTCTTTTATTCTCATCTCAAATTGTAATACGCCGTCATTCACCCTGTAAAAGCTTTAGTTATATATTCTAGTTCTCGGGGCTCCGACTCCCTACAGAAATTGAACCTCAACAATAACCTACTCTCCCTTTGTAAGAGCAGGCTGTTGTGTTCTTATTCGAAGTATAAGAACCCCAAACAGGCACATTAAGTCAGCTGACTTAATCCTCATGTTCCCAGCGTAACACGGTGAATCTCCGAAGATTCTATAAGCACTAAATGCTTCGTGTTCAATAAATGAACCACGATATAAATGCCTTCTCTCTAAAGAGTGTTTAAGTCTTTGAGCTTTTACTTCTGTGGAGAGGCTTGTCTGTCGGAGATTTGAATGTGCAAGATAGTTAAGCGGTTTAGCACTGGATTTTGGCAAAGGTTTTTATGTCTCTATATTTCCTACTATTTATAGGTGGAGACCCAGACAATAGCCGGTAGAGACATAGAGAAGAATGTCCAATCATCGTCTATTCTTCTTTGTGCAAAGTTTCTTTCTCCTCTGCTATCTCTGCTGCGTCGACCTACTTTTTAGAGCAGCTTGTACTTTATGTGTCAGACATTCAAAAAACGTTGTACACCAGTCTCAATTGAGTAGTTTCTGTCTTTTATTGTTGACTTCCTCAACGGTCTTCTGCAATTGATCGACACAATCCTCGAACTCATTCTTGGATGTGAGAACTGTCTTATCTTGAAAACTGCAGACGCCACTCAATCAGTTTTCTTCGAGTGTCCAGACTTGGCATGGAAGAAACTGTCTGCGCAGTTTTTGTGACTTTGATCTGCTCTGCTTGCGTTCGCCTTGTTTTCTTTGACAATTATTTCGTCAGAATGGTGTCTTCTTCAAAATTGCTCCACACTTTTGATGATATCTTCCTTCCTAGACTATTACAACTCGATTATGCTATACAAGGATTACATGAGGTAATACTCTAAAACCTAGAGTTTGGTATATAGTTTTGACATATCAAAACATCAAATTAAGGCGGGATTACACAGTAATACCTAACAATTTCCCCCTTTTTGATGTTGTTAAAACCATACCTCTAAGTCTATCTATGTCGACAAGAAGATGCAGTTGGTTTGAGTTTTACGAGATTTATCTATCTAACATTGCTCAGAACATGCTTCTTCTACACTCGACCTACTCTAAGTGATCTTCCCCCTTAATGGGATAATAGTTCTCGATTAAAATCAATCATTTTTAGAGTAATCAATAGAGGAATGTATGTTGGTCACACTTGAAAATGTGAATTCAGCCAGTCAAGAATCAAGGTAAGAGACAATGAGCAGTTGTCTTCAAACCAACAGTTTTTCCAGTTTTCAATAGATATAATCGATTGCAAGTACATGAAAAGCATCAAGGAGAAAAAAAAATTGCGGCAAAGTAGAGACAAACAATAAGCAAACAATAAACTCCCATAGATTTTGCTTACCTGTCTTGATCACTGCTTCTTCTTGTCTTGAGTTGATGAGACAACGTCTTTTGGCTTGGAGGATGTTGCAATGGATGCGGAGAGCAGTTCTGCTTCTGCTTTGATAGTTGCGGTCAGTTCCGAGAGATGTTTCCTGTCTTCCTCTCTGGAAATCATTAGAGCATCAAGTCTCCTTGTAACATGGTAATCCCGCAACTTGCGCTCTTCTTCCTGCATCCTGAATTCCTATTTTCGCTTCTTTTCTATATCAACCAACTGCAGCTTCATCGTCTCACTCTATCTCTCTTCCCCCTTTTTGAAAATATCAATTACAAGAGTTAGATGTTGATTCAGCCATTGATCCATCTCTTGTCTCAGAGCATTATAGGGTAAAAGATTTGTGGCAACAGAGACAGGATTCGGAGACAAAGGTCTGTCGAACAGAGTCACTGCTCTTGATTCGTCATGGGGTTGACTTCTGGAGGTTGCAGTGGAAGACTCAGGTTGATGTGGAGCTTGAATCGTTGCTGCCTCTATCTCCTGCTGAGTAGAGAAGACTGTTGCTGCCTCATGTCTGGCATTTTTAGCAGCGGCTTCTGCTGCCTTTCAAAGCGCTTCAGCAGTTGCAACTGTTTCTGCTTTCCTCTTTAGTTCAGCAGCTTCTGCTTCTTTCTTCTTCTGTTCAGTGACTTCTGCCTCTCGTTGCTTACGTTCGAGCTCAGCAGTAGCTTCTGCTTCTTGCTGACGTCTTAGTTCAGCATCCTCTGCCTCTTGTATCCTTTGAAATTCAGCAGTTGTTGTTTCCTCTTCAGTTTGAAGTTGAGATAGATAGGTTCTGATCTTGCGTTCATGTTGTCTTGAATCTTTCGTTGAGAATTTAATTCTTGTTGCCGTTGATAAAATTCTTGACGCTGGGTGTCCAGTTCGTGAAGAGCGGTATGATATTCATTGATCTTTCTCCTGATGGTAACTAAATTCGCTGTCATTTCTCTTGAGGTGATTACTTGATGAACATCAAGGTGACTAGTTCCCCCTGAATCCAAGATGGGTATGTTTTCCTTTTCTGATCCTTTGTTTAGAACTGTGAAGGGAATTCGGTCTTCCTTCTGCAGCACTTGATGATGTGACGTGGTTTGCTCAGAACTAGAGGATGAAGAGGCGTTCATCTCTGCATGGCATGCTATTTCTTGGTTGGGAACTGTTTTGCCAAAATTGGAAGTTGGACCTGCTTCTTCAATTGTAGCATCGAACGATAGTTCTTTGCCAGTCTTCTTTTTCTTTTTGTTTTGAGACTGTTCAACAGCTTGTTGTTGATCCTTCTGTGAGTCATTATCTGAACTGTTACTTGCCTATTTTTGCTTCCATCGGTTTCGCTTTGGTGCAGGCTTTTGGGCGGGGGTGTCTGTCTTCTTTGGCTTTTTGATAGTATCAGCAACACGAACTGTTGGGATGGACTTTAGATTTTCAGAAGTCTCAGCATCTATTTCCATGTCGTCCAAACTGTCTTTTGCGTCATCCTTTTGAATTAAGCGATAAACTGACACTTTTGGCGGAATAAAATCAGATGATAAGAGATTTTCTCCATCATCCTGTGATCCTAGGATGCGATCAAGAAGATAGCTGACTTTCAATCCAAAACCAACACTTGATGCAAACTTTCCTTTGGTTGGGATATCCTTGTTCTTCTTCGCATTTTCCAGTAATCAACCAAATATGTATACTGCCCAGTTTCCTCCAGGGCAATCATCAAGGGCCATCATGAGTGAATATTTAGGACTGCTTAATTCAGACAGGGATCCAATTCCACAATGAATCATTCTTAGTGCAATTTTACTGAGCATCTTGGAGAAGGGATTCAGCTTAGATACTCTGGTGGTCGTTTTGAACTTTTTGGGTAGCTCAGGTTTCTTCCATTTCAGCCAATGAGCTGTTACTTCTTCTGAATTGTTGTGGAGGTAGCTGGCAATATGTATCCCCTTCTTGGGTAGATGTAGATGTTGAGCGAGAAGTTCAGAGTCGATCCTGATTTCCTTGCCTTCAACCGTGGTGAGGAAAAAGGTTTCATCTTTCTCATCGAAGGTTGCATTTTTGTAGAATTCAACAACCCGATGTGGATTGAACCTTCTAGGACAAGCAGTTAGGAACTTTGGCAGTTCCTCTTTGAGCAGTTTTCCAGCGATTTCTTAAGCAATTGTCTCATCTGCGTTAATCAAGAGGAAATTCTTCAAATTTAGAATTTTCTCCTTCGTGACTTGAGATAGAAGATGTTGTTGATCAGCATTGCTGGATTTGTCAACTATATCAAATAGTTCGTCCTGAGAGGTCTCCTCAGTGACGACAATCTTTTCTGGATTAATAGAGGTGCTGGTATCCATGATTTGGTTTCTCTTATTTGGTATGAACTGGATAGGGAAGTGATGTAGTTTGAGAAATTCTGGGTTTAGTAATTTTGAGGATGTGACGGAGTGACAAGTAGGGAGTGAGAGAGACGACGATAGGGTGGGTTTAAAGGTTTTAGAATCGATTTTGGCAAAAAATCATAGGCTGGGATCTAAGACTCTTTTTCTGTATTGAACGACTGTGACTAATGTTGACATCATCGTCTGTTCGTGTCGTCTCGGACGCTTTGTAGTGGCGTAAAGAAAGATCGATGTGGCTCCGGGTAATGTGCGATCGTGCTGCTTCACATTAAATGTGGCGTGCTGCCGAGATCTTCTCTGTAATCGAAGATGCACCTTTATTTGATAGTTTCTCTCTCTTTAAGCTTTCTCAAGAGGATATGAGATGATTCGACTCTTATCTTGTATACGAAAACTGAGCTGCTACACCTCATTGAAAGAGAGTCTCTTCATGTGGCAGGGTGATCTTGACAGTTTTCTTCTCGCAACGTCCAATCAGTCTTGAGTATTTTGATACAGCCCACAAAAATATAGCTTCATATTCTAGCAAAGGATGACATACGCAGATTGCCATCGATCTAATCCATCACAAGGCTTAGATGAAGTCTGCTTATGACAGTTGTCAAATATATGAATCACGACTCTTCAGATTCTGAGTATAGATACGAATCGTTGTAAATTCTTGTTGTCTCGATCATCCCACGATTTCTCCCATAAATATCACATTACTTAGGTAGTACCAGTATCACTTCCCATTTCTTTGAGAGCTAATCTAACTTCTCTCAATCATGTCCTCGGCAAAGTGCGTCTCCATTGATTGCAATGCAATCTTCCACCGGATTGGTTTGCAGTTTGAGTTCCTGGATGAGTCTCAAATATATGAAGACGTAATGAGGGGTTAAGAGCCAACGACCTTGAGCAGTTTGTGAGCCTATGTCCACACAAGTTTTAGAAGAATGTATTGAGGTCATTTTTCTACTCCAGCCGCATCTTAGGAGAGAATGAGATTTTTGGTGTCGTGGAAGGTCAACTGGTTTGCTGGTCTCCTGATTCTTTTGCTAAGGACTTTGGGCTTCCTCGAGGCCGCATACAGTTTCAGGACTACTTTCAAGGTGTGACAGCGCCTGAGTAGTCCGCTTGGAACAGATGGAGGGAGGATGATGTCGGTGCTGACTTCCGTCCAACAGCCTCAGCATACTGGTTGAAGCATCGATATAGAGTGGTTTACAAAATTATCAACCACATGATCCTCGGCAACCCTTTGCTGGATCTGGACCTTTCTCCTACTGTCTGGACGGGTATGATGGCTTTTGAAGAGGAAGAGGAAGTTAACTGGGCAGCTTTCATCTTTAGACAGGTGCGGGAGTCATTGGAACTGTACCCAGATGTTCCAATTCCTTATGGGATGCAACTGAGCTGGCTCCTGGAGCAAAAGTTCCCATCCCTTGCGCAGGGCCCTTCCAACCTCAGGGATTTTGACTTCCATCCCCCAAGACCTCGTCCTTCTCATTAAATAGCATAGTCACTTCTCCTATTTTCTATATCGTGGACCTTTTGTAACGTTCCTTGGATTTATGAAGTGAGAAAAACTTTATCTTTCCAATATTGAAATTTAGAGTATGACACAGTAGTTTCCATAACTGTACTCTGTACGCACTTGATTGAATCTTACTTCTGAGTTTCCAGAATTTGAACTTTCTTCTTTGGTGATAAAATACGTAGCCTTGACATTGTAGTCGTACGTTAGTCAACTTTTGTAGCTTTCTGTAGGCCTTGTCATCACGTCTATTCTGGAGTAATGAGATGCAGAGCTTTTAATTCTGATTCATTGATCCTTGTGCAGAAATTTCAATAAATCTTCTTCTCATGGAGTAGCATTCATCACTTCATATTTGTTCAAGTCTATCAGATTTCCTCCAAAAATGGATCCTCCGCCTGAGATAGTGCAAGGCATTTCAAGTATCTCTGTACTCCGTCATAAGATCCTAGACTTCGGTGGATTCTGGCGACAGAACTGGGGTACGCCTGCCATTTTAAAAGAGGTGTTTCAAAAATTGGAGGCCAACCATCTTCAATCCTTTGTAGGTAAGGAACCTTGTTCCATTCATAGAGACTTGTTGAAGGTGCTCGCCTATAATTCAAAGGTAACGAACAATGAGATTTACTTCAATCTCAATAATGTGGGATTCATTTTTACTATTGATTCTCTCGCTGCTGAGTTTGGACTTAAGCAGGGCAATATCCCTGTTCAAGACTATCTTCAGAATGTCGTGGGTTTTGAGTGGTCAGCATGGCAATGGTGGAGAGTGGTGGATGTTAAATTCCACCCATCTGTATCCAGTAATTTACTCAAGTCGCATTATAAGGTGACTTTTGACATAATCAACCAAATGGTAGTCTGTCACCCTACTCAGACTACTCATTTCTCACCATTGGTGTGGAAGGCTATGATGACATTTGAAGACCAGACTGACGTAGATTGGGCTGCATTCATCTTCAATCGCCTAATAACAGCATTTCAGAGGCTTCCTGAGATTCCCATTCCATACAATATGCAACTGGGTTGGCTCATCGAGAAGCAGTTTCCTGATCTTGAGGCAGATGGAACAAGGCTAATTGCCACAGACTTTTATCCTTCGATGTGTGCTTCCTCTTACGTCCTGTAGATGCAGGCTCCATGTATCATGTACTGATTATATATCGATAATGTATCATTCTGCATCCATCTTTAATTAATGAAAAAGAATTCTTAGTTTCTTTGTCTTCAGCAAATTGCACGAATCAAACAAACTGAAATTGACTTAATTAATATAATGATCAAGTACAATCAACAGTTGCTTCCTTGATTACTTATTGTCTCCTTCTCTTGAGACTTCATCAAACTAGTTTAAAGCATAGCTCCTTGAAACGAGCCTCAGGTAGCGGTTTGGTGAATATATCCGCTAACTGGTCTTCAGTCCTAATGTATTCCACCGAGACATCTTCTTTCTCCACGTGGTCTCGGATTAAATGATGACGAATATCAATGTGCTTCATCCTGGAGTGTAGAACTGGATTCTTCGAAATAGAAACTGCATTGTTGCTATCACAATAGATAGGAACGCACCCTGTATCTATTCCATAGTTCATAAGTTGTTGTTTTATCCACAGCACTTGAGCACAACAGTTGGTTGCTACTACGTATTCTGCCTCTGTGGTTGAAGTAGCCACCGAATGTTGTTTCTTGTTGAACCAACTAATCAGTTTATGTCCTAAAAACTGACAGGTTCCACTTGTGCTCTTTCTGTCGATTCTACAGCCTCCAAAATATGAATTAGAGAACCCATTTAACATGAGTCCATCAGTTTTGGGATACCAGATACCTAGAGACTCGGTACTCTTGAGGTATCTGACAACTCTCTTTGCTGCTTCCATGTGAGACTTCTTTGGACTTGCCTAAAACCTTGCACATACTCCCACGGCATAGGATATGTCTGGTCGGCTGGCAGTTAGATACAGTAAGGACCCAATTATTCCTCTATACGTTGTTGGGTTGACTGGTTCTCCTTCTTCATTGAGAGTGATCTGAGAACTAGTACTCATAGGGATCTTTAGTGATTTTGTCTTCTCTGGACAAAACTTGTTGGTCAGATCTTGAGTATACTTCTTTTGACTTATGAATATTCCTTCATCAGACTGATCAACTTGTAAACCAAGAAAATATGTCATCTTGCCCATCATGCTCATCTGAAACTTGTTTTGCATTAGCTGGGCAAACTTCTCACATAGCTTGGTATTTTTGCTCCCGAAGATGATGTCGTCTACATAGATCTGAACAAGTAGGATGTCTTCTCCATCCTTTATTTTGAACAGATTTCGATCTATGGCACCTTTCTCAAATCCACTTTTGAGCAGAAACTGTGAAAGAGTTTCATACCATACTTGAGGTGCTTGCTTTAACCCATATAAAGCTTTTCTATGCTTGTAGATTTGATTTCCTTGCTCGAACCCTGGTGGTTGTTCGACATAGACTTCTTCCTTTAATTCGCCATTGAGGAAGGCACTCTTCACATCCATCTAAAGAACTGTGAAGTTATGATAGGCTGCGTACACTAGGAATAGTCGAATTGCTTCCAGTCTGGCTACAGGGGCAAATGTCTCATCGAAATATATTCCTTCACATTGAGCGTAACCTTTTGCGACCAATCTTGCCTTATTTCAAACAATGGTACCGGTCTCATCTCTTTTATTTTTAAAGACCCACTTGGTACCAATCACAGACTGAAGTGTAGGTCTATCCACAAGATACCAAACATTGTTGTGAGCGAACTCATTTAGTTTCTCTTGCATTGCATTTATCCAGTCTGTAGATTGAAGAGCTTCTGTGATCTTTACTAGTTCGATCTGAGATAAGAAGCAAGACATCAATGTTGTCCCTTGTCTGGTTCGAACAGGATTTCCTATATCGTTAAGGATGGCTTTCTTGGGATGATCTCTTAACCAGCTAGGCTTCTTTGCTGCTGCGGGTTCAGCACGGACAACTGGATCTTCAGAAACTGTAGGGGGTTCCTCTTGAAATGATTCAACATCTGATTCTGGGTTAGTTTCCTCCTTTTCTTCAGGGGCTCCTATATCTCTTTGTCCTGGAACAGCATCCTGAGCTGCTTCTGAGATCTGAACAACAGTTAGCTCGTCAGTTAAGGTTGATTCCTTGGTGTCCTCAAGATTGTCTCCTTTGGGACCAGTTTGAGTTGCTACTGGATCGACATGATGTCCTTCAGTAGGTTTCTCTTTTCCTGAATCTTCAATGTGAGTGTTCTTTAAGGCCTCAGCGATGACATTTGCATCATCAGCCTTCTCGACTATTTGCTTTCCAGCCGAGGGAACCATGGTGTCAGAAATATCTCTCATAGATCTAGTCCAAAGAATTTTCTGATTATGATCAAGATCACTTTTAGGTTCCTCATTGACATCATTGATCTCGTGATTTCTCAACCTCAGTTCTTGAAGTGTCCTGCGCACTAGAGTAGCTTCATAAAAAACAACATGAAATGTTATCTCCACAAGTTGAGTTGTCTTGTTGAATACCCTATATCCCTTATATGAAGGATGTCCATATCCAAGGAACACACCTTTATCAACCTTAGGGCTGAAGGTATTCAACTTAAACTTCCCATTGTTGTGAGTATACCATGGACAACCAAAAGCATGAAGATGAGCTGTAGAGGGCTTACGGCCATTGTTGATCTCGTAGGGAGTCTTGTGAAGCTGCGTGTTGAAAGCACTTCTGTTTTGTGTATAGCAATCTGTCATCAAGGCGTCTCCCCAGAATCCCTTTCCAATGTCAATTTCGGTCATCATGGTTCTCACTGCTTCTTTAAGAAAGAAATCTGACAATGTAGCCACTTTCACTCAGTTGACTTATACTGAGAAGATTGTGCCTCAGATTAGTGACCAAGGGTACATTCTGAATGATTATTCCATTGTGTTCCACGTATCCTCTTCCAATCACTTGACCCGTTGCCTTGTTTCTGAAGCTGACTAATGCTCCTTCGTATCTTTCCAGGTCCTTGATCAAACTTCTATCTCCTGTCATGTGAGCCGAACAGCCGCTGTCTAATATCCAGGTTTCTGACTTCTTTATCTGACTTGTACTCTGCAACACATGAAAAATTATTTAGGTCCCCGTATCCTTTCGAGTCCTGCAAGGTTAGTTGTGTGAATCCAACCTTTTGGTATCCACACTTGCTTCACTCTCACAGTGTGTGGCGCTAAATCACCCCTCTGATTATGAATAACCTTTCTTCTAAGTAGGTGTGTGTTGTGTGAATGCATGTTGTCTAAGGGTGTGATCTGTGAGCTCTTCCTGAAGTGACTATTTTGAAAGGAGTTTCGAAAAACTTTTCTCGGGTGTGTAGCCATCACAGTCTTTTCAGTGTAAAATTGTCTAGACTCTGGCCTCGAATAGATGTTCCCCCTATTCGGATGGTAAGTATGATGAACAGCGGTTCTATCATACTTTCTCAGATTAGTTTCTGATTGTCGAACTGACTTCCTTGCAACATATACACGTTGCTCAGTCGTTCTTGTTGATAAAACTGGATTCCTTGCAGAAGAAACATTTTGCTTATCCAATTTTGAGAAAGGGTCAGTTTTCCTCTCGACAGTTTGCCTGCTCAGTTTTCCTACTGTTTTAGCATTCTGCTAAGTTTCCTGTTCAGTTTTTTACCAGGATTTGGTCTTAACATTTTGTTTATCTGGTCACTTGGAAATTTCCTTTCCCTTTTCTAACACAGGACCTGAACTGAGTCTTGCTTTGACAAAGCTTAGATGAGTATCCTCAGTTCCTAGGGTGGAATTATGATTGTTCGGAACTTCCTCTTTAAGACATTCCCTAAATCCAAGTCCAAATTTATTGGATGGGGATCTCTGAACACTTAAAATTTCACTCAGAGTTTTCGAGCTTCTTTTAAAAGAACAGTTATAATTCAGCATGCTCGAGCTTCCTTAAAGAATCACGTTCTTCTGTCACAATTTGGAAATCCTTAAACAATTTAACATGTTCTTCTCTAATATAATTTAATTTCTCACTAAGTGATCTAATCCTTTCTACTTAATTAGTCAAGGCTGAAATTTCTAGTTTTAGTGATGCATTTTCGTTAATTAGTGTGTCCTTAATCTCATGAATATTTTTAATTTCTCTAATGATTTTCTCGAGTGAAGTATCTTCTGTACTTGAATGACATGCTTCAGAATATGCATCAAAATGTAAAGATACGCTGGGTGAGGGCAGATTAGTTGTTACCAGGATTCTGCGGTTTGAGGTGCTTTCTTCTTCGTCGGTAACGTCTCCATCAATGGCTGCCATGAAAGCAAGAAATGCTTCCTCATCCTTGTCATCCTCAGATGTGTAATATCCATCATCATGGTCTGGTACGTCTGGTACTTCAGTTCTGGTGAGCATTGCTTGGGCAACAGCTTTGGATGCTCTCCTCTCGAACAGCTTCTTCAATCTGTCTCTCTCTTCCTGAGAGACTAGAGGGCATTCATACTTCAGGTGGTCGGGAGAGCTGCACTCGTATCATGTACGTGGTTCTCTCTTGATAAACCTTTGCTCACTGGACTGAGCTTCCTTTCCTTTGCCTTTTGCTTTCTCAAGCAGTGTGGTTATATTTCTCAACTGTTCCTCCAGTTTGGCAACAAACAGTTCAGTGTCTGTCTTCTGAGCTGCGTTGGTGGCGTCATTTGCTGGTAACTGATATGTAGTTTTCTCAAAATAGACTGGTCTTTTTGAGCGCCTTTGGAATTATCTCTTTACAAAGAAGGCTGCATCACCATCTGCTGTAGAATTTGGAGTTTGAGCAGCTTCATTTATGTTCACCATCTGGATATCCCATTCATGGGCTTGAAGTTCAGCGAACAGTTCTTTGGTGGTCATTTTGGAGAGATCCATGGTCTTCAAACTGGTGGTTTTAACAAACTAATCCTCCTTCGGTAGTCTTGACAGGATCTTGGCATTCATATCTGCCAATTTCTCTTCTCTTCAAAGACTTTTCATCTCGCTGACGATGGTACTGAACCTTTCTTCCATCAATTTGATTGATTCACCGGGTAGCATCTGGAAAGATTCATATTTTTCCACGATGACTTGCTTCTTGTTGCGCTTCATTGCCTCTGTGTCCTTTGTGAGGTCGTTGATCCAATCCCAAAGTTCATTAGCCGTGTTGTGCTCCACGGCTGCATCTATGAGAGAATCTGGAAGGGATTGTATAATCATTTCCTGTGCGATGTGATCAATCTGATGTCGTTTCATGTCCTCATGCGTCTAGTCCTCCATAGGTTTATCTATCGTTTCAATACCGCATGGACCATCTTCTATGGCAATGGTGGCTCTTGTCATCTGAATTTTTAGATGTCCCTTCATTAGAACCTCATCCATCTCTGGATGTTGAGCTCTCAACTGAATGAGACATCTCTTCTTCCATACTTCGAACTTCTCTGGATTGTACTTAGGGAGACTTGTATAATTCATCATTATTCTCTAAAAGTTATATGCTCGCTAATCACACTTAAACAGACATTTAGAGTGAAAGGGAGTACGGATCTGGTCTTAAGCGACTAAAAATTGGACAGTCTAGAAAGACCGACCTGCTCTGATACCACTTGTTGGTCCCAGATCAGAGTACGTGTAATAGGCAGCGGAAGTATAAAATATTCAAACTCGCACTCTAACTTCGACAGTTTAGATAATTGATGACACAGTTTTACTTAGCAGTTTTTATCAACACTATTCACGTTAGTCAGTAGTTTATTTTAACAGTTTTTGCAGTTGTGAACAGTTAGCAGTTTCAGCACTTCAACACTTAAGATGCAAGTGTTGAAGATTCCTAGTTAGGTTAGAAGACAGTAAAGTGCGTAAGGAAATGAAACTATAAATGACATAGGATATTTATAGTGGTTCAGAGCCTTAAGTTCTACGTCCACTCTTCGGATATCAGATCCGGTAATTCACTAAGTAATGAGAGTACACTCCTCATGATCTATAGCCAGTTGTTGTAGAGACCTCCAGCTGCAGCACAAAGGATCACTCGCCTAGGCAGCTGAACTTCACTCCTTCTTCAGTCCGTCGAAAGCTCTGCGTCTTCTCTGTGGACCGGCTCGAAGCTGGACTGAGGACAAACCTCTTTTTTCCCTCTTCGGTAGGTTGGATGGTTGAGTTCTTCCCAGAACTTTAGCAGTTTGGCAGTTGACCGAGATAACCTACTCTCACTTTGTAAGAGAAGGCTGCTGTGTTCTTATTCGAAGAATAAGAACACCAAGCAGGTAGGTTAAGTCAGCTGACTTAATCCTCGTGTTCCCAGGGTGCACGGTGAATCTCCAAAGACTCTATAAGCACTGAATGCTTCGTGTTCAATAAATGAACCACGATATAAATGCCTTCTCTCTAAAGAGTGTTTAATGCCTTGAGCTTTTACTTCTCTGGAGAGGCTTGTCTGTCGGAGATTTGAATGTGCGAGATAGTTAAGCGGTTTAACACTGGATTTTGGAAAAGGTTTTTATGTCTCTATATTTCCTGCTATTTATAGGTGGAGACCCAGAAAATAGCCGGTAGAGACACAGAGAAGAATGTCCAATCATCGTCTATTCTTCTCTATGCAAAGTCGCTTTCTCCTCTGCTATCTCTGCTGCGTCGACCTACTTTTCAGAGCAGCTTGTACTTGATGTGTCAGACATTCAAACAACGTTGTACACTAGTCACAACTGAGTAGTTTCTATCTTTCATTGTTGACTTCCTCAACGGTCTTCTGCGACTGATCGACACAAGCGTCGAACTCATTCTTGGACGTGATAACTGTCTTATCTTGAAAACTTCAGACGCCTCTCAATCAGTTTTCTTTGAGTGTTCAGACTTGGCATGGAAGAAACTGTCTACGCAGTTTTTGTGACTTTGATCTGCTCTGCTTGTCTTCGCCTTGTTTTCTTTGACAGTTATTTCGTCAGAATGATGTCTTCCTCAAAATTGCTCCACAGTTTTGATGATATCTTCCTTCCTAGACTATTACAACTCGATTATCCTATACAAGGATTACATGAGGTAATACTCTAAAACCTAGAGTTTGGTATATAGTTTTGACATAACAAACCATCGAATTAAGGCGGGATTACACAGTAATACCTAACACCGTCTGACATTAACAGAGTTCACATGTTAAAATTTTCGATATATTTTATGAAATTCAAATTTGAAACTTTTTCCCCTAAAAAAAATTGAAACTTTTTGAGCCATTGAATATTTTGTCTATAAATGCCAAATGGTTTCACACATTCCTTTCTCGTCTCAAACACTATATTCTCAACCCGCTAGCACTTCAAAAATAGCATGTTCATCGTCATCATCGATCCAAGTTTAACACAAAAGAAAATAAATTTCCACCTCGCCAAATGGCACAACAACAACAAAGACAGCACTACAGCACTCTACAGTTTGAACAAAAGAAGTAAAGGAACGGTGAGACTAGGGTCACCTCTCGCACAAAGCTCTTTCGTTGTCGATCACGGCTGCCGCAACACTTGCAGACTCAGGGAGAAGTTACAAAGAAAACAAAGTACAAGAAGTTAACATTATTATCTTCTAATTACAAAAAAGTATGCAGATCCACTCAAATGTCAACAAACAAAAATTTTCACAATCTAATGGTTATAATTTCGAGCAAAACTAAAGATCCAGCCTAGATTCCCCATCTCAAAGACACATACAAAGAAAGAATGTTAGATTAATTTTTATTTTTTCATTATATTATATATTTTTGTTTCTCATTTCGAGTTGTTTGTTTCTTTAATTTATTACGCAATATAATTAAAAATAAATGCGCCATTATCGAAACTAAAATCTCGCTTCTTTAAAAATATAATCTGGGCAATATAATTTAAACTCATTCTCTTAAAAAGAACTAAAATCTCACTTCTTTTCAACCCAAAAATAAAAATTCTGGGCAAGAGAAAAAACATAATTTATTTGATAAAGAAGGTAGTTATTGTCAATATGAATAAATAAGGACGAATTTTTTACTATTCAATTTAAAGAAAAACACTTATGAGAAAATATTATATTTATGTTGTTTTGATATTTCCTTTACATTTTTAGTTTTTATATTTTAGAATTCGTAGGCTTTAAAACATATATAATTTGCAATAGTGATCTGAATACTTTTTTCGAAATAATTATTCAACATTAAAATAAAAAACTTAAAAATAATGAGCATTAATTCAAACATTATAAAGAAGTTCAAAATCAAAATATGGAGAATTAATTATTTTGAAAAAAAGAATAAAAAGGAAACACGAGTTTCGTTGCACAATTCTTATATTGATTGTAATTATACTGAAAAGATTATTCATGCTAGATAAAAAGAATCCACAAGGTAATATAAAAATAACTGAATAAAATTACACAATGTTATAAAAAAAACTTAATAATGGTATGGTTAAATATTAATAATCCATGATTCAATAAATAAAAAATTATTAAATAAAAGTTCACCGTAAAATAAAAATAAACATAGACTTTTAAAATTTTTAATTAGAGTATAATAGAAATCTTAAAAGTAAAAGGGTTCAGGTCAATGTAAAAAGTGGAGGGTTGATCGAAATCTATATAATATACTAAAAGAGTTCCAGGATTTTCCCTCCAATTTTTTTGAGAATCGTGTCCATATAAAAATATTAAATAAATTCATTATTATTTTGCAATTATTAGCTTATTTATTGTAAAACAATCCCATTTCCAATAACCAAATTTTTTATTTATTGTGTTCATCCACCTATGTTCTAGATTTTTTAAAAAAACTATAATTTCTTTTTTACACGCAAATTCAAGTTTTAAATATTATAAAGTTTTGAGTTTATAAACTTTCATTAAAAGTGTGCATTTTGGACAATATAGAATATATCTAAGCTAAAAATATTCTAAAATTATATTAATTAATATGTGCAAAAAAAATCAAATCATGCAATTAACATATAAGGGATTTAATATATTAATATATGTTATTAATGCAATCTAGAATATATTATCTTTTACTTTATGTTTTTAGATGAATGCAATCTAAATATAAGTATATATTTATTGAGTATTATTTATATATTTTTTAAAAATATTAAAATACTTTCTTAATAATAAAGTGTATTTGAATAAAATACAAATACAAAAAAATTATATTCTATTAAATTAAAATTTAAATATAAAATATTATATCTGTGCAACACACTGGTATAATTCTAGTAATAATAAAACTGGACCTTATCCCTAATAAAAAATTATGATGTCAACTCAGCTGTAAGAAATGATGTGGCATGAAAGAGATTAAAAAAATGAAACCCCCACCCCATTTACATACACACGCCGCTTACAAGTGTAGCGCGTGCGATGCACGCACACGCGCTGAGAGCATAGAAAATTCACGTTGGGGGTGTCGGGTGGGGCCAGGATATCAACTTTTTCTTTATTTATTTATTACTTTCTTTTTTTTGCACTTCTCAATTTTTTTATAATTTTCGTAACAGTTTTGTTTTTTCAATTTAACACATTTCTTTTTGCAATTTCTTTTACACATTTTATAATTTACTAAAATATTTATTATTTTTTCAATATCTTAACTTATAAACATAATTAAAATTTTCTAACATATTTCAAATAATTGAAAATAATCATTAATCAATTTAATTACTTTATTTTAATTTTAAATATTAAATAAAAAATGTGTGGCTTATAAATTTTATATTTATAGTGGTTATTAGGGGTGTCCAATCGGTCGGTTCAATTTAAAACCGACCGAAATTGGACCCACCGAATCAACCAAACCTATAACAACAACTGACTGAAAATCGAACAAATAAATTTTTAAGCAAACTGAAAACCAAACCGATAATTTCGATCGGTTGTGTTCGGTTCGGTTCCAACCGATAAAATCTTGCTTTCAGGCTTTCAACGGTGAGGTGCAGCACAAAAGTCTCAGGTTCGCATCAGCGTGCAGGCTCAGCAGCAATCCACTCTCGTAGACTCAGTGACTAGGGCAGGTAGCCAGGTACAACGATTGCACACCCCTAGCAGTCGCTCTCGCTCAAGCTCGCTACAGGTTCAAGGTGCATCAGTCTCCAGTCGGGGGATGGCTCGCTAGTCGTTTGTGAGTGGCAAGCGGGGGAGTAGGCAGCAGAGCGGTGAGCGGCGCCGGCGAGAGGGGGAACAGGCAGTCGGGGGACCACGGAGCAGGCAGCCGAACAGTGTGATGTGAGCACCAAGGGGTGAGAATTTCAATTTAGGGACTTAGGGTTAGACTTGCGAACGCAGGAGAAGTGAGAAATGGGGAAATTTTTAAAGAATATTTTAATTGAATAAGTAAAACATTATTTATATATATATATATATATATATATATATATATATA
>JAPKLW010000157.1:577266-611034 GCA_026898455.1 Plectranthus barbatus | reverse complement strand
TTTATTTGCCCTTTGCTATAATTTGTATGCAGATTTAGCATCGATCAGAAGACACAATAATCTACCGACGATCTTTTTCCCGCACTTCCCAAAGCCTTCGATGGCCACTTGACTTGGCTTCTAATTGCCATCATTTCTTCAATTGTAAGCATGGCACTCGCATGCAAAGCGTAAGGCAGAGGTGCGACTCGAATTGCATGTTGGACTCCAGCTAGCTTGCATTCCATCTGAGTAGGATACGTCTAGAAGCGACTTGATCGGCCAACATTTATCTCCAATCGGGAAATTTGTCTTCTCTTATCTCTTTTCCTAAAGTTTTCCTCCTTAGTTTCTTGTCTTATTTGCACCTCTGCTCTTGCCATGATCTCGAATAAGTTGAGCATGGATACTTGACCGGCTTCAAAAATAGATTCGAACTTCGTTTCAACCCTTTCTCAAAGGCCGACACCGTTGTTTCTTCAGAACAATTAGGGATGGTGACCTTTACTTCATTAAATCTCTTTATGAAGTGTTGGAGCGATTCATTTTCTTTATGTACGATTAAGTACAAGTAATCTGATCATTTATATATCCGTCTGCCACTCGAAAATTGCTGTGAGAACTATTTATGCAACTCAGCGAAAGATGCAATTCCTCCATTCTTCAAGTGCATAAACCACTGCATCGCAAGTCCCACGAGACATGTCCCAAAACTTTTGTACATACAAGCTTCTTGTACTGCCTCATGGATTGACGCAGTTTGTATTGTGAATTTATACAGAGTTACAAACTTGTTTCGATCTATTGTCCCATCATAAGATTTAATTATGGGGATAACAAATCTAGCAGGGATTTGAGTATTCACAATTCTTCGCTCAAAAGGAGAATCATCATAACTTCCTCTTGAAGTCATTATCGGAGGGGTTGGCACTCTTGGTATAGCTGCTAACATCTTCGTTATATCCTCGAGTCGAGCCTCAAGAATCTTGACTCGAACATCTTGCTCCCATTGTAAGGATGGTGGTTTAAGTTTTCCGGAAGTGATATACTTTGTTGCTCGGGACTAGTGCTTTCAGTCCTGTGACGGTTCTAATTTTGGAATACAACCAACTATTTCTGTAGTTGGTACGCATCAAGTGTTGCCCGACAATTTTGCTCTCACAGGAATTCTATTTCCATTGCAAATCTTCATCAAATCTATCTCTATTCCGTGCCGAATCAGCACCATCAGCATTCTCATGTCCTATAACATTCGGAAAAATTTTCATCTCTTTATTTCTTCCTTGCCAACAGAAGACGCCAATTGTTGTGGGTGAATTTATTAGAAAAGTAAAAAGGAAGAATACTTGAGAAATTAAACTGTAATTCTTCAATATGCTTTTCATAATTGAGTTTTTCCACCCTTCCAATAATTTCTACGCTATTTATAAGTAAACAATTTTACATGAAAGGAAGACTTCCTCAATTGGGGTGGTTCCTAACATTTTTCTTTCTGTCTTGATTTGATTGAGTCAAACCCTTCGGATTTGACTCTCTTAAATGTTGATCCCACAATTCACGCAAATTGACTTTTTTGGACTTGTTGTCTAACTATTCAACCGGTTCGATCACTCTCTGAGTCGAAAGATAGTTTTTTACGGTTCGACCACTTTTCGGACCGGTTGTGATCAAATTGCTTGCGCTTTATTTGATCTTGGCGGCATTATGTATTTACAAATGGGCCAAAAATGATGTATCATTTTTTGGGCTCAACAATTAATTCATAAACATAATTTTGTTCTTATAATTTTTTTATTTTTTTCTTAGAATAGTACATTGTATTATACTATTTTTTGTTTTTATAATAATATTTATTTAAATTAGTAATCAAAATAGTGAAATACCATTGTGTAACAGAGTTATTGACCCTATTTGCTATATCGCTCGAACTTAGTAACCGATTGCGGAGTTTTAGGAAGAATTTAATACATATACATTAATATTATATAATGAGAGTGAATCACATGTTAAATGTTGGTTTGTGTTAAATAGAAATGAATCACGAATTCATCTAAAAAAAATCGATGGGTTGAGATTAAAATTTATAAATTATGATTAATAAATTAAGCATGATTTACAAAGTATGCTTAATTTTTCAATTATTGATACTTTCAATCAAATGATTAAAATTCATTTCAATTTAATACAAACATTAACTTTAATGCCTGATCGTATCTCTTATATAATCTATAATTACACTATATCAGAGTAGTCTAACTAGTGTAGCAAAGTCAGACAATTCCCGCCTAAATTAGTTTCATCCCATGCAATTCTCATTCTCATGAACAAACACATTTATTAAAAATAGAGTTTAATATACCCCACAACTTTCAATTTTACAGTCGTGCATTAATTGTACTATTTTGTTTACAAAAATACTCCTACCCTCATTATTTTACTACAAAACTATCCTACCCGTCTGACTTTAACAGAGTTCACATGTTTAAATTTTTGATATATTTTATGAAATTCAAATTTGAAACTTTTTCCCCTAAAAAAAAATTGAAACTTTTTGAGCCATTGAATATTTTGTCTATAAATGCCAGATAGTTTCACACTCTCCTTTCCCATCTCGAACACTATATTCTCACCCCGCTAGCACTTCAAAAATAACATGTTCATCGTCATCATCGATCCAAGTTTAACACAAAAGAAAATAAATTTCCACCTCGCTCAATGGCACAACAACAACGAAGACAGCACTACAACACTCTAGAGTTCGAAGAAAAGAAGTAAAGGAACGGTGAGACTCGGGTCACCTCTCACAAAAAGCTCTTTCGTTGTCGATCACGGCTGCCTCAACACTTGCCAAACTCAGGGAGAAGTTACAAAGAAATCAAAGTACAATAAGTGAACATTATTATCTTCTAATTACAAAAGTGTATGCAGATCCACTCAAATGTCAGCAAACAAAAATTTTCACGATCTAATGGTTATAATTTCGACCAAAACTAAAGATCCAGCCTAGATTACTCATCTCAAAGACACATACAAAGAAAGAATGTTAGATGAATTTTTATATTTCCATTATGTTATATATTTTTGTTTCTCATTCCGAGTTGTTTGGTAACTTGATTGTTTCTTTAATTTATTACGCAATATAATTGAAAATAAATGCTCCATTATTGAAACTAAAATCTCGTTTCTTTAAAAATATAATCTGGGCAATATAATTTAAACTCATTTTCTTAAAAAAACTAAAATCTCGCTTCTTTTCCACCCAAAAATAAAAATTCTGGGCAAGAGAAAAAACATAATTTAAAACATATATAATTTGAAAAAGCGATCTGAATGCTTTTCTCGAAATAATTACTCAACATTAAAATAAAAAACTTAAAAATAATGAGCATCAATTCAAACATTATAAAGAAGTTCAAAATCAAAATATGAAGAATTAATTCATTTTGAAAATAAGAATAAAAAGGAAACAAGAGTTTCGTTGCATAATTCTTATATATAAATATTAATTGTAATTATACTGAAAAGAATATTCATGCAAGATAAAAAGAATCCACAAGGTAATATAAAAATAACTAAATAAAATTACACAATGTTATAAAAAAAACTTAATAATGGTATGGTTAAATATTAATAATCCATGATTCAATAAATAAAAAATTATTAAAAAGTTCACAGTAAAATAAAAATAAACATAGACTTTTGAAATTTTTAATTAGAGTATAATAGAAATCTTAAATGTAAAAGGATTCAAGTAGGTCAATTTAAAAAGTGGAGGGTTGATCTAAATAATAAAATTGGACCTTATCCCTAAAAAAAAATTATGATGCCAACTCAACTGTAAGAAATGATGTGGCATGAAAGAGATTAAAAAAAATGAAACCCCCACCCCATTCACATACACACGCCGCTTACAAGCGTAGCGCGTGCGATGTACGCACACGCGCTGAGAGCATTGAAAAGTCACGTTGGGGGTGCCGGGTGGAGCCAGGGTATCAACTTTTTCTTTGTTTATTTATTTATTTTTATTTTTTTGCACTTTTCAATTTTTTTATAATTTTCGTAACAGATTTGTTTTTTCAATTAAACACATTTTTTTCAATTTCTTTTACACATTTTATAATTTACTAAAATATTTATTATTTTTTCAATATCTTAACTCATAAACATAATTAAAATTTTCTGACTAATTTAAAATAATTATTAATCAATTTAATTACTTTATTTTAATTTTAAATATTAAATAAAAAATGTGTGGCTTATAGATTTTATATTGCATAGTGGTTATTAGGGGTGTGCAATCGGCCTGTTAAATTGAAAACCGATCGAAATTGGACCAACCAAATCAACCAAACCTATAACAACAACTGACTGAAAATGTAATAGCCCTCAAAATATTGATTAAATAAATGATTGTATTACATAATTTCTCACGCTACAAAATAGAGTTTCTTGATTTGTAACACTAGTATTAAATTCAAGTGCACGTTTTCTAAACTAAATTAAGGATTTCTATGGTTTGGAATACTGATCAAATGTATATTATTACATTTGAGAAAAGAAATTCTGGTTAAGATTTACAAGGTGATAAATCAGTATAATATTATCTAGTTCAGAAAATATGAAAATTTAATATACTAAAGATCTAATTATAGATCGTTTCCGTGAAATTTGAAGTATATTCATCGAGATATAAATTATTTAAGACTAAATATCGGAGTTTAATCCGTAAATTAAATCTAATTGGATCAAATATTATCCAAGCATTAAATGCTTGCATGAGAATCCTTCTTTAATATATAAGATGAGATTTTCCATAATTACTATGAATCTATAAACTTATATAGAGTATAGGTTTCTTCCGCCTATATAAAGGCATGAATGGAGATGATAGAATCACACCTGAAGAAGAAAGAAAGATAGAGAAGT
The DNA here is from genome assembly GCA_026898455.1 of Plectranthus barbatus. Classification (NCBI taxonomy): domain Eukaryota; kingdom Viridiplantae; phylum Streptophyta; class Magnoliopsida; order Lamiales; family Lamiaceae; genus Plectranthus; species Plectranthus barbatus. The sequence continues at coordinate 606,129 of JAPKLW010000157.1, read as the reverse complement.
AGTGAGATAGTAACTTGATTATAAAGTAAAAGTAAAAGGATTCAAGTAGGTCAATTTAAAAAGTGGAGGGTTGATCCAAATAATAAGACTATCTCTAGAAATGACTCTCCACAACCCAACCTTACAATAAAATAAAAATATTTCTCTCATCCACCTACACAATCCACAACCCAACTCAATTTCACTCACAGCAATGACATTCACTCAACCTAAAATTTATTTTATTTTCATATTTATACTTCAATATATATTGTTTATAATATTTTTATTTCAACTCATTCTCACTACTCAATCGTACTAAACTAGACAGAGAAATTTTTAATTTCACGATATTCAAAATTCAAGTTCTAAGGTTCAGTCAACTACGGGTGTCGTGAAGCGGCACTCTCCACGACTCTAACAAACAATAACTCAACCCGAACCATCATCAGATCAACAAGTAAATGCTTTTTCAAAGCCTACAGTTAGTCCGTCATTTCCTGATCCATCCTAATCTAACCTCCAAGGTTAACACAATATTCCAATCAATTTTAAACAGCCCAACTCACGAATTAACTCATCTTTTAAGCAATAACACAAAAACTTACACTGCTTGCATAACATTTTTTTTTCAAAATTGGCATTTTGAAATCACAATTTCAAAGGCCACCTCACTGGTGCCAAAACCTAACAATTTCGTCAAAAATTTCCATAACCAACAAGTTTCTCAAGATATAATCAACCTATTTATTTCATCAAATCAATCAGTGTCAGCACCCCGCTCGACACAAAATCAATTCGTGTTTTTCCATCAACAATCCTAATCAACCCTCGTTCAACACATGAACCATTTTCAAACCATTCTCAATCGATTTTCAATCAACACACAAGATACTTTCAAACAATTTATAGCCACAATCAAGATTTGTGCTATCTTTTCAAGCTTTCTTTCAACTCCAAAATATTTGAGTAACCCAGTCACTAAACAAATTTGCAAGCATGTAATCTTTAAAAACTTTCAAAACGTACCTCAGGTCGCGCAGGATGGAGCAGGGTGTAATTCACGAGCAGTCCCTTCAATCAACTTTTAAAACCAGAAAGTTTCAACACTTGAAGTTCTCGAAACGGTTTCAAACCAGTTTCAAAGTAGTTTCAAAATAATTTCAAAATAGTTTCAAAAAAACCTAACGCTCCGATACCACTTCTGTAACGCCCCCAACTGACCTTCCCAACTTTGGGGCGCGCTACAGTCGTGGTCGATGGTTTTCAATCATTTTCATAATTTAAAACAGCGGAAGACATGTAATTAAATGATAAGGAAATTAAAGAACATGCAATTGTTAACATTTGTTTTCTCAAAACATTCAAAACAAGGGAAGGAAAATGTATCAGAGAGCGGTGCAGCAGTGTGTGTAGCGTAGTGGAGATATGCATATGAAGATGCATATCTCAGGATCTATTTGATCTTTACAAAACACCTGTATCATCTTTACACCACCGTTCTTCCATCCTCGCTTCTTAACCTGCGTATTTTAGAAACAATACGATGGGCTGAGTACTAATGTACCCCGTGGAGACATGCCCAAAAATATACATTTTAAATATGAAAGCTATGCCAACACACACAGATAAACACGGGGTTTTATTGAAAAGTATCGTGTTATCTTAAACATTTTAGTTTGCTGCAGCTATCTACCATGTTATCATATATGTTTACCGTTGTAACTGGAAGTTGGCCTACTTCCGAGTTACGATGAACAGCTGGGAATGGCGAACCACTCTACCCACTGTCATCAGTTAGTGCACTAGCCTCAGTATGTTACCTTGAGACCTGATCGATTTAAGAAAGAAAAGAAATACACATCCTTATCCCCCTAGGGCTTCAGTACTCCAGCTGAACAGCTCGAGCTCATAAACAAAGTAAGGTTGCTAGACTTCAATAATTGATTCATAAGACTAGCTCAAGCACCAAAATTACTTGGTTCTCATCTTAGTGATTGGACTCTCTGATGATAGCAGTCAACAGAGGAACAGATATGAAACATAAAACGTTTTAGGCATAGTCAATCAATTTAAAACAAAACATTTTCACACACATTTTAGAAACTGAGCACAAGGCTCAAAAAGGCATTTGCTTTTACTGAAAATAGTCCCCACCTGTGTTTTGCTTACGGTATAAAAGATGGTCTGGTTATTCGTGCAGATTGAGTTGTGTTCCCTTTAACTTTAAATCCCCTTCAAAATAATCACAATATAAATACAACTAGTTTGGATGGATAATCTAAGTATTCCTATCAGTGTTAATTGATAATACTAGATGAAATTAGGACTTAGAACCGACAACTTCCAAACAACACTTCACATGCTTATATTTAAACATGCCTCGACTTCCTTAAATAGATAAAATCAAATTTGGCTCTCGGTTTCATAAACTAACACGTTAAACATGCTTAAATATACTTGGACAATCTTAATATAAATTCAGGAATCGAAAACGACTCAAATCGGACAAGAACGGAACAAGAAAACATGAAAAGCTCATCTCTGGATTGATGCATCGAACGATGTGGCTTTCGCGTCGATCGATGCAGAACTCATCGATCGACACCAATCATGTGTCAATCGACACAGCCATGTTGATCGACATGACTCTCCATCGATCGACATGGAGCTCGGGTCGACACACAAACCAGCTCGACTCGCACCCTCGACTCAACGAACTCGACGTCGATCGACGGCCTCTACATCGATCGACGCACTAACGTCGATCGACGCAGGAGCTGCATCGATCGACATGAGTCATCTTCTCCGACTCACGCGAACATCAACCTGCAACTTTCGATTTCTTCCGACTTTCACTTGGTCGCCTGGTATCTTGAAACCTCTTTGCTTGCGGGGGCAGGAGTGGAAACGTCTGAGAGAGCGCTTCGCAAAAGAATCGTGTGGCGCGATGAAAAGTTTCCCGTTGGGGTTTCCGACCCTCCTGGTATCCACCTACTTGTGGAAGAGGTGGGATTCTTTGATATGTTGGTGTCAAGGCAGTAGAAGAAGGGTAACTCAGTTAGAGCAACTGATGCTTTGATCATGACTCCTTGCTGCCAGAGTTGTATCCCTAGGGTCCTAGACTCATAAGGAACACGAACACATGCTTTAAAGCTCAAAAAATGAAAGAAAAATGAGAGGTGATGAAGCTCACCGGAAAATGAAGATGGCGGCGGCGGGGATGATTTCCGGCGACAAAACTCAAGTTCAACGATACCACAATGCTCTCTAGGTAAGGAACACGAAAACGTAAGCCCAAGCTCGAAATCATATCACAAGAAGGTGTTACAACATCTGGAAATAAAAAACTTACCAACTCCGGCGGCCTAACTTCTCTCTCGGAGAACTCCTCCGATCCTCAACCTTTCGACGCCTACTATAGCTCTTTAGAAAGCTTGAAGGAAGAGCTTTCAGATGGTGGTGGTCTCGTGGCCGGCGGTGGTCTGTGGCGGTCGAAAAGTGGTCGGAAAGAGGGCAGCTGGGAATGGTTTTAGGGTGGGGGTTTACTGTAGAGAGAGAGAGGGGAGAGAAAATGAATTAAATTTCTCTTCTTTTTTTTCCTTTTGTTTGATTAAAACTCCCCCTATGTCAAGTGTCCTTATTTACACATGCATCATGCCACATATCTCTCCAGGCATAATTTATATTTTTCATATAATTCCATAATATAATTATTCCAATAAATCCATATTAAATCTCAAAAATTAAGATCTTACTTCACGGGTCTCCGGAAATTAATCCAATCGATTCCTACTCATCAAAAATTTATTCTGAACATTTCTTTAGCTCGATTTAGGAATTCAATTTTCCGATCTCAAATTGCAATTTAATTGAACTCTTACTAGCAATAACATGAATTATTTCACAAACTGCAAAGAAAATTATTTCATTAAGAATAATTAAGCAAATAATTAGCTTAACTAATCTAGGGATATTACATATTCTCCACCTTACAAAATTTCGTCCCGAAATTTGCTAGAGTGCTTCGAAGAGCTCAGGGTATTTCTCCTTCATCTTCTCTTCAAATTCCCATGTCGCTTCCTCTCGACCATGGTGACTTCATAGTACCTTTACGAGCGGAATCGACTTATTTCTCAGCTCCTGAATCTTGCGGTCTAAAATCGCTTCTGGCCGTTCTTCGTACTGCAAATCCGAGCTCAAAACCACTTCCTCCTGGCGGATCACGTGTCTGGGATCATATATATATTTCCTCAGCTGAGATACGTGAAACACACTATGCACGTTACACATACTCGGGGGTAATGCCAAATGGTAAGCCACTGGACCAAAGCGCTCCAAAATTCCATAGGATCTTACGAAGCGCGATCGTAGCTTTCCTTTCGCTCCGAATCTTACGATTCCTTTAGATGGCGAGGCTTTTAAGAATACCTTATCTCTAACTTCAAAATGTAGCTCAGCCCTTCTCGAATCAGCATAAGATTTCGGTCTGCTCTAAGCTTCCTTGATTCTGTCTCGAATCTGATGAACAATCTCGATCATCTCACTAGTCGTATCAGGCCCGAGAACTTGTCTCTCTCCTACCTCATTCTAATATAATGGAGATCGACACTTCTTTCCGTACAGGGCTTCATAAGGAGCTATACCAATCATCATCTGGTAACTGTTGTTGTAAACGAACTCAATTAACGGCAAAATCGGCTCTCAATTTCCTCCTTGATCGAGGATAACTGTTCTCTGCATATCTTCAGGAGTCTGGGTAGTTCTCTCAGATTGACCATCCGTCTGTGGTTGAAACGCCGTACTAAAATTTAGGCGCGTTCCCAACTCCTGCTATAAGCTCGTCCAAAAATGAGATGTAAACTTCGCATCTCTATTAGACGTAATAGATACAGGTACTCCATGTAGTCTGATGGTCTCCCGAACATACAATTGTGCCAACTTATTTGGTCCTTAAGTTACTCGGATCGGCAGAAAGTGAGCACTCTTTGTTAGACGATCCACTATAACCCATATCGCCAAAATCCTCTCTGCGACTTTGGCAATCCTGTTACGAAGTCCATGGCAATATGCTCTCATTTTCACTCTGGGATGTCTAACGGTTGCCATTTCCCATACGGCCGCTGATGTAATGCCTTTACCTGCTGACATGCCAAACACTTTTCCACATACAAGGCTACATCCTTCTTCATACCATCCCACTAGTACTTAGTCTTCAAATCTTGATATATCTTCGTACTTCCTGGGTGAGCGGTGTACGGTGTATCGTGAGCTTCACTCATGATCTCATTTCTCAAGTCCTCACTGTTCGGCATTAGAATCTTGTCTCTAAACATCAATACGCCATCGGGTGTCTCTTTGAACTCACCCGATTGCTTGATTCTGATCCTTTGACAGAATTTCTCGAGCTCTATATCTTTTCTCTGTGCTTCAATGATTCATTCTCTCAAATCTGGCACGACTGTCTGAGTTGCTACGTCATATCTCTTTCTTTCTTAGGGTGATATAACTTCAAGGTGAAGTTTCTTGAATTCTCTGATCAAATAGTCCTCTCTTGTAAGTATACAATTCAATTGCGCCTCTCCCTTCCGGCTCAATGCATCTGCTATTGAATTTGCCTTATCGGGGTGATGATTGGTCGTTAAATCATAAACGTTAACCAGTTCGAGCCACTTCTTATGCATTTTATCCATATTTTCCTTCTCGAATAAATACCTCAACCTTTGAGTTATTTAATAGGAATTAGATGTACGAAGAATCTCAGCTTCTTATAAATCACTAAAATACGTAAAAGAAAGGAACTAGGGTTTAGGAGATCTGATTTTGAAATTTTCTTCCTTGCTTCCGGACAACTAAGGTTTTCCTCTCACAACTATTGCAGAAGGAAGTTCTACTGTTTGCAGAGGGCATCAAAACTCACAACTGGAAAGAACCTTAGCAAAGAAAAATAGAGAGTTTAACTCGGGTTCGAGCTACACCTAGGTAAGTTAATGAGTCGACGGATTAACAGTTTCTGCGATTTGGTTCCCTATTTAGAAAATTTCTCTTTATCTAATATTTTTGTCTCACACTGCAGTGATCGTGTCATAAGCTTCACAATTCACGAGAAATAACTTTAAATCTTGTTCGGTGTGATGTGTGGCTTCCACTCTATCACTGTCTGAATGTAAGTGGGTCTACTAATGCTTCCTCCGTCGACACGATATGACCCAAGAGTATCACTTTCATTAACTACAACCTTTCACCTACTAGACTTGAAGTATTTGAAATCCAACGGCAAACTACAAATTCACTATGACAATATCTCATATTAAAAGCCGTCTTCTGGATGTCTTCTTCTTGGTGGTATAAGATCGATGCTTTATTTTCCAACAATTACATTATAATTACACCAACATCGCGCATATCCATAATCCTCAGTTCTACTATTCTAAGCATTCGCGTGGATTCCTAATTTATGGCATATTTAAGTAGTAGTAGTCATTTATCCTGAAGGCATAGTTACCTTCAAATTCTATTTCTTATTACATGCTGGTGATTCTAATGTACAGTATATTTCAATTCCAAACAAAACATAACATTTATATTATTATAACTGCCCCTAGATGCTAGATTGCCCTTCATCGGTTACTGGTTCCCTTCCTGCTGATTTTCTCCTGATCGTCATAGTGGGGATTGCTTATCTTGTCTTCCTCCCCAGTAAATCCCTAAAATTCCTCTCCACGGTTGGCGCTCTCCTGTAATTGCTCTCAGTTGTTGATCGGTAGGCCTCAGATTGTTCTGTCTGATTTCAGTTATAGATTGGGCTGAGGGGCATCGTATTGCATAATGTCCTGTGCCTCTACAATTGAAGCATAAGTTTTGCGTAGTCTGGCATCTCCCATTATGCCTCCTTCCACAATTACCACATTGTGGAGCTGTCTTGCCACGTTTGCTTTGGGTTGTCGGTACTTTGTATTTCCTATAGGACTGGTCGAAGTTGCGTCTTTGCTTGTTTTGATAATTATCTTGATCTTGGTGCTTTTGATTTCCTGACTCTTGAGTATTCCAAAATGGCAGTTTCCTCTTATTCTTTGATGCTTCCACATCAAGGGCCTTTCTCAGTAATTCCTGGTAATCCAAATCAGCGAAAGTAGCCAGATGGGTGCGAATCTCTTCCTTCAATCCTTCGCGAAACTTCTTAGCCATTTTCTTTGGTGTATCAGTCTGATGCGGCGCATAACGCATCAATTCACCAAACTTGGTGTCATATTCCTCCACGGTCATCTCTCCTTGCTCAAGCAGAAAGAATTCAACCTCTCGATCCTTTCGGTATGGTTTGGGCACAAACTTCTCGTATAGTGCTGCCTTGAAATCTTCTCAATTCAATTGTTGACGAGCAACTGGTGCCAGAGACTTGGCATACGTCTCCCACCAATAATCTGCCTTGCCTTTCAGCTGATATGTCACACAGTTAACCTTTTCTGATTCCGAACACTGCATGAGTCGAAATAGCTTCTCCAATTCACGAATCCATTCCTCAGCAGTGGTGGGACCTTCTGTCCCATTGAAGATCGGGGGTTGCTGTTTGCGGAATGTCTCCACAAGTTTGAGAGTAGTGGTGGTCTTCACCTTCTCTAGTGGGGGTTGATGGTCGGGTCCTTGGACAGATATGCTATTCTCGTTTGGCAATGTTTTGTAATCTGGGATTGTCTCGAATATGAGAACCTCTTCTAATATTGGAATATCATTAACATTTTGTGGGTGGGTCCTTCCTCGGCCCTTTCCTCTTCCTCGGCCTCGGCCTTTGCCGCGACCTCGTCCTCTTCCTACAACTTCCATGTTCCCTGACATTCTGCAATGCCATAATCAGTTAGCGACGAATTAACTTATCCTTAGCAAAAATATGTGTGACATTGATCCCTAAATTGATACCTTACACAGTAAAACCACATCAAGCATTATTCACCAACAACCAAAATCCTAAAAGTTATACGAAATAACAAACCTATAATCATAATAAAAACATGCGCGCATATATATATAGTGAATTCAGGAGTACAAAAGGTGATCGACAAACGAAAGTCTCAGTATCATCCTTAACAGTCTCTGACACTTCCAATTTACTAAAATATTTACAACCTGCGATGCCAACTACTACGACCATTGCTAAGACATTATACCGGAAAGGCACATACAGTAAACATGCTAGTTTCCTAACAAAAGTAACACTACACCATCAACATAACCCTTCAGGTGAAACTTACTCATCCTCTCTTAACTTGACGTACTTCTCTGATTGTCTTCGCTTGCTGGTTGGTAGGCCTCCGTAACCCAGATGCACACTTACTGGAAAAATGTCCAATTCCTCCACAGTTAAAGCACTTACCCGATCCCCTTAGGCATTCTCCAATGTGCTCCTTCCCGCATCTATTACACCTCTGTCGTCCCACATCTCTCTGTCTCTTCTGTTTCTTTGACTTTTGCTGATAGGGTCGTCGATGCTCTTCCCACTTCCTTTTTGGTGCATGCGACGAATATGCGTAGGACTCTGGTGGCAACACTTCTAACATTGCAGGCACCTGGATGTTCCCGCGGGGACTGAGGGGTGGATGTCCCAGTGCGATGACCCTATGGAAAAGCTCAGCTATAAAAGCTCGAAAATTCCCAACGCACTCCCGAGTATCTGGGCGGCAGTAACTGTGTGAGGAAACCAACACCAGAACCCATGGGGCCCATCTGTCAGGAACCAATTCTGTTGTCCTATCCATCGCCTCGTATCCACTGACTCCCAAGTGCTCCACTCTCTCCCATTCAGTCAAATACGCTACTAAGGCTGAAGCGAGTCCTTCGGCAAAACAGGGGTGAGCACGAAATTGACGAACTAAAATATCTTTAGCAGGTTCCATCTGCCACGACAAATAAACTGTCAGTACCAAAATAATCATCATAATGCAATCACTTCATGCACGCTCGCACATCCATGACTCCATGCCTCGGTGGCACTAACATCGTTCTGACACACCATGCCTAGGGTCCTTCGGATCCTCATGTTAACATATTGACTCAACTCCGAGTCTGACTGCATCTGCCAGGCTCACCGTGTGCATTCTGTACACCTAGTTGTTAACTTGTAGTTTGCACAAGTCAACTCATTCTCACTACTCAATCATACTAAACTAAACAGAGAAATTTTCAATTTCACGATATTCAAAATCCAAGTTCTAAGGTTCAGTCAACTACGGGTGTCGTGAAGCGGCACTCTCCACTACTCTAACCAACAATAAGTCAACTCGAACCATCATCAGATCAACAAGTAAATGCTTTTTCAAAGCCGACAGTTAGTCAGTCATTTCCTGATCCATCCTAATCTAACCTCCAAGGTTAACACAATATTCCAATCAATTTTCACACACATTTTTGAAACTGAGCACAAGGCTCAAAAAGGCATTTGCTTTTACTGAAAATAGTCCCCACCTGTGTTTTGCATACGGTATAAAATATGGTCTGGTTATTAATGCAGATTGAGTTGTGTTCCCTTTAACTTTAAATCCCCTTCAAAATAATCACAATATAAATACAACTAGTTAGGATGGATAATCTAAGTATTCCTATCAGTCTTAATTGATAATACTAGACGAAATTAGGACTTAGGACCGACATCTAACTGACAACTCCCAAACAACACTTCACATGCTTATACTTAAACATGCCTCGACTTCCTTAAACGGATAAAATCAAATTAGGCTCTTGATTTCATAAACCAACACCTTAAACATGCTTAAATATACTTCGATAATCTTAATATAAATTCAGGAATCGAAAATAACTCGAATCGAACAAGAAAACATGAAAAGCTCATCTCTGGATTGATGCGTCGATCAATGTGGCTTCGCATTGATCGATGCAGAACACGTCAATTGACACCAATCCTGTGTCGATCGATACAGCCATGTCGATCGACATGGAGCTCGGGTCGATACACAAACCCAGCTCGACGCGCACCCTCGACTCGACGAACTCGACGTCAATCAACGGCCTCTACGTCGATCAACATGAGTCGTTAAACTCGACGTCGATCGACGGGCCTCTACGTCGATCGATGTAGGAGCTACGTCGATCGACGTGAGTCGTCTTCTCCGACTCACGCGAACATCAACCTGCAACTTCCGATTTCTTTTGATCTATTCACTCCAACCAACATGCAAACACATCCCTAGGGTCCTAGACTCATAAGGAACACGAACACATGCTTTAAAGCTTGAAAAATGACGAAAAAACGAGGGGTGATGAAGCTCACTGGAAAATGAAGATGGCGGCGGCGGGGATGATTTCCGGCGACAAAACTCAAGTTCAACGATACCACAATGCTCTCTAGGAGGTAAGGAACACGAAAACGTAAGCCGAAGCTCGAAATAATCTCACAAGAAGGTGTTACAACTTCTGGAAATCAAAAAGTTACCAACTCCGGCGGCCTAACTTCTCTCTGCGAGAACTCCTCCGATCCTCAACCTCTCGACGCCTACTATAGCTCTTTAGAAAGATTGAAGGAAGAGCTTTCAGATGGTGGTGGTCTCGTGGCCGGCGGCGGTCTGTGGCGGCCGAAAAGTGGTCGGAAAGAGGGCAGCTGGGAAGGGTTTTTGGGTGGGGGTTTACGGTAGAGAGAGAGGGGGGAGAGAAAATGAATTAAATTTCTCTTCTTTTTTTTTCCTTTTGTTTGATTAAAACTCCCCCTATGCCAAGTGTCCTTATTTACACATGCATCATGCCACATATCTCTCCATGCATAATTTATATTTTTCATATAATTCCATAATATAATTATTCCAATAAATCCATATTAAATCTCAAAAATTAAGATCTTACTTCACGGGTCTCCGAAAATTAATCCGATTGATTCCTACTCATCCAAAATTTATTCCGAACATTTCTTTAGCTCGATTAGGAATTCAACTTTCCGATCTCAAATTACAATTTAATTGAACTCTTGCTAGCATTAACATGAATTATTGCACAAACTGCGAAGAAAATTATTTCATTAAGAATAATTAAGCAAATAATTAGCTTAATTAATCTCGGGATATCACATTATATATTTATATATAACTATATAATTATAATATTTTTATTACATACACTTAAAAAGTTAATATTTGAATCAATAATAAAATATAAACTATAAAAGTTGAAATAAAAATTAAATACAAATACATGAATTACAAATACAATAACAAACATGAAAGTGCAATTACAAATGAATTACATTTTTAATCATGGGCACCAAATTTTTGCCATATGTGCTCAATCAAGTCATGTTTAAGGGTTTGATGAGCTTGTCTGTTGCGAACTTCATCTCTATTGATCATATAAGCATACAAACTGGAAATGCGTTGTGTAGAGTAGTTGAGCGATTCAACATCTTCACCTTGCAATTTTGTAGGGGTATCCATGAGAAACTCTATGGGATCATGCTAGTTTTGATATGTATGTCGTTCATCTTCTACTATCATATTGTGCAAAATGATGCATGCAATCATGAGTTGTTGATGGTGCAGGGATGATAAATGGTAAAACGTCTTATATAGACAAATGTTGAATGGATGAATATTAATGGTGAGGACGTGCCAGAGAGTTTATATAGACATGATAGAGAAATGGTGAATGAATGAATATTAATGGTGGGGACGTGCCAGAGAGTTGGTAGAGACATGATAGAGTTATGAGATAAGGATATGATAGAGACATATCACAATTAGGGGTGGGAAAAAATACCGAAATACCGATATACCGTACATATCGTATCGAAAATACCAAAATCTTGATATACCGTCATTAACGATACGGTATGATACCATACCGAAAATCTACGGTATGGTAACGGTATAAGATTCTAAAATGTAGGGTATACCATCTACATACCGTACCGAATATATAAATATTATTTTTATTTTAAATAATATAATATTATTCATATATAATAGCATTTATCCTATATATTTATTTCAATAAATGTTCATATCTAATATTTTTCTAATTTTAATTCTTTATTCTCCCTCGTTCAACTTATTTTTGTTATTGAGACGTTTTAAGGATAACACCTAGATTGAAATTCTAATAATTATTAGTACATTATTATTTTATTTTTAATATTTATTTTGTTATAGTTTGATTGTTATAATGTAAATTATCATAATTGTATTGTTATATTGAAAAGTGATTATTTGAACATAAATAATATTAGCGTTAAGACATATTTTGGTATTATAATGATTCACAATTTCATTTATTTTCATTTAACATTTTGATATATATGAGCATTTTATTTAGTTGTGTATAGTTATTAAAAAAATATTATATTATATTATTGCACTTGTAGAATGATAGAATATACAAAATAGACAATAATATTTAAACAACGGTTAATAACAATTTTAGTTTGATGATGATAATAAAGTAGTGAGTTGATAAAATCACATGACCTGTAATCAGAAATTGGGTTAGAAGAAAATAATAATAATAAATAGTTTTAAAAAAATATGGTTAGAAGAAAAAATAACAACAAAATGAGTAACTTTTTTAAAGTTATTATCCTACATAATAAAGTATCCCACATTGATAAAGAATAAAACACACACAAATGAAAGCATCTATAAATGAACAACCATTTTGATATCTCAAATCGGTTAGTTATCAAATATAAATGAATTGAGTCACCTATAAAATGCATATTTGTATAGCTAATTAGTGTTATTACCTAAACCATCAATTTGATGGTAATCGGGACAAGGTTGCCGACCACATAGCTGGTGAGAAGTTGCCTTGGAGCTTATTTTTTTATTAAATAATAATATTATTAATATTTATATATTATTTTAATTAATAATATTTGGTACGGTACGGTATACCGTTACGATATATCACGGTATACCGTAAAATTTTGGTACGGTACGGTATACCGTTATTACGGTACGATAACAGTATTCAGTTTATGTTATACCGAAACTTCGGTATACCGATAGTTACGGTACGGTAACGGTATGAATTTTCTCATACCGTAAAGATCGGTACGGTATACAGTAGGGCGAAAAATTTTCGGTATACCGTACCGTCCCACCCCTAATCACAATTAATGGTGCAAAGTTGATAAGGAAAATGACATAAAGATATGGTGCAGTGTTGAATATTATGATATAAGGATATGATAGAGACATATCACAATTAATGGTGCAGAGTTGATAAGGAAAATGACATAAAGACATGGTGCAGTGTTGAATATAAGATAAGGATATGATAGAGACATATCACAATTAATGGTGCAGAGTTGATAAGGAAAATGACATAAAGACATGATGCAGTGTTGAATATTATGAGATAAGGATATGATAGAGACATCACAATTAATGATGCAGAGTTGATAAGGAAAATGACATAAACACACTGAAACAAATTGAAATACATCGAAACACAATAAAATACATTAAATGTTAAAGATTGGTGCAACAAACACACTGAAATTACATGAAATAAGATTAATTAGATGGTCCAAACACAAGTGCCATCAAACGGATTTTAAGGTCTTCTTCTTCTGGAGTTAAGACATGTTTTGCCATCAATGTATTCAACGTCTTATTATACATCTTCATTTTATCCATCTCATTTTTTGTTGCCACAACATTCTTCATAAACTCCAGTTCATTATCTTTGGAGATTCTCATTGCACGTAATTCTGCAACAAATTTATTAGATGAATTAGATGTAGAAACTTTACTTTTTCCTTTCCTTTTTGCCTTGTTTCTACCCATTGGGCGGGAGATAGAAGTTCTGCTAGTTGGAGTTTCTTCACGCACAGAATACCCCCCATCTTCAGATGTTTTTGATCTCTTGTGGCTTCTACCATCATCTTCATTATTGTCTTCTTCATTTTCACACCGAAGTGATGTTATATCCCACTTTGGATGTTTGCACATAACTTCCTTGAACACAACAAAATCCTGAAACTTGCCTCTAGTGCCACCTTCTTCATAAATTGTCTGAGCTTCTTTCTCAATATCGGTCTCGCTCATTCCACTCTTTTTTCGAGCATACGCCTCCTTGTAAGCACCCACCCACCGATTTACGTTTTCACTAAGTCGTTTCCAACGACTTTTCCACGTTTCTTTCGTTGAGATCATTTGGGTTTTCTGCTTGACGATCGTGATACAATTTATGTACACGACCCCATAACGAGCTTCCCTTCTGATTTTTTCCACGTATGCTATCCTCACTAGCATAGATCCATGAAGGCATGAGGGCTACATCTTCTTTTACACACCAACTAGTTTTTGAACCTTTTGGCATTTTGGTACTGAGAGATTCAACATCTTGAGAGGAATGAGGGTTATTGAAATTAGGAGAATATGAAAATTTTTGATATTCAATATTTGGAAATTGTTGCGAATTTCGGTAGTTTGAATAGTTTTGGGATAATGGATAATCTTGTTGGCTTGGACAATTTTGGGAAGAGAAGAAGTAATTGGAATCATTTGGATCCATAACAAGATATCAAAATGAAGAAATACTAGAGAAATAGAAGTTTTGGTTGTGAATGAAAATGTATCAATATAGGGTTTATTTTATAGAGAAAAAAATTTATGAATTTTGGTATAATTTTTTTTTAATTATTTTGTGGATTTATCCAAAAAAAATATGAGTATCCAATCACATGCTGCCACTTGTCTGATATCCACAGAGTCATGACACTCCTCACCAAAAATTTCCTTTTACAATTTTTTTTATTCAATTTATTAATATTTTATGCATGACATTTTAGCAAATGTCATTGCTAGCACTAGTCTAATAAAAATGGACCTTATCCCTAAAAAAAATTATGATGCCAACCCAGCTGTAAGAAATGATGTGGCATGAAAGAGATTAAAAAAATGAAACCCCCACCCCATTTATATACACGCGCCGCTTACAAGAGTAGCGCGTGCGATGCACGCACACGTGCTGAGAGCATAGAAAAGTAACGTTGGGGTGCCGGGTGGGGCCAGGGTATCAACTTTTCCTTTATTTTTTTATTTATTTATTTATTTTTTGCACTTTTTAATTTTTTTTATAATTTTCGTAACAGTTTTGTTTTTTCAATTTAACACTTTTTTTTTGCAATTTCTTTTACACATTTTATAATTTACTAAAATATTTATTATTTTTTCAATATCTTAACTCATAAACATAATTAAAATTTTCTTACTAATTTACTAAAATATTATTATTTTTTCAATATCTTAACTCATATATATAATTAAAATTTTCTTACTAATTTAAAATAATTGAAAATAATCATTAATCAATTTAATTACTTTATTTTAATTTTAAATATTAAATAAAAAATGTGTGGCTTATAAATTTTATATTGCATAATGGTTATAGGGGTGTGCAATTGGTCGGTTCAATTGAAACCCGATCGAAATTGGACTAACCGAACCTATAACAACAATTGACTGAAAACCAAACAAATAACTTTTTTAACCAAACTCAAAACCGAACCGATAATTTCGATCGGTTGTGTACGGTTCGGTTTCAACCGATAAAATCTTGCTTTCAAGCTTTCAACCATGAGGTGAAGCACAGAAGTCTTAGGCTCGCAGCAATCCACTCTCGTAGACTTAGGGACTAGGGCAGGTAGCCAGGTACAACGATTGCACACCCCTACCGGTCGCTCTCGCTCATGCTCGCTACAGGTTCTAGGTGCATCAGTCGCCAGTCGGGGGATGGCTCGCTAGTCGCTTGTGAGTGGCAAGCGGGGGAGTAGGCAGCAGAGCGGTGAGCGGCGCCACCGACAGGGGTAATAGGGAGCACGGAGCAAGCAGCCGAACAGTGTGTCGTGAGCACCAAGGGGTGAGAATTTCAATTTAGGGACTTAGGGTTAGATTTGCGAACGCAGGAGAAGTGAGAAATGGGGAAATTTTTAAAGAATATTTTAATTGAATAAGTAAAACATTATTTATATATATATATATATATATATATATATATATATATATATATATATATTATTTTTTAAATTTATTTTATTATGTTATCGGTCGGTCGGTCAATTTTTCGGATAAAATTCATGAAATTGAAAATCGACCGATTAGTTATCGATTTTTAGATTTTTGAACCAAACCGAACCACCCAAATTTCATCGGTTTATTCGGTTCGATATTTGCACACCCCTAGTGGTTTTGACATGTGAAATCCATGAATAGTTAAAAATGATGTAGAAAAAATTGATGTCAAATAGTGGTAGATAAATATAGTGGTTGATGATGTTGATATGACGTAATGTGAATGTAAATAAATTTATTTTTGCATGTAAAAAATATTCCAAACTTTTGAGGTTTAGGAAATTTTATTCCATCTTTTTGAAGTCAGGAAAATATATCCCAAACTATTGAGATTTAGAGGATTTTATCCCCTCTTTTTAAAGTTAGGAAAATATATCTCAAACTTTAATTTTATTAGAGAAATATATCCTAGATCAATAATGATATTAAAATCGTGTTAATTCTCGCATTATGCGACACGTGTTAAATGAGATTTAATTCTTAATTTTTTAAATTCTCACGTGGACAAAACATTTATTAAAAAATAAAAATATATAAGAATTACAATTTATTTAAAACGTGGCACATAATGCAAGAGTTAACACGAATTTAACATTATTTTTTATTGAGGATATATTTCCCAAATGAAATTAAAGTTTGAGATATATTTCCCTAACTTTAAAAAGATGGGATAAAATCCCCTAAATTTCAATAGTTTGAAATATATTTCCCTAACTTTACAAAGATGGGATAAAATCCCCTAAACCTCAATAATTTGGGTTGTTTTTACTAGTTTTTTTGCACTTTGGACGCCCTAATAGATAAATGTGAACAAAATTGTTGATCAGATGCATGTCTTCTCCATTACCTTTATGCGGCGAATATTCCATCGAATGAAAGAGGAAAATGACGACTGGCTGAGTGCCGGTGAAGAGGACTGAACTAACAAAATTTGAATGTATTAACAAATTATGCTTTGAGAGCATTTACACCACCGTGGACGTCCGCAAACTGTTGTGTGAAGGCAACAGAGATGTATGAGTCCAAAGAGTCCAAACCACACAATCAGTAGAGAAATTTTGTGAATTAAGGTTCTTGTTCTCAGCATTTTGCGAGTTAGGCTCACGTGAATTTGTGAATCTTCTTGTTTTTGTCTTTTTCTTTTACCAAATGATAAAACTAAGTCGTTTTAATTTGCCACGTGGGATGTCAAGTAATGTTTACTGAATCATCAATAATTAAGGTGTTAACTCGTTTTATTCTAATTCATAGACGGAAGTAAAAATTGAGGTTTTTTTTAATACATTGAGATATTTTCCCTAAAATGTCAATAATTTAGGGTATTATTCCAATTTACTATGGGTGTGCAATCGGTCAGGTCAAACCCGACTGACCCTAAACCCGAACCACCAGACATCTGATCCAAGCCACCCGACCGGGGGGCCCCCCCCCCCCCCCCCCCCCCCCCCCCCCCCAATCTCACATGATACCCAAAACCACTTGAATTTCGAGCCTGGCGTAACGGGTGAAATCTTGGCCTGAAATTTTTTTAAAAAGTCAAAAGTATCATGGGTGCAGTTGCAGCGTATGAGCATGCTATTACATTTGTTAGACTCACCCATGGGGAATTTGACCCACCAAAGGAGACGATAGCCTCACAAGGCTTGCTCCAGAACTCTTGATGTCTCCTTACGAGAAACTCGGACTTTCGCGCTTTCAGCACACACATAGTGGCAGACATGCAAACATTCCAGCTATTCAAACTTGGGGCTGCTCGATAGACCAACCCCAATCCCAAAGGGGCTATTGTTGAGCCCAAATACAATTAGGCTAAGACAGACGAGGCCCAAACCTAATAAGAGCGACATCAGCCTAGGTCCAACAGCCCACAACAAAGGAGGAAGTACCCGAGTAGCCTCACAACCTGTAGAAGTTGCCTTCAACTAGATAACGTGCGACAATTAAGGTCCCGTTGAGAGGTGACACAACCTATTCAGCACCCAGAGGCGACATGGCCTACCCTTCTCCACCGCAAGGAGCCACAAAACTACCAAGATCGGAGGATCGTTGGGAACAAACACTTGAATTTCAACACAAATCAAAATCCCTTCAATAAATTTACTTTGAATGATATGTGAAAAATAATGTAAATTAATTTGATTGAGGGAGCATTTTGAGCTCTTTCAATCATTCAACGATTAAGAGATTTAAACTTACCAAACTTATGTATTATAAATCAAATATATTTGAAACACACCCTCAAATAACTATAAAAGCTACATATAACGATAAAAGAACTGCATGACTACCCAAAAATACCAAATTTTCAACACAGAATTGCTGCACGAAAAAGCTACAAAATTGTCATAATAAGGAAGAAACTTTCGACAATAAAGTTACAAACTACAGAATGGTGATGAGAGTGCCAAGAAGGATTCGCATCTACAACACAAGAAAAATAAAGATATCCCCGACATTTTATCACTGCAAAACCCTTCCTACCTAAGAGAATGATCTACACACCTTTGATCTGTTGTACATCTTGACTGCTGCCGCTGCTCCAAGAGTTCCGACACAACTATGCTGTACAAGTTAAGAAATCACTGGCATCAGGTGACCATGTTCAGTATATGTTGATTATGGAGCACTAGCTTTGAATTTCGGGTCAGCTTCTGGCATCCTTGTCCCATGGACTTCGAAATCTGAGCCAGAAGGTGGATGTTCAGCAACATGCACCTGGTTGTCTTTCATATTTTCCTGTACAGCCTAACACCAGGTATCAATTCAAGCAAGCATGCAAAATTCATATTTTTAACAAAGATGAACTCACTTACTGCATTCTCTTACCTGTAAAAGCTCAGTCATCCTTCCAGTTCCATAATTAAAGAAAGGTTTTGCTACAGAGTCACTTTGCACGGACTCGGTAGAGAAGGGCTCATTAGTATTCCCAGTCTCTCGCTTCGAAACAGTACCTGAATCTTCTGGTGAGGATTTGGTTGCTTCCTTCCCACTATCGGTTTGAGTATCTGATGAATCTGAAGAGCCCGTGTTCTCATTCTCCGTTGATTCAGCTGGATTGACATCTTCTCCTTGTCTGGGCTCAGAAGTGGCTTCATTAACTGGTTTATTGTCATTCTGCCCATTACCTTGTGGAACTTGATGTCTGTTGTGGGGTTGTGTGCCTAGAAATAACTGGCTAACAGGTATAGATCTGTCCGGAGGTAACATGGATAATGGTTCGACCATATGCACATCTTTGTCTCCAAAAGACATCACATGAGGAGGCCGGGATGCATCTGAAGGTATTTGTGAAGTTGTCAATCCATTCTGAAAATTAGTAGGTTGAAGCATAACAGGAACAACAGAGCCTCCCGTACCCACCGGGGTAACAGAGGGAGCAGCTTGTGGGGATCCACATTTGCGTTTTGAAGCAAGTTTCGGGCGACGGGACCAGCCTTGGTTTTCACCCGGGGACTGGAAGTCATTTCTTTTGATCATTTGAAGATGAGGGGCAACATCATTTTCAGCAGTGACAGGAGCATAATGCCCTGGCTTAAAAACAATGCCCCTCAACTTTGTAGTGGAGTTGCCGATTCTAACAGTAAGCAGATAACCATCATCAAACGCTGCCTCAACAACACCACTTACAGCCTGGCCCACCATATTATTGACTCCATCAGTTCTGTCTGCTCTCACTCCTTCAAAACCAGATGGATGAGCAGTTTTTGCATGCTTTAGGCTTGGATCTTTGCGAGGCCGACCACGTCTACGCTTTAAGGGATGAATAGAAAGGCTACTTGAGCCCTCCCCTTGAATATACTGATTCATCATAAGAATAAAATGAAGCTTGTCTCACCTGCCAGCCAAGTCGTATATCGTCCTTAGCTCCTGCCAGGAACAACAGAAATAATTAACATAATCATAAAACATCCATTATCTAGGGAAAATTGAAGGTTGATGGTGCAATTTTAAACAAAGCAACTGGATTGAACAGACGATTCCAGGGCAAGACAATTACAGCGGCAACAAAAGTTCAAACCAACAAGTTCACCTTTAACCAAAAATTCCCCATATTAGTGCTACTACATCCCATCTAATCTCAGAAAATATCTATTCGGAATAAAACTTCTAGAACCACTCACATATACATAGGTATGTATATGTTTGCTGGTGTAAGTGTTGTTATTATTATTATTATTATTATTATTAATTTTTTATTTTTTTTTGCTTCTAAAGACTCATTCAGTCCACACTTTAAAGCAACATCGAAGATATTAATTAGTTTTATTCCGTTAAACAGTGAACAGTCAAAACAGTGTTTTGATTATGATGCATGTAATGGCATACTAAAGCGAGGCTAAAAAAGAGCTATATCAACTCATTTCATGCTTAAAACACAGTTCAAAATGCAATGTAGCTTTCATCCATCAATAACCAAAAGACTCAAACAACAAGAAGTACACAATAACAGACTTCAATATTTCATTTTTGATGGGGTATTATGGCCCAATCACTTCTAGCGTAGCCAAAGCTGTTTTTCAAACAGCCTTGAGGTGTTTTCCCATTGCACCACAACTCACAGCAAGAAATCAAGAATAATAATAATAATAATAATAATAATCCAAGTTCATATACTCTTAAAAATCACAACAGAAAGACAAATTCCTATTTCCAACTCATAACAGAGAAACAAACAAATTCATAAACTCAAAACATTGAAACTAATAAATCTGACAGCTGCAAGATTTATTTTTCCTGCATAATATTTATGCCCATATGGTCGTTTGGTCAGAATGAACTACTGGCTGTTACATCATTGTTCAAGCTAACCAAACAGGATTAGGCACCTCGCTTGTTTATTTATCTTCGAGATACAGACGCCTGATTTTATCATGACCAATTAATGATATCTCGCAGTTTTAACACTAGGCATGATTGCTCGTTTTACATGATATGAAGTCTGAAATATTATGCAAAATATTCACTCCAAGTCAAACACTGGTGAATTGGCAAAATTTTGAAAGAAGATCATTTGAATGTATTTTTTAAAAAAAAAAAACAAAAAAAAAAAACGCTAAAACAGAAACTGCTGCCGAGTATAATCTAAACTTGCTATTACATTAAAGAGCAAACAAAGCTTACATGGAGATGAAGCTGTTGCCGTAGGCAGTTATCAGCCGCGAAATCGGTGAAGAGAAATGAGATTCAACGGGTTGGAAAAGACGAGGGAATTAGGGTTTGGGTTTAGAATTTTGACCGCAGTGGGCTTCTCGTTGTCGTCTCCCTTTTTTTAAAAAAAGAATATACGAAATAAATAAATTAAGTTTGTTTATGATATAAGTAATTAATAATTTGGCAAAACTATGAATTATCCTCTAATTTATCGATCAATAATAAAATTTATCTAATTTTTTTCTATTATAAAGTTTTATCTTGTTATTTATTTTTATTAGCTTTCACCATGTTAAAAATGCGCTAAATCATAATTTATATTTTCAAATTGAAAGTAGAAATAATCGATGTAGCGTTAATAGTAAGAAAATATAAATTGTAATTAGAGAAAGAGAGGCTGTGTAAGTGAAACATAATAGTTTCAGTTTGTTTTTTTATTGCTTTTTTTTTTTATTTAAGGGTTGAGGTATCAATTAAAATTTCAATTAATTTTATCAATTCATTTATAGGGGTGGTCTGTGGTCATTGGATATCTATTAAAATTAATTGATAAATGAAACTCAATTTTTTTTACAGGGGTGGTCATTTTCAAGATTCGATAATCAGATACGTACTCGCACGATAATCAGATCGTTATTGAAGCGACACGATAAGAACACAAAAATTTTGGATTAGATGTATCAAATAATTCATTAATCGGATCGAATATGAATCAAATTCAGATATTCATTAATAAATTATTACAAAATAAAATCTCTTTTTATTTAATGATTTAAATATAATAATCCATAATATAATTTTAATATATTATTGATTCTATAAAATATTAATTATGTTTTTCGTTGCGTATTTTTTTTCAAAATTATTATGTTTTTTAATAAAATTTTATTGGATAATTTTTTAATTTATCACATTATTATCGGGCTCTTATCAGATTGGATTTAATTGGATAACGAATCGAATATATTCGGATCGGATCAGATAGGATCCATATTCGACATAACGAATCGGATACGGATTTAACATTTCCTTATCAAATTGGATACGGATTGTGCCTTAACGGATCAGATAATTAACGAATCAATACGATAAGGATTCGATCCGCACAAATTGTCATCCCTAATTTTTTCTAATCAATATTATTATTTATTTCTATTAGTTTTAATCAGATCAAAATATGCTAGATCACAATTTATATTTTCAAATAGAAAGTAGAGTAATCAAGTAGCGTTAATAGCACAAAAAAATATAAATTATAACTAGAAAAAGAGATATGGTGTAAGTGCAAAATAAAAGTTTTTATCTTTTTTTTTTTTAATTCACGGGCTCAAGGCATCTATTTTAAGTACCACAATAAAATTCATGTAAAATATAACTTGTAAGTTAGCGTATTTTTGACTTCGTCAATTATCGAAGATAGTTTTAATTAATACAAGTAAATATTAGAGTAAAATCTCATAACATTAAAAAATTGGATAAATTTTAAATTAATTGATAAATGAAAGGGGAAATCCTGAATTATACCTTCAATTATTCAAATTTTGGGTTTATATCACCTTTTATTTTTTTAGAGAATTATATCTCATATTTTTATTTTCACAGAGAATAATATCATATGTTACTAACGTTGTTACAAACTTGCTAAGTCACCCTCTATGTGACATTGACATATTTTTTTTATTATTATAAAATTTTTCTAGTCATCATAATTGTTTTTTTAAAAAAAGAGTTGAAATTAATTTTTTAAAAAATACAATTCCAAATCCAAAAGAAAAGTAAGCGTAATTGAAACTCAAAAAAGAAAACAAAGTCCAAAAGAAAAAAATAAAAAGCAGAAGTCATTCTCTAAAAAAATAAAAGAAATGTGAATCCTCAAATTTAGAGGTAAAGAAATGTCAATCCTCAAAATTGATACCTCTGTTAATTCTTAGAACTCTAATTGTTTAATCCAAAATCCCCAATTTACATTATTCTAGCATCAAATATAGTATAAATTATGCATCTTTTTCAATTCTAGTATCAACTATTCCATTCTTGATTTTATGTTAAAATTATTAAAGAATTATTCAAATCTAAGACCAAAAAATTTTCTAGCGTCGAAAAGATGACAAGGCATGTAGGAAATCCATGTCAAATAAAAAAATGACACGCTGTAAATCCACGTCATTTCAGAGGACACATCATTAGACACATATTATTAAATAATTAAATAAAAAAAAATACTCCTAAATCTAAATTTAAACCAAAATATATAAAACCATTCCCTTCCTAGCTTCCACGGACTTGCATTGGTGGTGAAACCTTTCCAATTGACGGCAAAATCATCCGCAATACTCAGCGGCAAGAAGCACAATATAATGTGTCGTGCGGCGGTGAAGATCGAGCCCCAAACGTGCCTTGCAGCAAATTGAGAGGGGGCCTCGTTCTTACAGTAACAATGTGCCTTGCAATATCACGCAACTGTGCGCTCCGCCATAGCTCCTTCAAATTTATCGTCTTTGATCAACTTGAGTTGTAACTTATTTTGGTTTGAAAATATCTTGTATTCTGTTTTGCCCAAATAGAGAGCGGACATCGTTTTTCTTCAATTTCAAGTTTTTTATCTGCTATTTTACTTGGTGGAAATCTTGAATTCATGTGTGTTTCAAAATTGAGATACATAGTAGTTTTGTCTTTGTGGAGTTTGAATGCATGGCAACAATTGTGGCTTTGCATGAGAGTTGGAGCTGAGGCTGAATATTGAAGCTTGAGGATCGATTTTTTGAGTTTGAAGAGAAGCAGCAGAAACGTGTTTCAACTTACAGAGTCGGGTTTGAGTTTGTTGAAATTAGTTGAGCTGTGACACGCGTCTTATTCTGATTAGTTGATGCATTTAATTTGGTTTCTCTGTTATAAACGAAGTTATCCTCTTCGTTTAGTTGGGGGAGAGCTTATATTCTGTTTTCAGAAAAATATTGTAGAGTGAGAGATTCAGATTCGTTCAGTTTTCAGAGAGAGGAATTCCTGCGTGAATTCTGAGAGTAGAGAGAAACATTCTCCTGTAATCCAAGCTTGGCTAATAAAATTCTCATACTACCTCCCGTGGATGTAGGCGTTAGTGCCGAACCACGTAAACCTTGTCTTGTGTGTGTTCTTGAATGTTGTGATCGTGTTCTTGGTTGATTCTTGTGTGTTCGAAACCAACAAAGTGGCGCCGTCTGTGGGAAAGCCGAAAAAGTGAAGCACGAGAATCAGACAAGGTGAAGGAGGTATTTTCGACGCAGCAGTATTCGATCAGAGAGCTTTCATCCCAAGTGAGTAACCCCCTTTCTGAATCTGTTGAATTTCTTGCAAAGTGCGAAGAGATTCTTTGTATCTGTGATATTGTCTGTCGCGCGGAGAGCTTATTGTTGTGGATTCCAGTTGAGCCTCTCGCTTTGTGTGGGGTAATTGCGTGGATCTGTGGGGTCTGTTGTGGGATCGTTCTGCTGCTAATCAGTTATGAGATTAGGGCTCATGATGGGGACGACGAAGTATGAGATTGACAAGTTTAATGGTAGGAACGATTTTGGGTTGTGGAAGGTTAAGATGCAAGCCATCCTAACTCAACAAGGTGTTCATACGGCTGTTCTCAAACCGAAAACTCCTACAACCGATGATGATAAGGAGAAGTTTGAGACCATGGACGACAAGGCACGAAGCACCCTTTTCTTGAGTCTTGATGACAAAGTGCTGCGAGAGGTTGCCAAGGAAGCTACAGCCGCTGCAGTTTGGAAGAAGCTCGAGTCATTGTATATGACCAAGTCCCTTGCTAACCGGTTATACCTAAAGCAATGCCTGTACACTTACAAAATTTCAGAAGAAAGAAGCCTTATAGATCAGATTGATGAGTTCCACAAGATTGTTGACTATCTTGAAAGTGTGGGAGTTGAGATTGGTGATGAAGACAAGGAAATCCACCTCCTTAACGCCCTGCCCAAATCTTTTGCCAACATCAAAACAGCCATGATTTATGGCAGAGGTGGAACCATTACCTTGGAAGAAGTGTTGGCTGCTGTCAAAGGTACAGAGATGGAGAAGATAGCAGATGGTCAAAGTAGCGAGGGCAATGGTGTCGGGTTGTTTGTGAGGAAAGGAAAGAACAACAAGTTTCAGAAGAGGAATGGCGGGAGTACTAAGAATGGCCCTTATGATAATCAGTCGTTTGATCGAAGAAGGGACAACGAGCAACCCTTCTTTCAGAAGAAATCCAATAATTTCACCCCATGGCCTGAGGTGAAACCTCAAACATCGGTGACTGAGACTAGAGCATGTCACTACTGCAAAAGGCCGGGTCATCTCATTCGAGATTGCCCCACACTGAAGATGAAGGAACAATATAATCGGGGGATGAATACAGTGAGTGCAACTGAAGAAGTATCTGATGAAGCCCTGAACATATCTGATAGCACTGCAGCAGGAAAGTGGATTTTGGATTCTGGGTGCACATTTCATATGTGCCCCACTTTATCTTGGTTTTCAGAAATTAAACTACAAGATTTCGGCATGGTTATGCTAGGGAATGATCATACCTGCAAAATTGAAGGTGTTGGATCGATCAGGATCAAGAATCACCTCAACCAAGTGAAGTTGCTCAATGAGGTAAGATACATTCCCTCCATTAAGAGGAATCTGATATCCTTGGGTACATTGGAAGCCAAGGGATACCAATTTGTAGGAGATGGTGGTGTGATTAAAGTCTGCAAGGGTGGTGTTGAGGTGCTGCTAGGGAAAAGATTAAATAGCATCTATTACTTACATGCCTCCACAGTGAGTGGAAATGTGGAACATGTTTCAGGTGTGAGCAGCAGCTTGTGGCATGTCAGGCTTGGCCACATTGGAGATAAAGGAATTCCGGAACTTCAGAAGCAAGGTTTAATCAAGATAAGAAATATGTCTAGCAACAACAACTGTAAGGATTGTCTAATGTCGAAGAGCACAAAGCTTCCCTTCAAGACAAGTCAGATAAGAAGTCAAAACCCCTTGGAGTATACATATGCCGACCTATGGGGCCCTTCCAAAACAGAAACTCTAGGTGGCTGCAGGTACTATCTTTCTATTATGGATGACTATTCAAGGAAATTGTGGGTTGTGTTGTTAAGAAGCAAGGACCAGACAACTCAGAAATTCAAGGAGTGGTGTGTAAATGTTGAGACTGAAAAAGAGGTTCCTGTAAAGTGCCTAAGGACAGATAACGGGCTCGAATTTGTAAATGAAGAGCTGGAGAGCTTCTGCAGGTCAAAGGGAATTAGCAGGCATCGAACAGTTCCCTATAACCCCTAGCAAAATGGGGTTATAGAAAGGATGAATAGGACCATCTTGGAGAGGGTGAGATGTCTCCTACATAGCTCGGGCTTACCTAAGAAATTTTGGGGAGAGGCTGCTGCCACAGCTTGCTATTTGATAAATAAATCACCCTCATCTGTGATTGATTTCAAGACACCCGATGAGTTGTGGTATGGAAGGGCTCCACACTACTCTTATTTGAGAACCTTTGGGTGCCTAGCATATGTTCATGTTAAGAAGGACAAGCTGGAGCCAAGGGCAGTTAGATGTATATTTTTGGGATACCCTTTAAGGTGTAAAAGGGTATAGGCTTTGGTGTATTGAGCCAAATAATCAGAAAATTATGATCAGTAGAGATGTGAGATTTGATGAAGGAGTCATGCCTTATTTGAATGATAAGAGTAAGCCTGAAGAATCTGAAAAGCAAGGTGCTCAAGCTGGAGGTCTTGCTAAGTTTCAGTTGGAAGATCATGACCTTTCGGATGATGAGAATGAGCATACAACAGCACTTGAACAAGCAGCAGCTCAGCCCTCTTCACTTGCAGATTATAAACTCGCTAGAGATCGAGTGAGGAGGGAGATTCAACCCCCTAGAAGATTTATTGAAGCAGATATGGTCTTCCTATCTTTGAATATTGCTGAAAAGCTAGAAGAAGAGGAACCTAAAACTTATGATGAAGCATGCGTTAGATCTGAGAAGGAGATGCTGGTATTGGTGGGCATCCTCGGGTACCGGAAGTGGACTACACATTTCGGGCTGCAGTGTGAAAGGAGGAAGGAAGGAATGACTGATCGTTTGCTAGGATATGTGTTCATTTTGTATGGGACAGCTGTGTTTGTGTTTTGCCTAAGGTTGATTGGGCTGCTCTGATCTTTGTGATCAGATTTTGTGTTCTGTAATGGAACTCGGTGGAGGAACGATGTTGATGATTAGCCTTGCATTCAGGAGGGAGAATGTGGAGTTTGAATGCATGGCAACAATTGTGGCTTTGCATGAGAGTTGGAGCTGAGGCTGAATATTGAAGCTTGAGGATCGATTTTTTGAGTTTGAAGAGAAGCAGCAGAAACGTGTTTCAACTTACAGAGTCGGGTTTGAGTTTGTTGAAATTAGTTGAGCTGTGACACGCGTCTTATTCTGATTAGTTGATGCATTTAATTTGGTTTCTCTGTTATAAACGAAGTTATCCTCTTCGTTTAGTTGGGGGAGAGCTTATATTCTGTTTTCAGAAAAATATTGTAGAGTGAGAGATTCATATTCGTTCAGTTTTCAGAGAGAGGAATTCCTGCGTGAATTCTGAGAGTAGAGAGAAACATTCTCCTGTAATCCAAGCTTGGCTAATAAAATTCTCATACTACCTCCCGTGGATGTAGGCGTTAGTGCCGAACCACGTAAACCTTGTCTTGTGTGTGTTCTTGAATGTTGTGATCGTGTTCTTGGTTGATTCTTGTGTGTTCGAAACCAACAGTCTTCACTATATGTTTGTTGATGTTTCTGTATGTCTCTGTTAATTGATGTATGTGGGAAGAGGTACACTAATTTTTGGATCTTATAAGATCCTTAAATGTTCACGCCTTTGTCATATTTGTGTAACTGAAATTGCTTTCATCATTTTCAGCTGTTGGCAACATTTAGAGAATTTTGCTAACTACAAGCAATAAGATACAAACGAGTTTTTCATCTCAATGCTTAATAAAATTCATGAAAAATTGGGGAAATATAGTCTTGCAAATTAAGGTAAAAACTGAGCAAAGAATCTCTTATACTTCTAATCTTTATCTTGTTGAAATTGAATATAGCATTTTTTGCATAATCTTTAACATGTTTAGACGTCTGATAACTCTTGAAAAAGAGTTATATTCTTTTGATTTTAGTTCGTTTTGGAGAGTCTTTTGTCTATGTTTAACTAAATAAATATTATTTTAGTCTTGTATTCAGTTGTTCGAGTCCTTTTATGTTTATCTCGTGCTTTGGAGCGAATAATAGTTTTTTTGGAGAATTTGGAGTGAAAATATCGTGCAGGAAAATTTCCCTAATTCTGAAGTTTTTGCTGGAGCAAAGAAACGAATGCTGGAGCATTACGAGCTGGGTTAGTTCCCAGTCAACTCAAGTCAAAGCAGCAGGGTGACGTGGCAAAATTCATTTAGCTGAGCTGGGAAGTGCGAAAAAGGCTGATTTTCACCCACTTTCCCCAAGGACAATTTGGGAAAAGAGCCAAAAGAGGAAACCTAAAATTTAGGGGGAATATAAAAGCCAAATTGGAGAGAGAAAAAGGAGTCTGACTTTGATTTCATCGCCACACACCATCGAGCTAAGGAGATTCAGCTGGGGGAAGAAAGAACTCGAGGAAGACGAGAGGAT
>JAPKLW010000157.1:565238-577256 GCA_026898455.1 Plectranthus barbatus | reverse complement strand
CATAGGAATATGTAGATGTTGTGTTTGTTTAAATGCCTAAGAGAGCTGTGAATAGTGCTGAACTTAATTGAATTTGGGCATAGGAATATGTTAAATTAAATTAAGAAAGGCAGTCTCATCTATTTTGGAAAATCTAGCTGGGAATAGAAATTTTGGCATCAACTTACTCTGTGCTGTTGCAGTTGTTGTAGCATATCTGTTCGACGCAAGTGATTCCATAGCCTAAGCTGTTTTTCTCATCGAGTAAAAAGAATTTGTTCGATCCGATTTTCTCATTAACACCCTGTTTTTATGTTTATTGTTATTTCCTTATTAATTCATGCCTAGATTAATTAAACAAACCAACTTATTTTTTTCTCATCAATTAAATCGAGTTGAGTGTTTGTGCACCTTTAATCCTTCCCTGTGGATCGATACTCGGAGGACACTCTGTTTTATTATTACTTGTGACAGTGTGCACTTGCACTAGTGTGTTTCATACACGCTACAACGTCATGGAAGATTTTGATGCTCTGATTACATTAGAGATTAAAGGCAACAATGAATATGTTGGGGGTAAGATTAATGTAGAACATCATTATGACTTGTATTCTTTAAGTTTTAATGGACTTGAGAAATTTGTGAAGTAGAATGGGTATGCTAGTTCTTTAAACTATGCATTAAGAGATGAGTGTTTGTCAGAAAAATATCATTTTTTTTCATGATCAAGAAAGTCTAGATGATGCTCTGAACTTGCATGTTCAATATAGTAGCTCATTGCATTAGAAGTTGTATATTATGGCTCTTAGTGCCGATTTAACGGTGGGTTGTGCGAAAAACTCTATTTTAAATATTGTCTTTTATAGTTGAAAATGTATCGAGATATATAATAGTAAATTTGGAATGTTTTTGATGTAGTAATTATCTAAAAAATAGTCGAAAATGACATGCTCGAAAGTGCACAAAAATTTTTCGGTACAAAATTATGAAAATGTGCTAAAAAATTATGGTTCAAAAGTTAATTTTTTTAGTTGAAACATGGACCAAGATGTATAAAAGTAAATTTAGGTTGTTTTTGATTCGGTAATAAGTTCAAAATAGTTGAAAATGACCAGCTCAAAAAAGCGCAAAAAATTGCCAGTACATTATTATGAAAATGAGCGAAAAAATTCTATTTAAAAAATGACCTGCTCGAAAGTGCCCAAAATTGCACCGTTACAAAATTATGAAAATGTGCAAAAAATTATGTTTCAAAAGTTGAATTCTTTAAGGTTAAACGTATATCAAGATATATAAAAGTACATTTGGGTGATTTTTTATGCGGTAATTAGTTCAAAATAGTAAAAAAATGGTCTGCTCGAAAGTGCACAAAATATCACCGGTTCAAAATTATGAAATTGTTCGAAAAGATTCTGTTTAAAAAGTTCATTTATTAGTTGAAACAAGTTTCAAGATGTATAAAAGTAAGTTTTATTTTTTTTGATGCGGTAATTTGTTCAAAATAGTCGAAATTGACATGCTTAAAAGTGCACGAAAATTCACCGGTGCATAATTAAGAAAATGTGAAAAAATTCTATTTCAAAATTTAATTTTTAGTTGAAAAATGTATCAAGATGTATAAAAAAAATATTAGGGTGGTTTTTTATGTAGTAATTAGTTCAACATAGTCAAAAATGACTTGCTCGAAAGTGCACAAATATTTACTATTACAAAATTATGAAAATGTGCGAAAAAAAATAGTTTCAAAACTTAATTTTTTTAGTTGAAACATGTTTCAAGATGAATAAAAGTAAATCCGGGATGTTTTATGATGTAATTAGTTCAAAATAGTCGAAAGTGCACGAAAAATCACCGGTACAAAATTATGAAAAAGTGCTAAAAAGTTATATTTCAAAAATTGATTTTTTAGTTGAAACATGTTGAAATAATTTCATGCTCGAATTTACTACTGTAACATGAAAATGTTAGTAGACAAAATAATTAACGTTTATATCTGAACTAGTGTGCAACTTACTAGGTATATAACACTCTGAAAAATCAGAAACACGGATATGTTAAAGTGGTGCCAAAGTTAAACAAAAACATGTTAGTGTTAAAGATACAGAAAAGTTTAACACGTTAACTTAGAATTAGATACGCAGCGGATTTAAAAATATGTTCTGGGATTTATTGCTAAACCCATAATGTCTCGTGGCGAAAGTGATTTCACTAAAATAAAACTGAGTTTTGCAAAGGAAATCAAAGACAACAAAAGACTCGAATTTCTTCTAAGTTCACTCCTTATAATTAATTCGATTACAATACTTACTAACCAACCTAAACGACACCAAGCAACACTTCTTAAATCGTTGGATTCACTCTCCGGAGATCGCCTCTATGTTGGTATGGTGGTCTTCGAATAGTATGGAATAGTAAGGGTGAAGGACTGAAGAGTTTGAAGAACTTCTCGTAGGATTTAGAATAGAATCAGTCGATCAACCTCTTCAATCTTTGGTCTTCCTATTTATTAAGCCTTGGAGTGCACCGATGCACTAAAAATTCAATCACTCAAACTCCTAGCGAATGCAAGAATAATATCAATCCAAGATCTTCTTATTTCGTCTACTAGAATACTGGTTGTTTGGTGTTGAGATTATATCTCGGTAAATCAAATCGTTGAGTAAACTTCTATTCTAGGCAAATATTAATCTAAACTAGCTAACAATGACGAATAAAATTAAATGCTTCAATCACCATGATAGAAATGTCAATTCACTCAAAATATCTAAACAAACTCACAAACAATGCTTGAAAATCACAAATAGATAGAATGCACAAATAAGAGAAGAGGATATTGGTATGAACTTTTCAAGGAACCAATTAAATGATAGAATGTGTAAACCAACTTTAATTCTCCTAGTAATGATCAATCCACCCTACACTATCTAACCCCCTTAGTACCGGTGAATTAGAAGTAGATGAGAAAGGAATCTCTAAGCTGTTACGTTATCGAATCAATTCCCACTCCCAAAGGTTCGTGGATTATGGACCTACAAGCTATCCCCGTACATGGATTGGGTCAAAACTTGTATGCAAACACACTAATCACGACATCAAGACGCGCGTGTTGGTTGCGATTTCGATGTCAACAATCAAGCAATTGGTTAATGCCTACACTACTTGACTATGAAGAAGCTCTAATGTGACGCGATTGACTAGGAGAAAGTTAACAGTCATTCAATCATAGCAATAGATTCAAAACATTGCCCCACCAATATCCTAGAAGGTTTAGCCTCTCATACCTTTTGTTGATTGCAATTCATTTACAAGAGAAAATGAATCCATTACAATATAAGGTAGAAAAGAGATTTTCCCCAAATGTTGGTCTTCGTGGTTGGATCTTCAATTTCCTTTTCAATTTGCATCTAATTGGAGTGATGTAACATTGATTCTCCCTTGATCTGATGTTTGGAGAGGTTTGGAAGTGATTTGGAGTGAGTAACTGCCTTTTTCCCTCGTACATCTATCTAAAAACTACCAAAAGTTGTTTCCAATTCCGTGATTCCACCTTTTATAGTAAATGAACAGCCCTAGAAATCGACCCAGACCATGAGAGATCGACCAAAACCATTTGAATCTGAGAAACCGCCAAAAGCCCATCCGGGATCGACTGGTATTTAGCTCTGTAAAGCCCATACTGGTCGATCACTGCAGAGATTGGTCGAGATGAGCCGAATAGAGGCAAATCTCGACCGATCCCAAATTGTCTGGGTCGGGATTTAGCTTTGAAAACTTCCCTGCTGCATCCTCTACTCATCGGGGTTGATCTCTGATAATCTGCAGAAACAACGAGCAAATAATATTTTTACACCCTAAGGTGGTCGTCCCACAGGGACCGTGCAACGAAATATCTTGAGTACTAGCTATAGTTCTTAGAACATAGAAGTTTGAGGAAATAGAAAATAGGGATTTGGTTTGGAATAACAATGCGAGAAAGTAAAGGTTTTGAAAACAAATAATTAAAGATACAGATCATAGGGCAGATATTCTAAACTTCAACATGCAAATTCATCTACTCAGCAATGGGGATAAATTCAGATTCATATGGATTAAATTAATTGGTTAGACAATTAAACCCTAGATTACTAATTGATGACTATCTCCTCTCGGTCTCAAGAACACAAATTTGCCAATCTCGATAATTATCTAATTAAATCCTACAAATTAATTCTTTTTTTGAGACAGAAAATAATTGCATTCAATTCCTTCTTCCTATTACCAATTTTCACCTCTCGGTCCTTCAATTGATAACTATAAACCTAGATTCAAATTCATCTCTCGATCCTTCTTTAAATCTAGATTCAATTAATTAATCACAAGGAATTAAACCATGTTATTGAGTTGAATTCATTCAAACATGCATCAGAAAAGAATATCAAAAGCCCTAGAACCTGTTAGGGTTTGTAACCACAAATATGACTGAGAATAAAGAAAACATATTATTAAATTACCTTACAAGGGAAATAGGAACCTTGCAAGTCTCTAAAAACTCCAATGTTTACAATATTCTTCACAAAATTCGAGCCCAAAATTGTGCATAATTGAGTTCAATATTTATAGAGAAGCCAAAATATCTAAACTAGGTATTGAGCTAAAATAACAAAAATAACCAAAACAAACATTTTTTCCTTCTCGAGCCTCTGTGTCGATCGACACAAACGTAAGTCAAAATCCGGGCTTTCCTTTCTGTCGATCCAGCCTCTCTGACCTCTGTGTCAATCGACAGGGAGCCTGTCGATCGACATGCCTACATCTGTCATTTGTGTCGATCGACAGGGAGCTTGTCGATTGACATGCCTGCAAATGTCGAGCCTCCTTCTTCTGCCTTGCTTTCGATCGATATCCGATCCCTATATCAATCGACATGCACCACGTCGATCGATACAGTGGTAATGCTTTGGGTTTTTGGTTCATCTTCTAACTTGGTCGACTTCCTGTGTGTCAATCGAAGCAGCAACTCTGTTCTTCACGGCTCTTTTCATCATTTGACCTCTTTTCAACCCTAAATACCTGCAAAACTTTCCATCAAGAGCATAGCATCCTATATAATAGACTCATGCACAGAAACAACTAAAAACATAAACTAATTGTACTGAAACAATGCAGAAAAACATGGATAAGTGAGTACAAATATGAGCTTATCAATCTCTCCAGTACATGAACTTCAGATCGGTTGATTTTCCACCAAAACTTTGCCAAATTTGATGAAATATGCTCAATCATGACCCTTCACAATACAAACAACACAAAATACGAAAACAAGACGAAAACAACCAAAAAACATATGATATGGGTGTAAAATAAACACAAAGAAGCATGCACACACATCGAATAATAGGTCATTTTGCACACATATCATAATCCCCCAAACTTGAACCTTTGATTGTCCTCAATCAAAACAAAGAAAAGTAATCCTCCTACATAGTGCAATACCTCATAGCTCATCGTATCCATCTTAGCATGCCTCAATCAAACGAGATTATCACCTAACTTTGTGCAACGGTTAATGCAAGAGACTCAAACCTCTCAACAAAGTAGATATAAACAATGAAATTCACTCCCTCACGTGTTTAAGGACCATTCACTCAAGCACGAGATATCAAGTTAGATTTCCACAGGATTGCATCCTATCTCACCACTATACTACAATGAGCTAGATTCTAGAATCAAGAAGGTCTTTGTTTTGCTTATAACATGGTTGTCTATAAGGTAGGTGGTTTTAGGCCAAAGTGACTAAACTCCTCAAATTCCCAAAACCCCCAATCATATGCTTCAAACCACTAATCCCGAGGCTTATTCAACTTCCTTCTTTTTCTTTCCTTTTTACATTCTTTTCTCATGCCCTTGCATATTCTCATTTTTCTTTTCTCTTTTTTTTTTTCTTTCGTTTCTCCTTTGTTTTTCTTTTTCTCAACAAAATTTTTATTGCTCCTCAATCTTTTTGACTTGCACCTTTTCTTTCCAAGTTTTCCAACTTATTTATATCTAGCCTCATCGAATGGGATTCAATTCAACCAACAAAAACAAAACAATTTACAACCCAAACTCACAACACCGTATTCACCCTCAAACTCTCATTCCCCCAAAGTTTGTCCTAACAATATCAAAGAACATTTTCCAATAAGGCTCAATAAAGGGAAACAAAGGTAAGAAAGACAAATTATGATCAAGTATAACACCTTATACTCCCGATGTGTAAGGAAGTACTAAGAATCGATGGCCTAATATCATCTTCTAGTCAAAAGCTCATACCAAATAGATGGAGAATACAAGCAAGTTCTAGATCTCTCACACTCAATCTCGTCTCTCACAATCGAATAGATATAACAATATCAATGCTCGATTCTCACGGCTTTTTGTTAAGTCTCAAGCATTAACACGCACAAAGCTCTGCAATTCAAAAGTCTAATCTAAGCATGCTTCGATATCAATGATTCCGCCTTATCATTGGTTCAAGTAAAATTCAAACCTTTCTAGTTTATCAAAAGACAATCTCAAATCTAGTTCGGGTTCATCACACACACACAATCATACAAACATGCAAAACAACCTAAACAACTACAATGCAATCACAATTATCAACAAAATGCAAGATGAATGATAAAATGTGTTACTCATCAGCATCCACGATCGAACTGCTCTCCATCGCCTTATTGTACCTACTAAACAAACACAAACACCCACCAATTGAGCATAATTCATAACAACAGAAGCTCATATCCACCAAAACACAATTTCACTTCCAATCAACTTCCACAAAATAAGCTCAACATTACATGAAGATTCAAACAGTCAATCCACATCATCCAAACATCTTTCCACCAACGTTCCACAATCCAAAATCTACACAAATCAAGCATTTTTCCACTAGCACCACCAAACATTCCACCATATATCCTCAATATTCAAAAAAACTAAAAATATAGGAAGAATAAACTCATGCAAATCCATTCAAAATAATTCTATTCATCAAAAGATAAAATCCATAACAACATTCATCATCCAAATCCAACCAAGAGTATAGAATATCAAATATACTACAACCATATCGAATAGAGAAAATCATCCAACAACTAAGAACTAAAGATAAAGGAGGTAAAAGAGGAGAAAAATAAACCGAAGCACCGACAACTGAAACATCCCCCAAACTTAGTCAAGTGAGACTAAGTTTGCAAAAAGGTGGACGGTGCTCCATCACTCCTTTCGGTCCTGTGGTGAACGGTCTCGGCGGCAGCTATACGGCATGGGCACACGGCGATGCAGCTCTTGGACATTCCCATGGATCTCATCCATCCCCCAATCAATTCCCTCAAATCGGGCAACAGTAACTGCATGGTAAGCAATGAAATCCCCTGCATCGCAGCCATTCGGACATCAAGCACATGCATAGAAATAGATAAAGACTCAACCGAGTCAGTAGCCCACTGCATCATCGAGAACATTTGCTGCTGCCAATCCTCAACGGGTGGTGGTGCCTGTGTACTCGTCCCTGCTCCCCCTGCACCTTGCTACTGCAACTCGGCCAACCTATTCAGAGAGTAAAGAACCCATCCCGAGATAGGATACTAACAAATCCCTGTGATCCTCGAAGTCCATCAACCAGTTAGACCGATCCTCCAGGCCAGCCACTGTGGTATAATCCACATAAGGCAACTTAATTTTCCTATCCCCAAATTTGTAATAAAATTTACCACGCCGACTTGGAACCAAAAACTTGCCCGCAACAAGCGAAGTAACATCAAGAGGCAAATCGGGAGCAAAAACACCCGTCAACTGAATACCCAAGGACTCAAAAATTGGAGTAAGCATACCACCACAAATGGAAGGAGTTTTCAAATTGTACTCTCTACTCCAACCATCCATCAACACTCCCCCCCCCCCCTAGAGAATTTCTTACCATGCATCATAGCAAACAACATATACATCTCAGATAAAATCACATTTCCAGACTCGTATCGACCACAAACAGACCCTCCAACCACCTTATGAATGTACCTTATAACAGGATTTCTAATCAAAGATGCTTTGCAAGACTTAAAACGGAATGCACCCTCGGATTTCACCCCAGAGATAGTCTCCCAAAAATCAGCAAGATTAATCTTATCAAGCACAAATATTGATTCCTCATCACACCCAAAAATCTCATCAATCTCATGCCTTCGTAAAATGAATTCCTTACCTCTAACCTTGAATTTTATAGAAATAGGATTGCTATTTGTGCCCTTCATGACTGTGATGGAGGTCATGGATTCCTCAGTCAACTCCATGTAAGCTGACCAATTTCCCGTCAACAACTTCTTCCACCCCATTCCGATTATGAGGCTCCAAACGTCCTCTTTGAGCTCCAATGCCTCCAATGTATCCTTGCACGGATACTTAGTCCCCACAACTTGCTTATCCACAAGATTCTTGAATCTTGCGAACTCCTCCTCATCATCAAAGTTTTTTGGGCGACTGAGGGCGGATGAAGAAGAACCTCCATGAGCTCTTTTGCTAGCCATGATCAAAATTAAGGGGTAAGAATCACACAAATCAAAGTAATAAGGCAAGAGAGAAAATTTGGAAAGTGAAATTTCGATAGAAATCGAGTTGGGGAGAACTGAGCCCTAAATCCCCTTTTAAATTTGCGCAGGGATCGACCGATATAGCAGCAGATCGGTTGATCAGAGGCTCTATCCAACCAAATTTGAACTGCCCGACCCAGATCGACCGAACCCTCAGCAGCAAGAGATAGGGTTCGGTCGATATTCCTCTTTGTCCCTGCAAAATTTTGAAAACCATTTGAGATCGACCAAAACCACAATAGCAAAGGTTGTGTTCGGTCGATCCTGCCTGAGTTGGGTCGATCCAATTTGGTCTGGGGCAAAATTCCTCTCTGTTTTTCATTTCCCCTGCATCCTTTCTTCAACAATTCAGCTCAACTTTGAATTTGCACTTCCCAAAAGCTCAATTCTTCAATCACAAAAATAATGTAAGTCTGCAAAAACATCAAAAGATCAAATATCCTTCAACCAAAATTATCGAAACAACCAAAACTCAACAAGACTAATCAACCTAAACAATTATTCAAAACCAACATTACCAAAAGCAATTAAAAATTGGGTTGCCTCCCAACAAGTGCTTCTTTATAGTCATTAGCTTGAATCTTACCTCATCATCTTCAATCATTGTCACAAGGGAAAGATCCCAAACTCATACCTCGATCCATAGGCCAAGGCTCCTCCGGAAAGAGAAGCTTCCTACTTGCACTTCGAGGTGATTCATCTTCAACTCTTGCTTTCTTCGTTCTTCCTCTTCTTGCTCTAAGTAATCCCCCAGATCATCATACTCCTCATTATTCTCATCCATGATCATCATCCTAAAATCTTCACCATCCTTCAATCTTTTCGTTCGAATTTCTTTTTCAACCCAAGTTTGCTTTCCTTTTTCATCTTCCATCGTCCGTCCTTCCTTCCCATCTTCCATCACCTTCGGGGGTAACGAGAATACCACATCCTTTCCTTCACATTGAAAAGTAAGCTCCTCATTCTCTAAGTCAAATAGAGCATCCGCCGTATGTAAGAATGGCCTTCCAAATATTAAATGGATTCCCCCCTTGTTCTTTATGTCGACAACCAAAAAGTCTCCCGGGAAGGTAAAATCCACAACTTCCACATTAACATCCTCCACAATACCTCTTGGGCAAAAGATTGCATGGTTAGCCATTTGGAGGACATGACTTGTTGGTTTCAACTCACCAACATCTAAATCTTTGAACAAATCCCAAGACATAACGTTAACACTCGCCCCGTTATCACACAAAGCTTTTTCCACTTTGATACTCCCAATATTACAACTTATCACGAAGCTCCTGGGGTTATCTTTCTTACTTGCAATCTTTCTCACTTCTCTTGCCTCACTTTCTTCTCTCCATTCATCTTCATTTGACTCTCCTCCATTCAAACCACTATCCACTTTCAACTCATCTTTGATCAATTCATCTAACAATGGTACCCGTTGAATTTCCTCCGGTAGTGACATTTCGATGTCACCTTTCTTGATGTAGTAAAAAAACTTGACTTCTTCTTCTTGCACCTTACTCTCCTTATTCACTTTTTCAACTTCAACCTCTTCATCATTCATCACATTTGGTTCAATTTCAACTTCAACATTCTCCAACTTTGGAGTCATAACCAAAACTTGTTCCTCTCCTCCTCGTTCTTCATTCACCACACTACAATTCTTCTTTTGAGAAATTTTCGTATCACTCAGAAATTTACCGACATGATGCTTCCCGCTCAATTGCTTTGCAATTGAGGAAACTTGAAGTTGAATCTCAGCTAGCATTCCGTCGTATTTCTAAAACTTCTTGTTAATTTCTTCACTCGGATTTCTCCTAGACTCATGATTGTCATGTCTATTACCTCCTCCTCCCATATATCATCCTTGACCACTACTTCCCCCATTCTCCAATTGCATTGGAGGATTCAAGGCATTATTGGGATTAGCATAGGAGAAATTAGGGTGGAACCGATTGGAAGAGTGATAGTACATATTACCTGATTGATTGTAGAGAACACGGTTGTTGTTGTTGTACCCCATCCTTTGGTTGACAAAGTTTACATTCTCCGGATACACTTCATCACATTTCATCATCACCATCTCATCCCTTCTTTCACCCGAGGTAGACAACAAATCCAACTTCTTTTGCATTGATGTTATTTGTTCCTTCAACTCTTCACTTTCCTTCACTTCATTCACCGATTTCACCGCTCTATAGTCTTTCCTCTCCTTAGGCCATTGATAACTGTTTTCCGCAATTTTCTCTATAGTTCTCCAAGCCTCGTCTTCCTCTTGATCGAGGAAAGAACCCCCTGAGGAAGCATCCATCATAACCTTGGTCTCGTAATTGAGACCCCCATAAAACTGGCATATTTGTTGTCTTCGAGATAACCCATGCCTTGGACATTGTCGGATTAGATCACGGAAACGGTCCCAAGCCTCATACAAAGGCTCATCATACCTTTGCCCAAAGAAAGTGATATCGACTCTCCTTTTTAACGTAAGACTCAAAGGAAAGAATTTGAATAAGAAATTCTCTCGAAGCTCTTCCCAAGTATTGATGCTTGATTTGTCAAGGCCTTCAAACCAATGCCATGCCCCATCTCTAAGAGAAAACGAGAACAATCTCATTTGGATATGATCTTGAGGTACTTGATTAATCTTTATGGTGTCAGTAATCTTAAGAAACCGCGAGATATGGGCGTTAGGATCATCCGTAGCATGACCACCGTATTGATTACTTTGTATCATTTGTACGAGTTATGACTTAATTTCAATTGGGTGGCATTCACCCCCAAACAGAATCCTCCTGAAGCATGATCACCTTGAGGCTGGAAGAGATTTTGGAGAGGCCTCCTCGGCTCGTTCCTCCCATTCATGAAAACTCTTATCTCCTCAAGTTGCCTCTCAAGCTCATCTATCCTCCCCGTGTCCTCATACCAATTTTCCATCTCAATTTCTATCTCAACGCCTTCAACTCTTCGTTGCAACCTTTGCTCTTCAAGCAAGCGAGCCTTGGATCTCGTGATCATACAACACCTACAAGATCCAACAGCTCCAATCACAAACCAACACTTAAAACAAATAAGCAAAATGGTAAAAATCAATCAAACAAACAAAATACCAAACACCTAGACTACAATCCTCACACTTTCCCCAATATCTAGTAGCCTACTCAATCAAGTCCCCAGCAACGACGCCAAAACTTGATGCATTAAAAGTTCAATCACTCAAACTCCTAGCGAATACAAGAATAATATCAGTCCGAAATCTTCTTATTTCGCCTACTAGAATACCGGTTGTTTGGTGTTGAGATTATATCTAGGTAAATAAAATCGTTGAGTAAATTTCTATTCTAGGCAAATATTGAATCTAAACTAGCTAACAATGACGAATAAAACTAAATGATTCGATCACCATGATAGAAATGTCAATTCACTCAAAATATCTAAACAAACT
>JAPKLW010000157.1:513933-559666 GCA_026898455.1 Plectranthus barbatus | reverse complement strand
CCCCGGGGGTCTTTCTTTATGTATATTGGTTTACCAGGTTCTCGTTTATGATAATAAAGCTCTTGAATCATATATACTATCCTTGCATCCTTAAAGATTGCAGCTTTCTTGATTGTGATGTTATTTAATCTACTGCTCTTTGGTATTGTTTGGGAGATTATTTTCTGCATCATTTGATTTGAATTGATTAACTTGCCTGCAGCCTGGAGTTGGCCATTTTGGAGCCTCTATCCATTCTCACCATGTTGACAGAGTGCATCTTCCGGACTCTCCACATTCTGTTTCTGCTCCAAAACATGGACTTCTCTACAAGGTACACTTAATGTTGCTGTCTAAAAGAATCCTAACCTAATAGAGGCATCATCTTGTTTAGTAATCCAACGTTGGATTGTTTCGTGCATTGTTTGTCTGAAAGATTCCATTGTCTTTAATCTCACTGTTGTCACTTGTGAGATATTATATCGTTTCTCCTTCTTTCTTCTTGCACGCTTGCAATTCGTTTTATTCCCAAGCTGGAAATCCTCTTTGTGTTCTGCAGTTTGGGCCATCTTCTCAGTTTTCGAGCTATGAAATGGAGGGCGCCACAAAGTGGGATCCGGATGGTTGGAAAGAATCAGATGTTTTGAATCATGTTTTTGGCCAACCAAAGCGTAGTGACCACCGAGGAAGTGCTGCGAAAGTGATATCTGCCCTTGAGGGTGAGCTGGAGCAGGCTAGAGCAAGAATCAGTGAGCTTGAAACTGACCGCAGATCTTCAAAAAAGAAATTAGAACAGTTCTTGCGTAAACTCAGTGAGGAAAGAGCTTCGTGGAGGAGCAGAGAGCATGAAAAAATCCGTGCAATTATAGATGATATAAAAGCTGATCTGAGCCGGGAGAAGAAGAATCGCCAAAGGCTGGAGATGGTCAATTCTAAGCTGGTAAATGAGTTGGCTGATGCCAAGTTATCCGCCAAGCGTTGCCTGCAGGAATACGAAAAGGAAAGGAAGGCC
This sequence comes from Plectranthus barbatus, assembly GCA_026898455.1. NCBI lineage: Eukaryota > Viridiplantae > Streptophyta > Magnoliopsida > Lamiales > Lamiaceae > Plectranthus > Plectranthus barbatus. The sequence goes on along the minus strand of JAPKLW010000157.1, from coordinate 558,675 downwards.
AGAGAACTGATAGAGGAGGTTTGCGACGAACTAGCCAAAGAAATTGGTGAAGACAAGGCTGAGGTGGAGGCGTTGAAGAGAGAGTCAATGAATCTCCGGGAGGAAGTGGATGAAGAGAGGAAGATGTTGCAAATGGCAGAGGTTTGGCGCGAGGAACGAATTCAAATGAAGTTGGTTGATGCCAAAGTGATGCTGGAAGAGAAGTACTCCCAGATGAACAGGCTTATAGCAGACCTCGAGCCTTTCACGAATTCTAGAAGTGCGACGACATCAGATTCACAGGAGATCAAGAAAGCAGATCTCCTCCTGCAGGCGGCTGCCTCTGTTAACATACAGGATGTGAGGGAATTGACATATGAGCCCCCAAATTCTGATGACATTTTCTCTGTTCTTGAAGATGTCAATTTCGGAGAAGCCAACGAGAGAGAGATTGAGCCATGCGGCAGCTACAGTCCTGCAAGCCATGCCTCCAAAATGCATGCAATGAGTCCTGAAATTAAAATTCTCAACAATGATGGTTCTTACAGGAACTCCATCGCGTACATGAATCGGCATGGTGAACTGGAAGAGGATGCTAGCGAGTGGGAAACCGTGAGCCATCCCGAGGATCAGGGCTCGAGTTATTCACCGGATGGAAGTGATCCCTCTGTTAACAACAAGAACTTCCGGGTCAGCAATGTTTCTCTAAATGGAGTAGAATGGGAGAGAGATGGAGGGCAGGAGACACCAATGAGTGAAGTAGATTCAGCGAGACTGAGGCAACTGCAGAAGGCTTCATCGATATCCAGACACTGGCGGTCATGCCCAATCAACGGTGATCATTACAAGATCATATCAGTTGATGGGAGGAACGGAAGGCTCTCGAATGGTAGACTTTCTAACGGAGCTATCATGTCACCTGATCACGGTTCAGCAAAAGGCTCCCAAGACTTGTCGGGCCAGTGGAGCTCGTCCGACTCAGCAAACCAACGTGTAAATCGGTCTATGAAAGGATGCATTGAATGGCCACGTAGTGCGCAGAAGAACAGTTTGAAGGCCAGACTGCTGGAAGCAAGGGTGGAAAGCCAGAAGGTCCAGCTGCGGCAGGTTTTGAAGCACAAGATTTGATTTCAGCAAGGTGTTGGTGCAGAGTCTATGATGCTTGGTGCCTTCTAAATGCTCGCTACGCCCCCTCTTTCGTATGCCAGCGTGCACGATGACATCGTCGATGCGTGCAAGGAGGGGCTTGGTAAGAGCGTCATCAAATGGCAGTGTTGTGAGTTATGTAATTTGTGAGGAGGCAGTTATTGATATTGATGGAGACATTGTATCTGAAATTTGGCTTCATACAGTCGTTGCTTCTCTTCCACTATTCTGGTAGATTGTAATGGGATTTGAATGAATGTGGTGAAACCTTTTATTGGAAAACGAAAAATCTATTACCCAATTGAAAATGATCGCATCTGTTTTGGTTGCTTTAGACTTAGCTGAGAATATGATCATGATGAAAACGAATTTAGTGTAGACATTACATAGGAAAAGGATTTCATTTAACTCTAAATAAAATGGCTGCATTGTCTATTTATCTCTAAATTTACGATATGAATCAATAGCTTCACAATTCAATAGAGAAATTTATAAGGTTGGAAATTAACTTCTTATTTCATTTTCAGTAACTGATTACAAACTAACAATATAGGCACAAGTCTTAGCAGTTCTATTTCCATATGTGGTGGTCTCCAACGTTCCATACTAATCGCAGCAACTTTCATGTCCACATGGTATGCACATGTAATCAGCCGTTCTGGATAGATGATGAAGAACACAATTGTTTAATTTAAAATAGAATTACTGCTGTAAAAATCTCGGACTTGGACTACCTAGGGCAAAATAAAATTGTTGTTGTAAAAATTTCCGTCCGGGACCGCCTAAATGCTAGGTGGTCCCCAGTTAAATTGAATACACTCAAATATTTGTATTTAGTCAATTTGACAAGTAATCAATACCTAGGCCGTCTAAGCACCGATCTAGGTGGCCTATTAAGTTCGCTACGTGCCACTTAGGTGACCGATTATAAGCGGGCTACGTGCTGCCTAATCGGCTCAGGCAACCTATTTTTATATATATATTTTTTAAAAAATAATTAAAATTTATATAATCGTAAATTTTATTTATTGATAAATATATATTATAAGTATTAGATATAAAAAATTAAGGGTGATTCTAAACACAACCACATTTTTTCTCTTTACAGCCCCTTTAAAAAAATAAAATTTGATATTCCAATATTATCCTTCTAACTTAATTTAAAATCCTAATTAAGAAAATTGATATTCAATTATATATTCCTTAAAATAAAGCCCCAATTCTACATGTATACCATTTGAGTACAACAACAATATCTAGAAGTTAGACATTGTTAATTGTACGGAGCACAAAAGATTGCAGCTCCAATGAGAGACAATTCTTTCATAGTTTCGACTTTCTCTTGGAAAACCATCCTACCATCTGTGTAGTTAACTGTGAGCAGCAGGCATAAGATTTTTAGGAGACAAATCCAGATTACCCCAAATGATCTCTCCTCCTTTAGGTAGCAACGAAGAAATCGACGCGCAAGAGTCTGCAATCCAAGAATCTCAGAATTCATTGACAGACGGGCTTCGACCCATTTTATAAAGTGGAGGAAATAGATTACCCCATGAGATGACACACACCACCACTTTCTGATTGCCATTAGTAGCGTACATTAGTTCAAAAAAGCAGATGAAAAAAACAACAATCTTAAAACTAAATTGCCAAGTAGATGCTTACAGCCTTATATTATGCTTTCCAGCTTCTGCATCTAAATATTTTTACCAAGATTGCATTTTTTAGATAATCAAGAATCATTAGAAATATAATCCTACAAAACCTAAATAGCTTGCCCCCATGTTCTGAAATGAGGGTCTCCAATCATTAGAAGCCATGTTATGTGTTCTTCGCCTCTGTAGCCAAATTCTGAATCAGAAGATTCAAAACAACCCAAAAAAAATCCCCAAGCAAAGTAATCTGCAGCCGACACTGGCTGGATCCGAATTTCAGGTAGTTCGAGTCTGGTTTCATTGTCCAAGGAAGATGCTCCAACCAACACAAAGGCCTAGAACATTCCATCATAATTTCTCAATGTCCCTAGCTAGTTCTTAAATATTTAATTTTTAACAAATATAAAATAATTAGTACATAAGAAACAATTCTTGAAGAGCCTAGTTCATCAATAATGGCTACTGCGATGCTCTACGAAAATTTATCAGAAGTCGTTTCTATTGGTCTTTTGGATGGTAGAATATATTTATTTTATGGTGTTTTATTTTAGGGTGGCTTTATTTTAAGGGTTATGTATTTGAATATTATTTTTTAATTGATATTTTAAATTAAGTTATAAGGATAATATTGGAATATTATATTTTAAATTTTTAAATGGGCTCCATGACTCGTAGTCATCCACGCAACAATGCTCCATTTCCAGAATAGACTCTTCGATCTCAAGTTGAAGAATGCAAAACTCCTCCTCTGCGGCTCTATATTTGTTCCGGCTCTCTTCCATCTCCTCCTCGTTTAGCGCAAGATGAAGAATGCAAGATCTCCTTTTTGGTAATGTGACAATTCGGTTGGGACACCTAATTTGTTAAGTGTGACAATTCAAGTGGGACAGGGGAGTATTTGATATAGTTAAAGCGCACGCTAAATTAAGAGAAGTATAAACGGGGATGTGACTATGTTATTACAATACTAGATTAGCAACCCTGCATTTTATGAGTTAAATATTTAATATTTTATTTCATAATATTAAATTATATATTTAAATATATAATAATAATCATTCAAAATATATTTAATTTTTATTTATCAATATTATATGTTAATATAATAATGGAGAATTGTCGATTCACGAATCGCAATTCAAAAAACAATTTAATTACCGATTCAGGATCCAAAAAGATGAGTTCTCAATTCAGGACTTGAATTGTGAATTTTATGACCTTTCAGGTTTTAAATTGAGATTTTATGATCTTTAAGGTCCTATATTTAGAATTTAATTTTCGGGTTCTGAATCAATAATTCAACTATCTTTTAAATTGCGAATTGATAATACTCCCATAACCATTATCTAAAATCTTGGTGTTTTTTAGCATTGAAACTCTGGCACCTTGTTTATATTTTGTGTACTCCTCTATCTTTTATGAGGGAGTTAAATAGTTAGATGAATTGGGTATATTATTCAATTTTTTTTAATAATTGTCTATTACATAATAAATAATTATCGAATTAAATTGTAATCAAAATCACATAAATTTGATAGTGCACCCATAATTCATTTGAGCTCAATATTAAAGATAAAAAAACTATTCTAGGAAGAGAAAACATTTAAATTTATCCCTAATTTTCATTGAGTTCATAACTTTGTTTTGAATTTTTAATTATAACTATTTAGGTATAAATTTGGAAATTTTCATATTTGGAAAAATGATAGCATATTCTCATTAGGGATGAATATTCAGTTATTCGGTTCGATTTTGGCCTGTAAAATAACTGAACCGAAATAATCGAATTTATATTTGAAGAAACTGAACCGAATCAAATTACCAAAATAATCGAACCAAAATTCGTATTCGGTTATTTTGGATATAACCGAAATTTTATATAAATTTAATAAATTAATAAAATTAAAAATAAAAAAGTAAAAGTTATATATATTTATATTAATATATATTAAAAATATATTTATATATATATTATATATTTATCAATAATATATATATAAATTCGGTTATTCGGTCTGAAAAAAATAACCGAACCAAAATAACCGAAACTTTTTCGGTTCGATTCGGTTTTTGGTTTTTTTGGTTTCTTGCTCACCCCTAATTCTCATGGTATATAATCGTGAAATGTGGTTGCAAAATTGAGAATATAAGTTGTTTTTGAGAGCTGCATCTACAATAATGCCCAAAATGAAAATATCTATCCCTTCGTTAGGTGTAGTGGTGAAAGCTCCTTCAAAGCTCCTTGCCTGGACTAAGAGATCACAGGTTCGAACTTCCCCGAGAACATCTGGGTATGTGAGTTTAATAATTATATTCCTAAATAAAATAAAATATCTAATAATTAAACATCACATTTTATTGAATTTCTCGATGATATTTTGGACAATTCAAAATCATAAAAAAGTTGTTTACATTTTTTTTTTGAATTTTGAAACTTAGTTCAATTTCATATATGTTCTTATTTTTTATTTTTTCGTGGTTAAATGGATTAAAAATAAATGTAAACTTTATTGTGGTTGCAACCCTTAATAATATAAGCAAATCATGAAATTTTGATTTTATTTTAATACTGCCAGAAATTTTTGTTAGAAATTATTTCTTTATATATATATATATATATATAGGGGCGTGTTATAGTGTCAACCACCTCTTAGATGTGAAATAAGACATAATCTGGATCATTGATTAATTAAATGAACGCACAAGATCATTTCTTTTTTTTTAAAAAATTCGCTGCATCAAAAGAGGTAAAAACTTGCATATAAGGATATTACTGTCTTTGTACGTAAAATTAAATCTTTCCACGATTTTTTTTAACCGCATTTTGAGGGATGTGGATGAACGATTGACTGGTTTTAAATTTTTAACCTAACAACCATATTAATTTTACCCAAACAAAAATTACTCTAACCTCTTTTACTATTGTTCCTGGAGAGAAGACCATCGTCATCGCGGCAACAAAGTGGAAAAAAGAAGACGACATCGGTAAGATAAATGCTAATACTTGCAGACTGTTTCCTAAACTGCAATAAAGTGGGGTTTTTTTTTGGCGTTCTTTAGGACCGAAAGAAAGAAAAACGGAGGTGACTATTGTGTGGAAAAAACTGCAGAAATACAAAGAATACGAGGCATGGATATCGATATATGTGAATGGTTTTTTTGTGGTTTTTGTTCAGATCGAGTTTTCTCAAAAAAAAAATCTCCTTTCGCGTAGAGAATATAGTTCGGCCAACTGAAATTGAGAAAGAGTGTTAATCGGCGAAGACAAAAAAGGTTCGAGCACACCCATACACAATATAAATCTTTGAAATTTCGCAGCTTTTTGTACAAAATGGTTTTTTTTTAAAATCAGCATTGTACCCCTGTCATACCTTTTCCTTCAATACATATTGCTGATTTTTTTTTAATGTATGCTATAATTTTGTTAATTTAATGTATATATTTACTTGTATGACTGCAGTTTTGTTCAATTCGGTTGGAGTGAAATCTAATAAAAAACAGAATCAAATGCAATTTTTTTGTCGGTTTAATGTATGTTTTTACATGTATCACTGCAACTGCCACAGCCTCCTCATCTGCTGCCTAACCACTGCAGCATGCTTTCCTCCCCGCCTGTGCATATCCTAAGCGCCACTGTCTTCTTTCCACCCAATAGCATTCCCTCGGCCGCCATAGTCTTCCATCCCACCGCTCCATACTCTAAATTTTTTATGATAAATTTGCATTATATAGCATGTAATGTTGCATTATTCTAAAGATATTTACACATAATTATAACAATATTTATATTACCGTCGAAAAGTCACAATATCTATCAAATACAATAGCATTATATAAATTAATTTGTTGCAGTATCTTAAAACATATCACGGGACTATATAATAAATAATATTACACCACATATAGTTGCATTATTCATAAAAATAGTTACATTATATAAATCAATTTATTGCAGTATATTAAAATATGATACGAGACTATAATACATAATATCATACCTTAGATAGTTGCATTTTTTTACTCAAAATAATTACATTTTATTAATCAACAACTTGCATTATCGGAACAAATTTATTATCCTCATCAAACTTGTTCTTTCCATTTGTGTCACTCAAATCACACATAAAATAATGCAAGTATACAGGCTTAAATAATGCAAGTATACAAACCTAAATACTGCAAGTATGCATGCTTAAATATTATTAAAAAAATGAAGAAAGAGCAACACAAGTATTCTCGACCAAAATCCACTCTTGAACTCAATGTTTCTTTCATTTTTCTCATTATCGTCCTCCTCCAACTCCTTTCTTCAACCACGGCTGATCTTTTCGTCACACATACATACTACACAAGATATGTTAAGAAAAGAATAAATCTCACATACACACGCTCATCTCTCTCTAATATATTTATGTATGGATGGGGAGAGAGAGGGAATAGAGAGAATGTTCGAGGATGAATTCACCCCTACATCCGCATGTTCCTCTCATATGGATGGGGAGAGAGGGAATACTGAGAAGGTGACAATAGATTTGGGTGGAGGCAAGTAAGACAACCCATGTACAAAAGTGATAGAGGTTGTCATTAATGTCGTCATCTTCAATTTATTTTATGAAAATAAAGTAAATAATAAAAATTTCTATTCAATTAAATGGAATATACGTAAACAATAACAAAAAAAAATATGGGAAATCATTATGGAGAAATAAAAGCGAACGGTTATGAAAAAATATTGTAAAATTATAATACCAAATTACCCTTCGTTATTAATAGAAAAAGTAAATAAATCAAAATAAATCAAATCTAAGATTTAATCTTAGTCATTAATTTTAAAAAATCAAAGGCTGATATGTAGTTCTTATTTCACATCTGGGAGGTGGTTCACATATGATTACAACTCTATATATATATATATATATATATATATATATATATATATATATGATGTTTTGATGAGTCAAATATATCACTAGATTAGTGTATTGATAACTAGATTAGCTCAAACTTGTAATGTCTCGTATATGAATTATTGTTAGTCCCGGTTTATCAGAGTATAGAATATATGCACAACGAAAAATTTTGCTCGTAAGTTCGTAATCTTGGACTTATCCAAGCTGAGGGTGACATGTCAGCTTAGTTTGTTAAATATCTTTCAGGTACTTGATGTTGACTTTGTTTTAGTGTCAGTATTCAGTGTATACTCCAACACTTGAGTGTTAGGTTTCAAAATGAGATTAAACTATACTGACAGATAAGTAAATAAAGCAGTAAAAGACAAACAAATTTATAGTGGTTCGGACTAAACAATCCTACATCAACTCTTCAGACACTTGGTTTGGCAATCCACTAAGCTTAGAACTGTTACAGGTGCTTCTACCATCTATTGCTTGTCGGTGAATGCCCTGTCCACCGATCCACAAGCACACTCGTTTGGTCCTTGCTCGGACGCTTCGAAGCTCCTCAGAGTGAGGGCGCACCACTCAACCTCCTTGTAGCCGGAATGAGGTGTTTATAGTTCCCCCATGAACTATCTCTTTTGCGGCAGGTTGCCCGTAAGAGTCAGAGTACAAGACGTACTTGATTGTTGTAGTTTTCCTTGGAGAAAAAAACTACCGAGTAGTAACTAAAGAATAAAATGATTCTAAGTCTCGTGTTCACTTAGGTGACACACGGAAATCTTAATAGTCTCAAAAGTAAGATCACTCTATGAAGCTGAAATCTTTCGGTAAGAATTCACAGATAGTGTAAAGAAATCATATTTTTGTAAGTTCGTCTTTGTGAGTTCGTCTGTGTAACCTTCTTCTTCGTTGATTTCCCTGGTATTTATACGTAAGATGTTGAAGGTTTGAATTTAAGACCCTTTAGATACAAAATGGAAGTTGTCCAATCAGATGTCTCTATTTGTTGCAACATTCGGCAGTTAGGTGTTGCTTTTTGCAGAGGTTCTGCACATTTTCCACTTTTTTTTTACTTTAACAACAACGATTCGTCTTTTGTTAGAACGATAATTTTTTTTGCAAGTATGAGGAATCCTGAACTGATTGTCCTAGGTAGCAAAACTTGAAGTTTCGTCCTTGTAGACTTTAATGCTTCTCCACTCCTTAAAGTCTGTTATTCTTCAGTATATTCCTCTTGTGATTCCTCTTGTCTTCAATTTTTGGGACCTATATTAGAAGTCTATGTTGATGCTATCGTATTTGCAATTCCATGCTGATGATGTCATCTCTTGAATGTGCTTGGTCCCTTGCTGCTTAGTATGGTTTGAATGATTGCACCATACTATGTTGGATTCGTACTTGGCAAAATCTATGCTCCGCTAGACTCTTTTTCCTCCACGCTTGTACAGTGTACTACGTACTTTTGGCCTGTTGAGTCTTTAGTGCGTACTAGACTTTTTGAATAGTCTAGTTTCCGGATCAGTATCAGCTTACTGATGAGTTCATATTTTCACTCATTATTGGTTTGATTTATCTTTGTTTTTAGTTGCATTTAGTTTATTTTAGTTATTTTTTATTGCACGAGTCACTCTAAGAGGGTATTGCGCTTGTAGTGGTGTATTTTTGCAGGTTTAAGGTCGAATTCATAAAAAATTCGTACCGAAAGCAGTGGATGTTCAAAGAAACAGTCACGCATTCTTCCACACTTGGAATTTAAGCTAATGGAGCATAACAATCAAAAGATCTTTGAATTATCTTACCAATATAACTGGAATCGGGTCAATCGGAGTTCGGTAGCAAAAGTTATGGCCAAAACCGTGAGAACACGCAGAATCAATCGATGCAAAAGGAAATCGATCGAGATGGATTTTGCGTCGACCGATGCAGACCCGCGTCAATTGACACACGTGTTTTTGATGAGTTTCTGAAAGATTTTCACGAATCTTTGGCAAGAGTTGATCAAAATTGAAGAGATATATCATATTGAAACCCTAGAAGACTAAAGAAAGAAGATATACTCAATATAGGATATGTAGATATAGATATGCATCGAATCTAATCCTATCTCTCATAAAATTCAGCCTTGTAAAGCCCATACAAACACTACAAATACCCCTCTAGACCAGTTTATTCAGTGGACCTCAATCCCTATATGAACATTAGTTCATATATCCTTCTGAACCTCAACTTCTGTAGTTAGAGTTTTAATTTATTTTTATGCCTTTTGAGTTTCTGCTTTTATTTTTAATGCAAGTTTATTTCAATTTAATTATGTCTTTTATTTTATTTATGTCTAGCTAAATTCCTAGCAGGTTCTAGGGTTTGAATATTATTTTGGATGCATGTTTAGGATTAATTAATTAGGTTCATGATTCCGTGTTTATTTTATAATTCTAGATTAATTTAAGGACCGAGAGGTGATGATTAATTTAGATGTCTAGCTATTGATAGAAGGACCGAGAGGTGAATATTGATTGTGGGATTAGGAATGCATGATATACTCTATACTGTCCAGCTGAGATGTATTAGACTCTAGGAATTGAACTGATTTGCTTATGAGGTTAACTAATTTGGTGTTCTTGAGACCGAGAGGGGATAGTCACTAATTAGTAATCTAGGTTATATTTTCTCGACCAATGAAATATATCATAATTGCAATATTCCACCTGTTGATTTAATTGGTTCTTACATGTTATCCATAATAAGATTTCTTCCCTAGGATCTGTGTTCCATTTTATTTAATACAAATTTTTATTTTATTTTCTCTTCCTAGTTTAATAATTCAAACCTGATTTCTAAATTACTCAAATAATTAATTTAAAACTGTGTTTTAGTACATATGCCATTATTGCAAATCTTTTCTCTGTGGGTTCGACATTCGAGTTATAAATTTATTTGACCACTATTCTATAATTAATCTGTTAGAAATAGCAGTGATCACTTACTACTCGATAAAGAACCTATACAAAACTTTACATTTTTCACTCAAGCTGAAAACTAACTAAGATGACTGATGGAGCCCAAGGTGCAAGTCAAGAGCAAGATCCAGTCCATATTACTAGTGGGTCTATGATGAGAGCTAGGGCCAAGAAGCTAAGAGATGGATTGCAGTTGCTGATTAAAGAGATTTGGGCTCAAGAATTATTCGAGAAGCCCATCGGAGTTGAAAATCAAATTGGGCCAAGATGAATTAATTTAATTATGACATCTGGGCTTAATTGATTTGATTTGAGCTTAGATTTATTTTAATTTTTAATTTAATTAGTTATTAGACTTTATTTACTTTCTAGATATTATTTTCAAGATATACATGTTGTATATCTTGAAAGATTTGATTTCCTAGATAGATTAGGAGTAAAGATTTCTTTTTTTCACCCTATTAATAGGGTTGCTTATTTTCGAATTAGACTCAATTTTCAGTTCAATAATATTCCTAAGTTTTAATCTCCAATTTTAAAAGCTCAAGAATTTCTGTGGGTTCCTTAAAATTTGAATTGACTTATCAACCGGACTTACACATCCGATTGTGGTGTCTTCTACCGTTCTGCATCATTAGTTCTTCAACTTCTTGGGGGCTTATATGAGATTCGTCTGGAATACGTCATTTGAAGGGTCGAATCAGGGTTGCTGAACTTCCATCCTTTTGTCATTTTCCATTCTAGTTCTGTTCGTGTCGTTTCCGCGTCGTGTCAACTCTTGTTCCTAGGCTACGATCGTTACTCATCCACGAGGATCCTATCAATGACTTTTACATTCTTTGACCCACCAAAACATAACATAACATAAAAGGAAGGATATTTCTATCAAATTTCCTAACAATTTTCCTCTTTTTGGTGTAGTCAAAGCCATCTCTAACCTAAGCTGATGAGGAGCGAAAAACTTTATAGTTTTTACTAGTATGACAATCAGTCTATAAACTCAATAAGATTTCCCCTCAAATTTAGCTTTCTACTTAAGATCTTCTCCTTATAAGCTTGGAGAGATATTGCTCGATTAATTTTTAAAGTAAGTTTAGAGCAATTAAAAATCTTAAGTACGCAAGAGAGCAAAGAATCCTGTTGATTACACTGGAGTGTGTAATTTCAGCTATGAAGAACGAAGACCATTGTTGGACAAAAAGAGATTGTCATCAACAAGTCAGTTTATCCTTTAAGTATTTTGATTACAAGTACAGGGATAAACTAACTCTAAGAAATCTATACAGAACTAGTATAAGTCTATACTAGGCTGCTTCTGGTCTTCATCGTCTTCCAATTGACTACTGCTGGAGCTGATCTTATTACCTCATCCAAGGAAGGCAGCTAGATGTGATGGCTAGCTTTTCACCTCCTTGGCCATTGGTCCTTCCAGTAGTTCTCAGTCTTGGAGGTGGTGGAGCTATTCACCTTGTGGGAAGGAATGTTGATAAGCTCGTATTTCTACTCACTTATCGCATTGTATTTCTTATCTTTTATGAGTTTTTGTTTATTTTATTGAATAAATTGAGCATGAGTATGTAGTGGAAGGTATTATGCTTGTGGTGGATGATTATGCAGGAAAAATGAAGAAAAAGTGAAGAATTGGCTAAGGAGATGAAGAAAGTCGCCAAGAAGTAGCTGTCTGTTTCGACCGAGTTGGAAGCCAACTCGACCGTGGTGGAGAGGAAGCAGCCTGGCCGTGGTGGAATACATCCCGGGCGAGATGGATGCTCGAAATGAGTTGAAACCCGGCCAAAGGAAGATCGAGGCAAGGAGAAGATCTCGGTCGTGGCAGCCTTGATCCCGGCCGAGACGCGCGATTCTGAAGACATAAATTGCACGTGCTGAATGTTTAAAGAAGCAAGATACCATATCAAGATAGGGACGAATTTTGGTGCCAACATACCATCCAAAGCCTTAACCCTACCACTATATAAACTCATAATTAGCTCAAAATTAGGTTGTTGATTTTTTGCACATTATTCTATCTTTATTTTTCTGTTTTCACTTTAAGTTTTTCAGAATTCCTCTTTAATTTTATTGTTTGAACCTTTACTTTTTAATGCAATCTTTAATTTTCCTTGCAATGTTTTTCTTTAATATGTTAGGCTAGAACCCTAAACAGGTTCTAGGGTTTCTCCATCTGTGATGCATGTTTTGATTCAATAATTCAAACCCTTTAAACTTGTTTAAATCCTATGTTTTATTTTAAGTCTATTCTCATCGAAGGATCGAGAGATGAAGATTGAGGTAGGTTACAGTTATTAATAGAAGGACCGAGAGGTGAAGGTTAGTAATAGGAAGTTAGGATTTAATACTTTTGATTTTCTGTCCGACCAAGAAGAATTCAATCGTAGGAAAAATCTAATCTTTATTGAAATTGATTAATTGGTGTGTTTGAAACCGAGAGAAGATAACCACTAGTTAGTAATTTAGGATTTAATTGCCCGACCAAGGAATTAATTCCACAATAACAAATTTTCCACCAAAATATCTTTTCTGGGTTTGAATACCTGTTTCTTGCATGTTGATCAGATTGGTAGATTTCCCTAGAATCTGTGCTTTTTAATATTTGAATTTTAACTTTTTAATTACTTGCTTTGAAAACCCAAAATCCTTAAAATTGATTTGCCCAAACAAAGGTTTTGAAAACTACATTCAGTACATAATTTTCCCTCGTTGCACTATCCCTGTGGGTTTGACAACCTCTGGGTTTTATAAATTTATTTGCTCTGTGCTATAATTTGTATGCAGATTTTGCATCGATCAAATGTCTTCCCTTTTCATCTCACCCCACCTCTGGGCTCCTTTCTTCGTTTTCCAGCCTGCCCTTCTTGATGTTGCCATTGGCCGACAGGGAGACGAGGCGAAGAAACTCTCTAAGTGGTCATGCCCCGTTTCTTGGCATGTCAATTTGAGGAGTGAGTTGTCTGTTCTGTAGAAGGAGACGATAACAGTAGAAGATATCTTGTAATTTCTTCTGCTCCTTCTACAATATCTCTTATGTACTCACGCTCAAAGTTTCTAATCTCTTCTGCACCTTTCATACTTCTTCCCCCTCTTTGACCGCACCCAAAAAAGGTAGATCTTGATGTATCGGGTGGCTTCATTTTCTTCTTCATTGAGAGAATTTTGAAGGGTAGAGAACATATTATTTTGAAGTATAGGCTAATGGAAGGTAGGGTTTAACAAAGAAAAATATGCACGAACGGTTGTGATAAACCCTATTGTTGTGTGCTGCAATGGGATATAGTACAATATGCAAGTGCACATAATCTAACAAGTAACATAGTTCAAGAGTCCAGATATCGTACCCTAGGGAGTGAAAAAATGTTGTGCACAAAAAATTGCTTGTAAAGTTTAGATGGAACCGCACAAATTAAATTAAAATGAAAGAAGTAATTATAACTAACTGCAGAAATCTAACAATTATCTCCTTTAACTATTCAAACTAACACAAAATAGTAAATCGGGTAAATAAGATGAGAAAACACACTTGGGTTGTCAACTTGTATTTATCAACTATCCTACATGCTAAAACATTGTTCTCGCATTATCTCTGAGCCTTACAACCTCTCCAAGTGGTGCATGTTGATCGACATAAGAGTCGGATGTTGATCAAAGGCAAGGCAGAGAAAGAGGAGCTAGACATGCATGCAGGCATGTCGATCGACACCCCCGATGTCGATCAGCACGGAGGTCAGAGAAATGGCTCGACATGGAGGTGAACCCGTATTTGGACTGACGTGTGTGTCGATTGACATGGTGCATGTCGATCGACACAGATACCGAAGATGGAAAATCCAGCCAGATTTGGATATATCTTTTATTTTAGTACAATACCTAGTTTAGATATTTTGGATCCTATATAAATACTGTACTCAATAGGCACGAAAATACTCTCTGATTTTACATTATTTTCATTGACCATTGGAGTTTTTAGAGACTTGCAAGGTTCCTATTTCCTTTGTAAGGTAATTTAATAATATGTTTGCTTTTATTCAAATCATGTTTTGTGGCTAGAAACCCTAGCAGAGGGCTTTTAATATTCTTTTCTGATGCATGTTTGAATGAAATCAACTCGATAGCATGGTCTAATTTCCTGAGATTAATTAATTGAATCTAGATTTAAAGAAGGATCGAGAGATGAATTTGGATCTAGGTTTATAGTTATCAACTGAAAGACCGAGAGGCGAAAATTGTTAATAGGAAGAGGAAATTAAATGTACTTGTTTTCGGTCTAAAAAGGAAGAATCATGTGTAGGATTTGATTAGATAATTATCGAGATTGGTTGAATTTGTGTTCTTGAGACCGAGAGGAGATAGTCATAGTTTAGCAATCTAGGGTTTTATTGCCTGACCAAGGAACTTAATCCATTAAAATCTAATTTATCCCCATTGTTGAGTTGATGAATTTGCATGCTAAAGTTCGGAATATCTGTCCTACGCTCTGTAACTTTAATTAATGTTTTCAAAACCCTTTACTTTCTTGCATTGTTATCTTTAAATTTAAAACCAAATCCCAGTTTTCTATTTCCTCAAACTTCTATGTTCTAAGAACTATAGCTAGTACTCAAGACATCTCGTTGCATAGTCCCTGTGGGTTCGACCACCTTCGGGTGTAATTATAAATTTATTTGCTCGTTACTTTACGCAATTATCAAATTGGCGCCATTGCCGGGAACTGTCAAATTTGTCTAGATATTAGTTTATTTTTTAGATCTGATGGACTGAGGTTGTATTTTATTTGAGTTTTTATTTTATTTTCGTGTTTATTTTGGTATTTGCTGTTTTAACTTCGTGTTTCAGGGTTTTCGTGCATTTCAGGATTTATTGTGTCTGTTTCGATCGACATAGCCCGTGTCGATCGATGTAGCTGTAAAAGTCCTGCGTGTCGATCGACACTGATGCTTATTTTCTGTTCTTCTTTCTCAGGTTGTATGAACACGAGGGCTCGGGGAAAACCATTCAAAGCTTTTGATCCAGAAACCGAGGCCCCAGTCCAAAAGAAGAAAAACAAGGAAAAGGAAAGCACAACCAACCACATCGATCCATCACCACACCGAACTGAAGACAAATTCTCAGAGATGCCACCCTTGGAGGATACCGACACACAACTCATTACTCAATAGAATGCCTTGCTTCTAGTCCAAGAAGTCAATCACATGAAGGACATCATCAAGAAATTGATGACTGGAAGGGAAGTACACAGACTCGAGGTTGCAAGAAGGGAAAGTGAAAGAGAACGAGAAAGGCTCCGCTAAGAGGACTCCGATGATGAGGATCCGAATGCCATGGAAAGGAGGTACAGATCGCAACCCAGTAATGAGGGATTGGTTATTGGTATCAATGCCAATAACTTTGAACTCAAAACCGGCCTGATTCAGATGGTTCAACAGAACCAATTTGGTGGCCGAGCAGTGGAGGATCCATACACTCACCTTCGCATGTTTGTGGAGGTATGTGAGACATTCAAACAAAATGGAGTGATCCAGGATGTTATTTGTCTAAGCCTACTTCCCTTCTCACTTCTGGATCAGGCTAGATCGTGGTTTACCTCTCTTGATTGCAGCAGCATCCATACTTGGGCCGATCTCTGAGCAGAGTTCCTTGCCGTGTTCTTTCCTCCACCAGTCATCATCCAAAAGAAGATGGAGATCTTGCAGTTCCACTAGAAGATGGATGTGTCTTTGTTCGAGGCATGGGGCAGATGGAATGAATTATTGAGGAGCAGGCCCACATCTTCTATAGAGTGATGAATTAGAGAACCCAAGAGTCTGTTGACAATGCCGCAGGAAGTTCTCTGATGAGCAAATCACCTGAAAAAGCCCTCAAACTGTTCAAGAAGATGGCGTTGCACACTCATCAATGGTCCAATCCAAGGAGACCACAAGTTCGAGCTATGGAGAAGAAGGAAGATGATACCTTGAAGAAGGAGATTGAAAAGCTCAAGGGGGAGGTGGAAAAGTTAACTTTTAATGCTGCTTGTATTTCTGTTGCACAAGTTGACCCCGTAGCTGATGTGAACGTTATGCACCGAGGCAGTTATCAAAACTAATACCGAGAAGGGGGATATCAGCATTACCAAACTTTATGTCGAACACCCTCCACCAGACTTCGATGTTTAGAATGGTGAAATTGTGGAGAAGAAAAAGGAAATCCTCACGAGGTATTGCAAAAATTCATCAAGACTTCCAACTACCGTGTGTGCAAGATTGAACAAGAAGTGAAAGGGGTCGACAACAAGGTGGAACTACTCGGAAAGCATGTGCAGATCATAGAGACTCAAGTTAGTATAATTGCTACCACAATTGGGGCGCAACACACACTGGGAAAGATGCCGAGCACCACAGAGATCAACCCGAAGAACCACAAGGACTGCAAAGCTATAAAACTTAGATCCTGAACCAGCTACACAGGTCAGAGCATGCCCCAAAACAAGTTTGGGGGAGAAGAGGAGGAGTAGCCCGCTGGATTGCCTTCTGTTTTGAACGACACCCCCGGTGTCGATCGACAAAGAGGTCAGGAAGATGCAGAGATTTTGATCGACGAAGGGATTTTGACCGACAGGTTTTCTGCGGGCATGTCGACCGACATGCCCCCTGTTGGTCGGCACGGAGGTCAAGTCGATGCAGACACATCTCCCTCGACACAGAGCCCATCCCAACACAAGTTTCCAAGTTCTAAAGCTGCTCAACTACCTCCGATGCCCTTTCGTCAACGTTTTGCCAAGCAGAAGGAGAATTCCAAGTTCTCGTGAGTATTAATTTGCCACTAATTGAAGCATTTAGTGAAATTCCATGTTACATGAAGTATCTCCGCAAGTAGATGAGCGAGAAGTAGCATTTTGTGGAGAACTCAACAATCAAGCTTCATGAGCAGTGCAACATGATCCTACATAAGAAACTTCCAGTCAAGAGAAGCGATCGAGGATGCTTCTCCATTCCAGTTAAGATCGGGGGAATTGCATTTCCAAAGGTGTTGGGCGACACAAGTGCCAGCATCAACCTAATGCCTTATTTCATCTTCCAGCGCCTCAAGATTAGAGAGTTGAGGCCGACCACCATAACACTGCAGATTGCAGACCGCTCTGTGTCTCGCACGAAAGTTATACTTGAAGAAGTACTTATTTGTGTGGGTCATCTTATCTTTCCCACAGATTTCGTGGTCTTGGACATGAAGGAAGATAGCATCACACCCCTCATCTTGGGAAGGGAATTCTTGGATACTAGTGCCGCATTGATTGATTGCCGCGGTGGGGTGATCACGCTTCGAGCTAATGAGGAGAAGATCATATTCAAGCTCAACAAAAGTTGGCAGCAATCCGAATACTATAGGATCACCTCCATCGAAAATTATGAAGAGGAAGAAACCGAAGAAGAAAGAGAGGACCAAGCCGCTCAAGAATGGGAGCGAGGGAATGAGGTGGCACAACTGTCAATTACACCATCTCACCTTGAGCTCACTGCTGTCATTCAAGATCGCTTGGTCTACATGGTGGATGCCCGAGGAAGGCGAGTGCGTTCTATCCTGCCTTGGTTTTGAGAAAAGAAGGTACCGTCGAGCTACGACGTTAACTAAAGCACTTGTTGGGAGGTCACTCAACCTTTACATTCTTTCTTTTCAATTCCCGTTGTCTTTTTTTCTTTTCGATTTTTTGGTTTTATTTTTGTTGGTGTTTTTAACTTTATTTTCAGATTTCTGTTTTTCCTTTATTTTATATTATTTTCGAAAAAAAACACAAGGAGGATTTACCTCTGAGTCAATTGACATGCCTGATGTTGATCAACACAGAGGCCAACGCGCAGTTACCCTTTGACCCGAGGCATGGGTCGACAGGAAGGCTCTGTGTCGATCGACCCAGAGTGCAAACAACCACAATTCTTCGTCACGACGAGCTGATTCCTTCGATAGATAAAAACGTTGATGTGTGAGATCAACGAGTCAGGTAAAAGTTCTTTTTCTTGTCTTATTTTCAAACATTTTCTAACTCTTCGAGTTCGAAATAAGTTTGGGGGGATGTGGACAAGAAATTTGAACTTATGTATCATTTGCTTTCTTTCTTTTTTATTGCTTTATTTGATTTGTTTTGTTTATTTAAATTTTATGTCTAGAATGCCTAGAAAAAAAATATGGATGTAGTAATGAGGAAAATTGTTGAATAATTGAACCCATTTGAACTGATTGCGAGTTGAAATTGATTGGGGATGAGTTTGATTAGATTTTAATTGTGGTTGATTCCCTATGGATGTAGAATACCGCATGATAGGATCTAATTGAAACTTACACTTGCATGATGTTTGAGTGGATTGAAATTGACTAAGGAAGAAATTTTCGAACCCAAGTGAGATTTTTGAGCCTTTTTTGTTTGATGTGAGATTCGCATGTATGTTTTCGTTTCTCTAGAACTTGCTTCTGTTCTGTTTCGAGACTGCATAGTGTGCACAATGATAGAAAATGATCTTAGGCCATCTTTGTTAGCCAAAATATTCCAAACACTGTCCCTTGTGATGTTTTATCCTTTGATTAGCTCCTTTGAGCCTGTTACTTTTTCTTTCTTGGTCTATGAGTTAAGAAAAACATTGTAGTTCTATTTTTTCTATGAGATAGTGCTATGAAAAGGTGAATTGTATCTTGTCTATAAGATTTGGGCGAAATTAGGGTAATTGTTATGGGAGGATAAGAAATTTCAAAATTGGTGTACAGAAGAAGGTTGGGCTCTAGAAGAAAAAAAGAAAGAAAGAAAGAGAATGATTGTGTCCTTATAAGCTTAAATAATTAAACAAAATTTTTAAGAGCATAATAATTAAACAAAATTTTTAGGAGCAAAAAAGGATTAGAAAGGAAAAAGAAAAAGAAAAGAGAAAGAGCCTTGGTTTGTGTTGAAAATATTAGGAGATGGGTGGATATTGTTAGATAGTGGTATGATTGGTTGAGAGTAGCTAACTCAATTGATTTAGTCACTTGGCCAAATTTTCCCTACCCTTCACAAAAAGCCTATATTACAACCTAATCAAAGTCTTTTTCGATTCTTGAATTGTGTGCACAAATGAGCAGTGGAGATTCTAGAAATTTTGCAAGCCTATGGTAGAAATTTCTTCATACATGTTGTGTGTGCTTTCATTAAAACCCAAACACTTGTGTGAATGAGCGATACACTTCCTTGTGAGTCTTCCGAAGTTGATGGATTTCTATCTCTTTCAAATTGCTCGTGTGATTTGAATTGATGATCCTTTGATTGTGATGAATCTTGTGAGGCATTGCACTTTCAAACTATTTGAAATTTCTTTTCTTTCTTTTCTTTGATTGAGGACAATCAAGTATTCAAGTTTGGGGGGATTGTAAGTTCATATTTGTACTCACTTATCCATGTTTTTCTCCATTGTTTTAGTTTAATTAGTTTATGTTTTTAGTTAATTATGTGCATGAGTATGCTTTAGAGGAGGTTATGCTCTCTATGGAGAATTTTGCAGGTATTTAGGGCTAAAAAGATGTCAAATGATGAAAAGAGTTGTGAATATCAGAGTTGCTGCTTCGATTGACACACGGGAAGTCGACCAGGTTGGAAGACGTGCCAAAAATCTGAAGCATTACCTCTGTGTCGATCGACGTGGTGCATGTCGATCGATACAGGGGTCGGATGTTGATCAAAGGCAAGACAGAGAAAGAGGAGCTCGACATGCATGCAGGCATGACAATCGACACCCCCGGTGTCGATCAACATGGAGGTCAGAAATGACTCGACATGGAGGAGAACCCGTATTTTGACTGACGTGTGTGTCGATTGACATGGTGCATGTCGATCAACACAGATACTGATGATGGAAAATCCAACCAGATTCGGATATATCTTTTATTTTAGTCCAATACCTAGTTTAGATATTTTGGATCCTATATAAATACCGTACTCAATAGGCACGGAAATACTCTCTGATTTTACATTATTTTCATTGATCATTGGAGTTTTTAGAGACTTGCAAGGTTCCTATTTCCCTTGTAAGGTAATTTAATAATATGTTTGCTTTTATTCAAGTCATGTTTTGTGGCTAGAAACCCTAGCAGGTTCTAAGGCTTTTGATATTCTTTTCTGATGCATGTTTGAATGAAATCAACTCGATAGCATCGTCTAATTTCCCGAGATTAATTAATTGAATCAAGATTTAAAGAAGGATCGAGAGATGAATTTAGATCTAGGTTTATAGTTATCAATTGAAAGACCGAGAGGTGAAAATTGGTAATAGGAAGAGGAAATTAAATGTACTTGTTTTCTGTCTCAAAAATAAGAATCATGTGTAGGAATTGATTAGATAATTATCGAGATTGGTTGAATTTGTGTTCTTGAGACCGAGAGGAGATAGTCACAGTTTATCAATCTAGGGTTTTATTGCCTAACCAAGGAATTTAATCCATTAAAATCTAATTTATCCCCATTGCTGAGTTGATGAATTTGCATGCTAAAGTTTAGAATATATGTCCTACGCTCTGTAACTTTAATTATTGTTTTCAAAACCATTTACTTTCTTGCATTGTTATCTTTAAATTTAAAACCAAATCCCAGTTTTCTATTTCTTCAAACTTCTATGTTCTAAGAACTATAGCTAGTACTCAAGATATCTCGTTGCACAGTCCTTGTGGGTTCGACCACCTTCGGGTGTAATTATAAATTTATTTGCTCGTTACTTTGCGCAGCTATCAAATTGACGCCGTTGCCGGGGACTGTCAGATTTTTCTAGATAATAGTTTATTTTTTAGATCTGATGGACTGAGGCTGTATTTTATTTGAGTTTTTATTTTATTTTCGTGTTTATTTTGGTTTTTGCTGTTTTAAGTTCGTGTTTCAGGGTTTGCGTGCATTTCAAGATTTTTTGCGTCTGTTTCGATCGACACACCTGTAAAAGTCCTGCATGTCGATCGACAGGCAGCCTGTCGATCGACTCTAAGGCTGATTTTCTGTTATTATTTTCTCAGGTTGTATGAACACGAGGGCTCGGGGAAAACTACTCGAAGCTTTTGATCCAGAAACCGAGGCCCCAGTCCGAAAGAAGAAAAACACGGAAAATGAAAGCACAACCAACCACATGGATCCAACACCACACCGAACTGAAGACGAATTCTTAGAGATGCCACCCCTGGAGGATCCCGACACACAACTCATTACTCAATAGAATGACTTGCTTCTAGTCCTAGAAGTCAATCATATGAAGGACATCATCAAGAAATTGATGACTACAAGGGAAGTAGACAGACTCGAGGCTGCAAGAAGTGAAAGAGAAAGAGAACCAGAAAGGCGCCGCCAAGAGGACTCCGAGGTTGAGGATCCAAATGCCATGGCAAGGAGGTACAGACCGCAACCCAGTAATGAGGGATTGGTTATTGGTATCAATGCTAATAACTTTGAACTCAAAACCAACCTGATTCATATGGTTCAGCAGAACCAATTTGGTGGCCGAGCAGTGGAGGATCCCTACACTCTCCTTCGCATGTTCGTGGAGGTATGTGAGACAGTCAAACAAAACGGAGTGACCCAGGATCTTATTCGTCTACGCGTGTTTCCCTTTTCACTTCGGGATCAGGCTAGAAAGTGGTTTACATCTCTTAATTGTAGCAGCATCCACACTTGGGCCGATCTCCGAGTAGAGTTCCTTATCGTGTTCTTCCCTCTACCAGTCATCATCCAAAAGAAGAAGGAGATCTTGCAGTTCCATTAGAAGATGGACGAGTCCTTGTTCCAGTCATGGAGCAGATGGAATGAGCTATTGAGGAGTTGCCCGGGCCATGGAGTTGATACCGAAGAGCAGGCCCACATCTTCTACAGAGGGATGAATGAGAGAACCCAAGAGTCCGTTGACAATGCCGCGAGAGGTTCTCTGATGAGCAAATCACCTGAAAAAGCCCTCAATCTGTTCAACTAGATGGCGTTGCACACTCAGCAATGGTCTAATCCGACGAGGCCACAAGTTCGAGCTGTGGAGAAAAAGGAAGAGGATACCTTTAAGAAGGAGACCGAGAAGCTCAAGGGGGAGATGGAGAAATTGACATCTAATGTTGTTTGTGTTTCTGTTGCACAGGTTGACCCCATCGCTAATGTGAACTACATGAACTGAGGCGGTTATCAGAACCAATACCGGCAAGGGGTATATCAGCATTATCACCAGAAAGCTCATCCCAGATTTTCCTATTCTTAGGCGGAAGGTGCCGAACATCCTCCACCAGACTTTGATGTGCAGAATGGTGAGATCGTGGAGAAGAAAAAAGAGAGGCTCAACGAGGTGCTACAGAAGTTTATCAAGGTTTCCAACTACCGGGTTGGAAAGATTAGCAGGAGGTAGCAGGGGTCAATACCAAGGTGGACAGGCTCGGGAAGCATGTGCCGATCATAGAGACGCAGGTCAGCCAAATTGCCACCTCACTTAGTGCGCAACATCAACAAGGAAAGCTGCCAAGCAGCACCGAGGTCAACCCAAAGAATTAGAAAGAATGCAAAGCCATAAAACTGAGGTCTGCAACTAGCTACACAGGTCCGAGCATGCCCCGAAACAAGTTTGGGGGAGAAGAGGAGGAGCAGGCCGCTGAACCGTCCTCTATTTCAATCAACACCCCTGGTGTCGATCGACATAGAGGCCAAGAGAAGGATTTCATGTCGAGCGATGAGGAGATTTCGATCGATGGGGTTTCTGCGTGCATGTTGACCGACATGCCCCATGTCGGTCGACACAGAAGTCAAGTCGACACTGATGCTGCCCAATCGACACAAAGGACTCCCCAGATCAACAATACAAGTTCCAAAGCTGCCAGATCACCTCCGATGCCCTTTCCAACACATTTTGCCAAGCAGAAGGAGGATTCCAAGTTCTCTCAGTTTGTTGAGAACTTGAAGAAGGTAAGTATTAATCTGCCACTAATTGAAGATTTACTTGAAATCATAGGTTACATGAAGTATCTCCGCAAGCTGATGAGCGAGAAGAAGAAATTTGTGGAGAACTCGACAGTCAAGCTTCATGAGCAATGCAACCTTCTCCTCCAAAAGAAGATCCCAATCAAAAGGAGTGACCCACGATGTTTTGCAATCCCAGTTGAGATCGGGGGGATCGAGTTCGACAAGGTGTTGTGCAACACTGGTGCCAACATCAACTTGATGCCCTATTCCATCTTCCAGCACCTCAAGATTGGAGAGTTGAGGCCGACCACTATCACATTGCAGATGGCAGACCGCTCTGTATTTCGCCTGAAAGGTATCCTTGAAGATGTACTTATTCGTGTAGGTCATCTTATCTTTCCTATAGATTTTGTGGTCTTGGGCATGAAGGAAGATGGCAGCATACCCCTCATCTTGGGAAGGGAATTCCTGGATACAAGTGGTGCATTGATTGACTGCCGTGGTGGAAAGATCACGCTCCGAGCTAATGAAAAGAGGATCACATTCAAGCTCGACAGAAGCCGATAGCAATCCGAGTGCTACAGAATCACATCCATTGAGGATTATGAAGATGAAGAGGAAGAAACTGAGGAAGAAAGAGAGGACCAAGCCGCTCGAGAATGGGAGTGAGGTGGCAAAACTGTCAATTACACCATCTCATCCCGAGCTCACTACTATTATTCAAGATCGCTTGGTCTATATGGTGGATACTCGAGGATGGAGAGTGCGCTCTAGCCCACCTTGGCATTGAGAAAAAAAGGTACCGTCGAGCTACGACGTTAACTAAAGTACTTTTTGGGAGGTAACCCAACTTTTACTTGCTTTCTTTTCAATTCCCGTGCTTTTCTTTTCGATTTTTGTTTTTATTTCCGTTGGTGAGTTTAACTTTATTTTCAGATTTCTGTTTTCCCTTTATTTTATATTATTTTCGAGAAAAAAACAAAACAAAAACAAATCAAGGAGGATTTACCTGTGTTTCAACCGACATGCCTGATGTCGAGCGACATAGAGGTACGCATGGAGTACACTTTCGACTTAATGAAGGGCAAGTCGATAGGAAGGCTCTGTGTCGATCGACAGGCCCCCTGTCGACCGACACAGAGTGCAAGCAGACACAAATCTTCGTCGCAATGTTGATGTCTGAGATCAACGAGTCAAGTAAAAGTTCTTTTTCTTGTCTAATTTTCAAACTTTTTCTTACTCTCCGAGTTTGAAATAAGTTTGGGAGGATGTGGACAAGAAATTTGAACTTATCTATCCTTTATTGCTTTATTTGAATTGTTTTATTTATTTAAATTTCTTGCCTAGAAAAAAAATATGGATATAGTGATGAGGGAAATTGTTGAATAATTGAACCCATCTGATTGCGAGTTGAAATCGATTAGGGATGAGTTTGATTTGATTTCAATTGTAGTTGATTGCCTATGAATGTAGAATACCGCATGATAAGGTCTAATTGAAACTTACACTTGCATGATGTTTGATTAGATTGAAGTTGACTAAGGAAGAATAATTGAACCCAAGTGAGAATTTGAGCCATTTTCGTTTGATGTGAGATTTGCATGTATGATTTCGTTTCTCTACAACTTGTTTCTGTTCTGTTTCGAGACTGCATAGTATGCACAAAGATAGAAAATGGTTTTAGGCCATCTTTGTTAGCCCAATTCCGAAACAGTGTCCCTTCATATATTGAAACTATCCCTAGTAAGCCCCAATGTGCCTAGCTCCATTTTTTTATTTTGTCTTTGAGATTTTCATGGAGTTATAATGGTTTTTGTCTTGTCTTTAAGATTTAAGGAAGAATAGAGTGGTTGTATGTGTGATGTGGATAAGAAAATTACAGTATAGTGATGAATAAAAGATGGAAGGTTGTATAATTCAAAAGAAAAGAATTAGAAGTCTCATAAGCCCTTAGAAGAAAAAAATGTGTCTATGATTGCAAAACTTTTGGAAGGGTATAAGAGTTTCAAAAAGAGCAAAAAAGAGTTTAATTGTAATATTTGAGGAGAAGGGTAGATGTTCATAGATGGTGGTTTAGATTGATTGAGAGTGTACAACTTGATTAATTTTAGTCACTTGACCATATTTCTCTACTTTGCACAAAAATCCCACATTACAACCAAAATCAAAGTCCTTTATGATTCTTGACTTGTGTGCACATTTGAGCAGTGGAGATTCTAGAAATTTTGAAGTCAATGGTAGAAATTTCTTTATACATGTTGTGAGTGCTTTCATTGAAACCCAAACACTTTTGTGAATGAGCGATACACTTCCTTGTAAGTCTTCCGAAGTTGATGGATTTCTTATCTCTTTCAAATTGCTTGTGTGATGTGAATTGAGGAACCTTAATTGTGATGAATCGTGTGAGGCATTGCACTTTCAACTGCTTGAGAATTTTTTTTCTTTGATTGAAGACAATCAAGTATTCAAGTTTGGGGGGTTTGATAAGATCATATTTGTGCACACTTATCCATGTTTTTCTCCATTGTTTCAGTACAATTAGTTTATGGTTTTAGTTATTTCTGTGTATGAGTCTATTTGAGAGGATGTTATGCTTGTGATGCTCAGTTTTGCAGGTATTTGATGCTAAAAAGAGGTCAAATGATGAAAAGAGCCGTGAAGAACAGAGTCTCTTCTTTGATTGACACACGGGAAGTCGACCAAGTTGGAAGACGTGCCAAAAATTCGAAGCATTACCTCTGTGTCGATCGACGGGGTACATGTCGATCGACACAGAGGCCATATGTCAATCGAAAAATAGAAGGAATTGAAGGCTCGACAAGCTTGCAAGCATGTCGATCGACACCCCTGGTGTTGATCGACACGAAGGCTGGACAAGGGGAGTCGACACACTTACCTGTGTGTCGATCGACATGGTGCAGGTCGATCGACACAGTAGCCCGAGAAGGGATTTTGGCCTGTTTTGGAATTTTTTTATTTTAGCTCAATACACAGTTTATATATTTTGGATCCTCTGTAAATAGGGAACTCAATAGGCACGAAAACACTCTCTGATTTTACATTATTTTCATTGAGCATTGGAGTTTTTAGTGACTTGCAAGGTTCCTATTTCCCTTGTAAGGTAATTTAATAATATGTTTGCTTGTATTCAAGTCATGATTTGTGGCTAGCAGATCCTAGGGCTTGTGATATTCTTTTCTGATGCATGTTTGAACGAAATCAACTATATCGCATGGTTTAATTTCCTGAACTTAAATAATTTAATCTAGATTTAAAGAAGGATCAGAGATGAATTTCGATCTAGGTGTTATTATCGAAAGACCGAGAGGAGAAGATTAATAATAGAAAGAGGAAATTAAATATACTTGTTTTCTGTCTCAAAAGGAAGAATTATGTGTAGGAATTAATTAGATAACTATTGAGATTGGTTGAATTTGTGTTCTAGAGACCGAGAGGAGATAGTCACAGTTTAACAATCTAGGGTTTTAATTGCATGACCAAGGAATTTAATCCACATGAATCTAATTTACCCCATAGCTGAGTTGATGAATTTGCATGCTAAAGTTTATAATATCTGCCCTAGGATCTGTATCTTTAATTATTGTCTTTTAAAACTCTTTAATTTTATGCAATTGTTATCTTTCAATTCCGAAACCAAATCCCTTTTTCAATTTCCTCTAATTTCTATGATTTGAAAACTATAGCTAGTACTCTGATATCTCGTTGCACAGTCCCTGTGGGATCGACCACCTTTGGGTGTAAAATTTATTTGCTCGCTGTTTCTACAGTTTATCAAGGGGCCAACAATGGAAGAGGTGGTGGGGCCAACTGTGCTAAAAGAAGTGGAATCCATAACAGGTGGGGCCAACTGTGTTAAAAGAAGTGGAATCAATAAAAGAAGGCCTTCATCTTCTTAGTAACCCGGGAAGCCACCAGCTCTACAATGTACTCTGCCACGCGGGTAGCCACTGCATGAGTCTATCAACCACTGGCTGAATAAGTCGATCTGCCACTGGCTCAATCAAGTGATTTGCTAATGGATGTACAAGTCTATCTGCCAGTGGCTGCACAAGTCGATCCGCCAGTGGCTGCATGAGTCAATCTGCAAGTGGATCCTTGAGTCGATTTACCAATGGTTGTACAAGTCTATCTGCCAGTGGCTATAAGAGACGATCTGCCAAAGGCTACATGGGGCGATCAACCAATGACTGGACTACACGATCTACAAATCACTCTATGCCATCGTCGTGCAGCTCAAACCACTGAGACGATGAAGCCCATCTAGTCTGAAAAGAAAAGTAAAATATAAAAAAAATATAAACAAATAAAATTTAAAAACTAGTCTTTAAATAATAAATATAAACATAAGTACCTCTATACCGGGTTCTGCGGATGAGGAACGCCGCGAGTGCTTCATATCGAGCGTCGAGGTGGAGCCTCAATGTGCTCATATGAAGACCAGATCGGAATCTCAAAATGAGTCTCCATATCCAGTTGTGGTTGCGGTTGCGGCTGCTGCGGCACCCTCATAGTAGAAGACCTGGAGGTGGTGGTAGAAGACCATTAGGAGGATGATCGTCGGAGCTTCTATCCCTAATAAGGAATAAATCTACGCCTAAGCGGGTTCTCAACCTCCTGGAGACTGAGCCAAGCCTCAGAAGCAGCTTCCTCGTCAGTCAGCTGTAGTGAAGTGCTGCACTCATGCTGAAAACAAAGAAAAAATCAAATGAAATATACAATATTTAAATATATTATAATTATTCCAACTGTAAACAATATTTACTTCATTTGTGAAAAATAAGTGAAGTGAGCGTCCCGTGCATAAAAAGGTCTCCACATCAAACATGGAGGGATAGTCCCCACTGGCATACTGCGCATCGCACATAAGACTGCCAAATCAGGGATCACCTCGTACGATCGTGCTTGAAAAATAATATAAATAATTAAAAATTCTAGTCTCTGATAAATTAAAAATGAAAATTCTAAACAATTACCTCCAACACCCAAATAGGGTCGTATATATGCACTAAGTTCATCTTCTCACTCTGTAAAGATGTGATCACGACAGACATCTGATGCAGCAAGATATTGAAGGACCACGAGCCCCAAGGGAATGCCCTTCACTCGTGAGCTTTCTCTGTCAATGAATAAACCCAGGAGTCTACGTGTCGCTTCCCATCCAAGCATACCAGCATGCAGTAAAAAAAGAATCTGAGCGATCTTCACGTAATCATCATATGAATCACTCAGACTTAGGTCCGTGTCTATAAAATCACGGCGTAATTAATCTATAGAAGGCAATGACTTGTTGTGATACAAACAACCATTAGTCGGCTCCTGATGCGCCTCAGTAGGGTCAAAACCCGAATCACTGAACTGTAGTGCGTTCATCAAATAGTTTTGCCAACACAAAATTATAGCTTGTTCTCAGCTCCCTGCACATTAATCTTGTGCGTGATTAGAGCCCAAGTAGCACGTATCGTGCTCTTCTTCCACCGAAAAGAGAGAAAATGACCGCAGGACTTTCCCCTGCAAATGAGGCCTAATCCACTCCCATACATGCAATAAAGAAAATAATGATTTAAAGAAATGGAGAATAAATGATTTAAAATCATAAATTAAAAAAAATCAAGTTGAGATTTCAAGATGCACATCGAGATGGAAGTTGAGATCTCGTGTTAGAATTAAAATCGACCAAAACTTAATCGATATCGAGGCCTTGAGGCAAATCGGGATCTCAATTTATGCAGGTCGAGATTTTGACTTGACAAATAGAGATATCAACATGCATAAATCGAGATCTCGACATCGGTCGAGGGTTCACTGTTCACACCGTTTCAGAAAAAACGACGATGAACAACATAAAATTGACAATGAACACATGAAATCGATGGAATTTAAGCATATAATCAATTATATCAACGTATAATCAACTATAATCACTTTAAAAACATATTTCAACACATATAATCTACTATAATCACATAAAATGGAAGTGTAAAAACTTAAAAAACAGTCAAAAATCGATGAAATGAGAGAAAAAATGGTACCTAGTTTGCTTCAGATTGTTCCCCTGATATTGTGTAGATGAATGTAGGTTATTTTATGGTTGGGTGTGCTAAATCCGGTGATTTTGAACTTGCAATCGCGATAATGACAATACTGGCGGATGGTGGTGTGTGTGTGTGTGTGTGAGAGAGAGAGAGAGAGAGAGAGAGGTATAATAAAACTAAAAATAATTAATGTTAAAATATTTTAAAAATTATATATTATTTCCAATCATTGAAAAGTGGCTATAAAACTTATACTTTTAAACATGTGGCTAGATAACGTGTTGACTTATCAAAGTGGCTTGATAAATTTTGCTCCCGTCCACTATTCTAGTATACTATTTCACCGGTCCCGCTATATCAGTCTCATTTGTTTTTGGTACAATAATGAAGGATATAAAAATAAGAGAAATTAATAATTTATTAGTGAGTGTATTAAATTTTCATTTTAAGAAAATTGACTAATATGACGGGACAAATGAAAAAGGAAATTTGTATTAATATGCTGGGACAGGTAGGGGTGCAATCGAACATAGTCGAGCCTAATAGTGTCGTGCTCAAGTTTGACTCGTTTAGTATCGAGTCGAGTTTCGAGCTTTTTTGTCGAACATTTTGAAGTTCACAAACTTTATCGAGCTTTAATCGAGCCTAAACAAACTTTCTAAATTTGGAATATATTTAAAATATCCATAATTATTTTGAAACAAAATGTTATTTATCTCTAAATTGATATCATATTCATGCTCAAATTCTAAATTTTCTCATTATTAGAGAGACTTATTATTATTGTTACTCTTAAATCATGAAAGATATTATTTTTATAAAATTAATTATTTTATATTTCTTACTAATTTTAGCTAACGAGCTTGCTCACGAGCTCACGAGTCAAACACTATGATGCTTAAGTTTGGTTCGTTTAATAAACGAGCTTGAACGAGCTTTGATCGAGTTGAGATTTGAGTAGCTCACGAACTATTTGACTCATTTATAGCCCTAGGGATGGGGGAGTATAATAGAATTTTTATCTTCCCTTGCTCGGGATGTATTGGTGTAAGTAAGCATCTTACCATTGATTAAGAAATCATATGTTCAAACTTTTTTGGAACATATAATGAATTTTTCATACCAATTACAAACAAAGTTGTAGAATTTACTAAGTATTTTTGACGTTCGGATATGGAGTTACCTTACTTTTGTATTTATAAATTTCTAGCTTAGCAATGATTTTTTTTAAAAATAAATAAATCATATTATTAGTAATATAATTGATAATTATAAGTAGTTTTGCTGTGTAAATGGTTGACAAGCAAAAATATTGATCTTATGAAATTAAAAACGATATGGGTGTAAATCCTTGAAATTTCTTGCTATATAAATTATATAATATTCCTAGAAGTTTCGCTTTGGTTACACATTCTCCTTAACTATTATTATTACCAAATCTATATCTATATATACTAAAAGGCAAAATCCTCACCCAAAAAGTTTTCTTCCCAAAATCACTTGCCAAAAATAAACCAACAATATATTAGGTAAGTAATATTAAATAAAGTAAATATATAATAATTATTACTAATTATTTTATTAAAATATGTAAATAATTATATTTCTAATCGTAAATAATTAATAATTATTACATGTATATATGTTTTTGTATAATTATCAATTAATTATTGTTATTTATGTATCAATTAAAAATCTCATTAAAAATACATAATTCAAAAACTAATTCTGAATATAATTAATTAATCATCTATCTACATCTACTTAAAAATAAAACTTATATAAAAATCTTTTTCGCTCATCTAAATTTTAAAAAAAATAATTATATAGAGATTATGGAAATTAATTGATATAAATAACCCAATATGACAAGAAATAGGGTACATAAATAAAATAATTAGTTACAAAAATTATAAAATTTAAATAGGTAACATAATTGTATACAAATGAGATAATTTAAGTTACAATTAATTGATTAAGGCAAGATTATAGGTGTTATGACGTATTTTAATAATTTCATTAATACTAATTTCATTTAAAATATGTATAAATAGTATGCAATAGTTTCTTTGTCATTTGGACAGCCTATTATCTTAAATAAGGTATGAAACTAATTAAATATGAAGCATGATTAGTGGTAGACGATTTTTTATACATAATTATTAGCATAAATAGGGTGCATGATTATTAGTATAAATAGGATTGAACCTTACGAGAAATCATCATTTTTTTTGTTTTGTTCATTAGTTCAATTAGTGTTCATTCAAATTTATTCTCAAAACTCATATTTTTGTATTTTTATATTGAATGACTTATCGTCTCAATCCGTTATCGATCCGATCCGTTAAGAAAAATCAAAATCCGTATCCGATCCGTTAAGCTCAAATCGGTATCTGCACGAA
The DNA here is from genome assembly GCA_026898455.1 of Plectranthus barbatus. Taxonomy (NCBI): domain Eukaryota; kingdom Viridiplantae; phylum Streptophyta; class Magnoliopsida; order Lamiales; family Lamiaceae; genus Plectranthus; species Plectranthus barbatus. Next base: position 526,669 of record JAPKLW010000157.1, on the reverse strand, counting down.
TCCGATCCGTATCCATTAAGGATCCAATAAGTATCCAATCCGAATGATCCGTTATGTATCCGATCCGATAAAGATCCGATAAGAATTCAAATCGGATTAATTCAATAAGATTTGGTTTCAATAAACACAATTATAATCCAATAAAAATTTAATAAGATGATACAAAATATTCATATTTGATTGTTCAAATAATGTGTTTGATAAATAAATAAAATTGCAACTTCACTTGAAACTAAAATCCTCAATCAAATATCCCAAGATATATAGATAAATCTTAAATTCAAATTCTAATGGTCAAACATGCTCATTTCTAAATACTTATCAATCTTTTACCTTAGTCGTCAATACTCTACTTACAATTTTGAGGGAGAAAAATATTAATAAAAACTTTAAGATTTATATCAAATAAAATAAATTATAATAAATACCTTTAATCTATCATGGTGAAATTGAAAGAGTTGAGACAATGAATGAGAATTTACAATACTTTCATCAACATTAAAATTTAAGATCTCACCATTTAGTAAATCTGTTGATACAACTTAATTGAAAACTTGAAGTTGAGAAAAAAAAAGTTATTAAATTTTGATAGTAGAAGAAAATAAATATTAAAAAATATAATGAATTGATAATAAATACATTTTTTGGTGGTAAATTAATAAAACGGGACACGAACAATGAAGAACCAAGAGATTTGAGTTTTTGAAAGAGCTCTAAATCTATATTAATATATCAAAATCAATTAATTAATTATTATATTTACAAAAATAATTAAATTTTATTATTTTATTAACGGATATCCGTATCCGATCCGAATCCGATCCGTTTAATGAATTATCCAATCCGATCCGTATTCAACTCGAATCCGATCCGAAATTTTTGTGTCCTTATCGTGTCAATCCGATAAGGATCCATATCCGATAAGCCTCAATCCGTATCCGTTATTATCGTGCGGATTCGTGTCGGATTATCGGATCGGATAAAAAATTGCCACCCCTAATTTGAATAGATTATTGATAATGCTTGTTTAGACCATTATTAATATTTTTAATGTTGTATGATTTTTAAAATAAATTATTCCCACCGGTTATTTATTAAATTATTATTCACATTTATTATTGTTTGATACATGAAGGTTTACAGTTTGATACATATAATATTATTGCTTCATATATTAAATTTTATTTGTTTCATCTATTGCTTAAATTGCTTGATTCGTTTCCTTACTCCAAATATATGCAATATGGATCTCTTTTGAAAGAAAATTAAAAAACTTTTAATTTGATATATAATACATGAAATTTTTTTTACAATTGACAGAGTTATAATTAATTAAAGTTCTTTAGTAGTTTCAGAGAATGTGATAATAAGGAAAGAGAATATTAACTAAAAAAACGTGATATATTCATCAAGCAATAACATACAATGAACTAAGCAATAAGATAGAATGTATCAAGCAATATAACATAATGTATCAAATAATAATATTTACGAAAATTACTAAATAACTGTTACATGGAATATTGACTAAAATAACCTTTAATTTCAATAATTAAGTGATGTTTGACATAATTAAACTAACAATTAAAGAAGTAAGAATTAATTCAACTGTTAATTTAAAAACATTCAATTAATAAGATTTATTCTTATTTTTTATCTAAGGAATTTTATTATGGGATCCAAAGCCTATATATATATATATATATGTTAGAGCCTAAGAAATGATACATCATTTCTTACTCATTTATTCATGCCAACGAGACCAAATGTGGCCCGAGCAGTTTGATTCATAGAAAGCGATCGAATCACTAATGTTTAATTTTTGACTCAGGGAGCGATCGGACTGGTTGAACAATCAACAAGTCCAAAAAAGAGTCAAATCACATGAATTGTGGAATCTATATCTATATAAAAGCAGAACCCCTCACCTCTATTTTTTTTTCCCGCCCACTGAAACTAACCTAAAATAGTTATATAGTAATTAAGGTAACTATATTATTAACACATAAAAAAACAATTATTTAAGATAAAAAGAATTCAAGTCCAAAGTTCCACTAAGATTATTGGTATTAAACTATGATTTATGTGCCTAATTATTTTGCTTGATTTACGCCAACATTAAAACCAAAAATAACTAATTTATCATGCATTTTGTATTATATTCTGCACTAATTACCTAATTATATGCATTAGAATGATTTACCGAATTATATGCATTTTGTATATTAATCTGCTCTAATTACCTAATTATACGCATTAGAATGATTCTTGCATAATCAGTGACGATTAATATGTTGATTTTAATTGCAAATTAACAAAAATAATTCTAGAGATTTGTATAAATAATCAAGATATTGAATCATTACCTCATTAACTTTTTCTCTATTTTTCTTATGGGTTGAGTAATTATAGTTGTCATTGTATTTGTTAGGAAAAGTGAAGTTTAGGCTTTTTGTTAGTCTAAGAATTATGAGGAAGAAAGAGTATTGCTGGAGGAAGATAAGATTGCAATGAAGAAAAATTCAACTTGGAATTATGCATGTTTGCAAATATTTTTGCTCTACTGGGAGTGGGATTACAAATTTAGGATGGTTTCATGTGTGAATAATTTGTTAAATGTTCTCCAACTGTAATTATTCTTTGTTGATTTATATATTTACTTTTTTTTATTGATTGTTGTCATTTTATTACATTTGATTCGTTCTGTTGTGAAATAATTATTTTTATCCTTTCCTGTCAATTATTCATATTCTCACGTCTTTTACTTTTTTTGTGTTGTGTATTAAATTTAAAATTTAATATAATAATTCTTCAAATTGAAAGAAGTTTATTCCACTTTTTTTTTAATAATTGAGTAATTACCTTGCTCAAAATATATCATTTATAAATACCTAATAAAAAACCAACAAATATTCCATGCACAATTTTCCATTATACTTAAATTTTACTAATTGTAAACTAGCCTGCCAATCTAACAATCTAACAATTCTTAATTATAGTTTATAAGGACTTTAATTGAGATATATTCGTAAGTATTGCCAAAATGACAACAGTGATGAGATGAGAGGTATTAAATTAAAAAACTAGGGAAACAAGGAAATTAATCAATGTAATCAATAATAAAGAATATTAATTAAGAATACAACTATTAATTAATAAATATGGGAAATGGTGAAACTATTTAATATGTATAGGAATATAGTTATCGTATTATTTCACATAAAAAATATTATATCAATCGATATAAACATTAGCCTAATTAGTTTCGTATTTTTATTAGCATTCCCAAGTGTTTTAAAATTCATGTGGACTGTTTGAATTTATGGCAAATTTATAAATCCACCTAAACAATCAATCTAATATTAATATCTGTATATATATATATATATATAATAAAATGCAGAACCCCAATTAAATATTTTTTCCTGCCCAAACAACCTTTTAAAAGTAACATTGACATATATTTGGCAACTATTCTATCTATACTAGAGGGCAAGACCCTTCAACAATTTTTTTTTGTCTGCTCAATGAATTTTTCTAAAATAATAGTTGATGAATTATGGAAATAATCTATTATTATTATTATTATTATTTATTTTATTGGTGGACATGGATGCTTCAAATATGACAAGTACTTAATAGCTCAATCACGGTAATTAACTAATTATTTGATTGACAAATTTTATATTGGTTTCCAAAAATAACTACCCTAGGCACATAAGTAGAGAGCCCTAACTTCACCCAAAACCATGGTCAAGGGTGGAGGATTGACTCTCCACTTATATACTCATCCACATTGGGGTGTGAATCCAATGTGGGACAAAGCCCACATCATAACAATCCATCCCCCTTCAAACCGGACGTCCACGGACGGGAGCACGGGGCCTCACCACCACGACGGGCCCTCACCACCACGACGGGGCCTCCTCGCCCCCTCGGCATTCATACCCCCGGCAGGTCTATCCCCGGCGGGTCTAATCCCCAGACCCGTTTCCGTGAAACTTGAACCTATGACCTCTCAGCCACAAGCAAAGAGCTTTAACCACTACACCCCGAGTGAATGGACAACATTTACTCTTATTTTCTTATGAATGTTGTTCATATAGTTTATAAGATTTATGTTTTCGAATAATATGTCTAAACTCATTGTTCATTTTATTTGTTTTAAGATGATATTTGCAAAAATTATCGTGCTTGTGCTGCAAGGATTATTCTCCAGCAATCGAGTAAACCTAAGCTTCTTGACAAATATATGGTGGGAGTCTTTGATGTCATTCAATATTATTAGTTTTGTAATGGACTATGTATATTTTTATTTTCTAGCATTGTAAATAAAGAACATATATTTTAAGTTTTGTTTCAAGAAAACCTCAAATTTTTTCGGCATAGAGGAGGTGGAAAACTCAAAATAAAAGATCATATTTAATTCCTTAAATTAAAAATGCATGTTTTATTGTATTTCTCAAAATCTAGAAATTGGATTCAATTTCATGTTATTTTTATCCTCTTTAACCAAAAAATCTCAAATAAAAGCAAGCTATTAAAAAATTAAGATTAAGGTATGTTATGTTATTTTTAAAAATCCATATTTTATGAAATTAAGCATTTTCATATAATGAAAACACATTATAATTAAATATATAGATTATTATTCATACTTTACTTTTCTTATGTTTCAAAAAAATAAATAAATTAAACATATCACTTATATAATTAATTGATTTGTATTTGATTTCGATTATAGTAAGATATAAGATAAGTTAGAGGCTATTGACAACGATGGTATACATTAAATTTTACCAAATTTAAAATTTTAAAAACTTAAATGCATAATAAGAAAGAGTGTCAAATACGAAACTATCATATAAATGCTAAAAATTTGGAAACTTAATTGACCCGAATAATTAAAGCAAGAGAATGAAACTTATCTCTAAATAGAATTATAAGCAAGCGAGAAATAAGAGTAGTTCAAGCTCAATAAAAATATAAATTCAGAGCTCAAATCAATTGAGTGATTTTTATGTTCGAATGGTAGAGTGATTTTTTTTATTTTGATTTGATAATATTTTAAATTAAATATTAATAATATTGTTGCTTGATGGTAACATTACCATTTTCTTTTGATGTGACAATTTTGGGTGACAAAAATCCGGAACTCTTTTAGTATATTATATAAATATATTGGAATTGACAATGGAGTATAAGACTAGAATAAAAATATAAACATAGATTTTACATAAATATTGAACTGTGTGTAAGATAAAAAGAATAGTGAGAGGTAAAAACCAAAAAAAGATTAAAAATAGATCCATTAAAGACAGTTTAATTATCATTTCAGTATCTAAAAGATAGTTAAATTATTAATTTAGAAATCAAATGATAAATTTTTAATTCAGGACCTAATATTGAGGTCCTTGGTCGAAAGTTTTTGGGATCTTTTAAATTTTGAATTGAAATTTAACTTCCAAATCCTAAATTGATAATTAAACTAAATTTAAAATACTCCTAAAAAACTAAATTGTGTTTTGTGTAGATATAGAGAAAAGAGGAGATAAACACAACAAATATGGATGAAAACAAATAAAAAACATCAAAATAGTTTCATGTTCAAACTTAAGATCAATTGAAAACCTTATATTCTCAACTCAATTATAGTGTGTTCTGATATTATGCAAATGTGAAACTCAAAAATTGAAGTGTATGAACATCCATTGTAAAATATAACATGAAGGTAATTTATTTAATATTTATAATAAATATATATCTCTTGTGATATAAATGTTCAATAATACTAATATTGTTGAGAGAGACAAGAAAATAAGATAAGGTAAAATACATCTAAATGTATGTGAAATGTGAAATGTGGAGAGAAATAAGAGAAGATAAATAAGAAATTTAAAGCATGCATTTTAACTCACTTCAGATCCGCTAATTCATATTTTATGTTCCACTTTATATTCAAATTTTAAAATTATTAATTTTAATTTAATATTTTTTTTGTAATTTAATTTATTATAGTGTAGATTAATTTTCTAAGTTTAACATTAGGTCTCACCCAATTAGGGTATATAATATTTTTAAAGAATTAATTTTCATATTTAACTAAAATTTTATTATTAAAATTGATTTTATAACCATAATTTGTGTTCTTATAAAATCTTAATTTTTGTTCTTAAAATAAATTAAAGTATATTGAATTATACTTATTTTTTGTTTTCGCAATAAGAATTGTTAAAATAATCTAGGCAGTGGAACACTATTGTGGAATAGAAAATTTGATCTGATCTGAACTTGACTAACAATTTCACAGTTTCACTTAAACTGGATTGAGGTTTAATATTTTACTTATAAATCTACACAATAAATAAAATTAATATAATTTTATAATAAATTACGATAAAGTTGTAAATACGCTGAGCAACGCGCATGGGTCAATCTAGTCAACATTAAAGAGAGGCAAATTCGAAGGAATTTAACTCAATCAAATCGGTATAAAAGGAAAATACTCGAGAGCAGCCACGATTGAAGCGGTCTTCTTTTATGTAAATTTGTTTATAAATAGTTGAAAGATTATTGTAACAAGGGGTGGATCATTCATTATTTTACAATAATAAAATTCTTCATTATTTTTTCGAGTATTCAATCTTAAATGTAAATTCACGAATTTTCACGCATCAATAATTGCGCCGTCTTGGACAAAAGATTTTAAAGAAAGAAAAAAATGGAAGAAATTTCCCAAAAATCTCTTCTCCCAATTTCAACGAGCTACACCCCTTCTCCATACCGCCCCATCGCCGCTCCTCCCCTACCGTCGACCTCTGCGTCTGACGCTTCTAATGGCGACGCATTGTGTAACCTGTCGCAGATCCATCTCCACTAACCTAACCACCATGGTGCCTGCACAGTTGCTGTTGTTGCACCGGAGTCGCCGCTGCTGCTAGACCCGCCGCATAGCATTTGCTCTCAACACCACCTGCGCCGGAGCCGCCACTACTAGAATCATTGTGCGATCACTTCGCACACTCCATCGTCGAGCTGCACCACGCGTCTCTGCTGCTACGCACCTAGGCCCTGTCACTGGCTTGTCCAGCCTTCAGCCACTATAGCCGCAACCGCGACTGCTAGGCATCTCATCCTCAACCTCACCTCTTCTCGACCAACCTTGGTTGAGAAACCACAAACGAATACCTCTGCATCTGCAGCGGATCGTAGAAGGAAGAAATTCCCACCGTTCATCCTCCACCGACAGACACCATCGGTTGAATCCACCACCAAAAGGGAAGTCCTTGCACTCTGATTTTATGCACTTTATTGTTATCTGAATGCTCACTTCCAACAAGTAGTCTAAAGAATTACTGTTAACTATTTCTGTTGATACATGGTTGATTGATAATTCTCGATTCAATAATGGTGTTGTTTACCTCCTCGATTCATGTCGATATTCAGAGGAGGGTTGATTCATGTAGAGAGTTGTCTGTGTGACGGTCAAAACCACCACCCAGCCAGAGACGCAGTCAGCTACTGCCCATGACCACCGCCGACTCACCTCGCTGTTGTACTGTCTCCGGCCTCCGCGCATGCACTCCATTGCTGGGCTGCGCCGTGCGTCGCTGCTGCCTGCCTGTCCCGATGGTCGGTTGCTGCCACAGCCGCAGCCGAAAGGGAGTCATCTTCACTCTCTCAAATCTTACCTGTTGGCCTGAAATCTGATTGATTGTTTGAATATCTTTCTTCTTAGAATTTCACTTAACTCACAGATGCCTTTAATTTATTTCAAAACCTTGGTGATTGATTTATATAAGGTTATCATTTGCTTATGTTAACTATCAGATTGTGGTTTAGCTAAGGTCTTAATAATGCGTCGATTTCTCGATAGTTATTTGGTTCATGTTAATAATTTGATGATATCTTTGGGAAACTTGTCAATTGAAATGTTATGTTTATGCCATGTAATCGGGATAAGTTACTTGGAGAGTTGATTTGAGTGTAATATTTTGCGCCCGCTTAGATTCATTAGGATCATTTGGGAACAGGATCGGATTACTTCAAATCGTGAAAACTTTTTGACAATTGGAAAGAGGTGTCACTGTCAGTCAGTTGCTGGGTTTGAACTCCTGGAGCTATTACTTTCAATTATGTGACAATTTGGTGGTTTGTGGCTGGTCTGGTTTATTTCTTTGTTGGTTTGATGGCCAGATCGCAGCCTAGGTGTTTGTCAATTTGTCCCAATGAATTGTTGTTTGCTTCCCTAATGTTGTGTTGTGCTGTTGTTGTTTCTCCTTCCGTGCAGAAACTCAAGATAAACTATAAATTTAGCGTGCATGAAGAAACACACCTGATTCAAACCTGGAACACGCCTTGCGTCAACTGAGTCGCAGGCCGCAACACGCGAGAAATGGTTGAATGATATGAGGGCTCCATTTTGCTACGTTAGTTTCAGATGCCAAAGTTAGCATAAATTTCATACCAGAGCAAATGGACACTCGGGTTGCGATGTTGAACGGATTCCATAAGTGTAATACGAGTGCATCTGTACCCATTAGTTCAAGCGCAGGAAATTCAAAGATAGAGAAATGCTATTGGACTCCAGAATATATTCAGAGATCTCCTCCAAGTCCCCCAGCCCCTACAACCAGCTTTATCCCAGGTTTCTTCGTTCCTTTTCTAGTGTAATCTTGATCCTGTGATATATGCAACTAATGAGCAAGTCAGATCAATCAGCCCTCTACTCAAAGGAGAAGACGACTCGAGCAAGCGAACGCCTTCAAATTATTATTTCATTCAGTAATTCCACTTGGAGTTTTTTGTCCTACATAAGACATATTTTTCCAATATCATCTCGATTAAAAAAAAAAAGAAAAGGAAAAGAGGGAGCAATGAAAATGAAGTCGTCCACCACAATTAAATAAGTCAGGGAGTCTTCTTTTCTCTATTAAGTTTCAGATGCTGGTTTGGCTTCCAATTGATTGTGTGGAAAAGCTCAATTAAGTGTTAGTTGATTTACCAATATTGTTGATCCCAAATCTTGCTGTTTTTCAATAATCCGAGGGAAGTAATATTGATTTGCTCATCATGGTTGTTATTTTGTTAGAATTCGGTTAACTGATACATGGCTCATGAATTTGAGAAATATTATGTTTTCTTGGTTGGTTCATCTTGATGTACGAAAAGTGGCTAAATTTTCATTTAATTTGATGATGATTCTTGCCGAACCCTTACCCATTAAACATACTTAGAGCATAAGAAGTATTGTCGCTGCCAATCACTTACCTATCCTCTCTTTACTTAGGATGAATTGCTGCGATTAATTGGCCTACTTGCTAATTAAATATGATCTATTTGCTGTTTGGTGGGCTCAGCTTCCTTCATTTTGTGTAATTTATGCTTGGCTTATTTAGTCATACAGATTGCACAAGGGGGACACAACCCAGTTGCAAGGAGGCTTTGACAGGAAGCCCTTCGACACAAAACAAGAGAGAAAACTCATCAGCATCAAGAGATTTCTTCCAATAGTCAGAGTCCTTCAAAGGGGACTTCACGGATTTGCGAAGATAACATCATTTAGACCTCATATACAAAATAAAGGAGTTTCTGGACAATAGGAGACTGCTTGAGTAACCTAAAGCACCCCAAAGAACATCACGCACATGGGGCTTCGGATTCCAAATAAGACACTTGACTTACAACTCTCCTTGAGATGATTAAAGAATGGGGTCTGTTCCAATGAATGAACCGAAGCATCCTCTCTAATCACTCATTGAGTTCAAAAGAAAAATAAATTCAAGGGGGCTTCGGGCATGGACTTCGAATCAAAAGCTAAGTATCTTTCTAAAATATCTTCAATTGAATTCATTGTTCTTTTGCAATATTTCTCGTATGTTAAATGCATGTAGGAGAACAAGATTATTAAATTTGGAAGCACTCAGCTTCTAGCTCGAACCACTCATTGGGATGCCAAACTATATTTGAAGCACTTACTATTAGAATCATTGACAGCGCGATGCTTGTCATGCAGCTGAATTCAAATCGTCCGATCAAAATAGGACGGTTCGAGATCTGCGAATCCACGATTTGAAGATAAGCACCTCAAGCCAGTAAACTTTGCCAAACCTTCCACCCATCGACCTACTCGAGGCAATGATTGGTGTTGTTCTACCCATCGACCTCCTCAAGGCGATGATTGGTGATTGTTTCACCCGTCGACCTCCTCGAGGCGATGATTGGTGATTATTCCACCCATCGACCTCCTCGAGGCGATGATTGGTGACTATTCCACCCATTGACCTCCTCGAGGCAATGATTGGTGTTTTTCCACCTGTCGACCTCCACGAGGCGATGATTGGTGACTGTTCCACCCGTCGACCTCCTCGAGATGATAATTGGTGATTATTCCACCCGTTGACCTCCTCGAGGCGATGATTGGTGATTATTCCACCCATCGACCTCCTCGAGGCGATGATTGGTGACTGTTCCACCCGTTGACCTCTTCGAGGCGATGATTGGTGGCTGTTCCACCCGTCGACCTCCTCGAGGCGATGATTGACGATTATTCCACCCATTGACCTCCTCGAGGCAATGATTAGTGATTACTCCACCCATGACCTCCTGAAGACAATGATTGACTCATTTAGGGGTCTCACTACCTACAATCTCTTTTCCAGATCACTCTCACATCAACATCGCTTGGAGCCTCACCTCGTCAAGCACATCCGCTGCTTTGAGTCATCTTTCGACTGATACGAGAAAGGGTGGCAGTCGCGCCTTTCTCTTTCACGCCGGGGACTGTTTGAGGATGGGAAGAAGAATTCTTCATACTAGCTCCCAAAATCGATACAATGGAAATACAACGAAATGTATCATATATATTAATAGTACGGTACCGACCAACAAGAAGTCAGCTTCATTAAAATAAATAAAATCTCAATGAAGTTGGAGGGCTGTTGTTGACCCCAAGAAATAATACATCATTTCTTACTCATTTATTCATCCCAACGAGACCAAATGTGGCCCGAGCGGTTCAATTCATAGAAAGCGATTGAATCACTAATGTTTAATTTTTGACTCGGGAAGCGATCGGACCGGTTGAACAATCAACAAGTCCAAAAAAGAGTCTAACTCGCATGGATTGTGGAATCAACATTAAAGAGAGGCAAATCCAAAGGAATTTGACTCAATCAAATCGGTATATAAGGAAAATACTCAAGAGCCGCCACGATTGAAGCGGTCTTCTTTTATGTAAATTTGTTTATAAATAGTTGAAAGATTATTGTAACTAGGGGAGGATCATTCATTATTTTTCAATAATAAAATTCTCCATTCTTTTTTCAAGTATTTAATCTTAAATGTAAATTCACGAACTTTCACGCAACAACAAATTTATATATAGATAGATAGATAGATTGTCACATGGGTAAATTTTAAAATCATAATAGGGAGTTAAGGGAATGATCGGTAAATATAAAGAAAATGAAAGTAGGAGATGTAAGCATACACAAAATTGAATTGTGTGTATATGTAAGAGAAGACATACATGGTGAAAAAATGAGAGATGATAGATATAATTATAAATATTTTTTTTATTTCATAGTATTATTATTAAGCATTTTGTCTATAGTCATTTAATTATAATAGTATCCGAATTACGTTGGGGACCTTCTATTTATTTAAATAATGAAGTAGACTATAAATCAAAAATAAAATTAGGAAAGAGATAAAAGACTATAAAAAAACTATTGTGTATGTAAGATCAAGGGTGACAATTATCAACATCACACGATAATCCGAAATGAATCCACACAGTATTAATGGATATGGAGTGAGAATTATCGAATCGGAAATTTATATTTCACATATATTAGATATTATACAATTTGATTTCAAATGAGTGAGAAAAAGCTAAAAAATATTGATCCATCAAATATAATATATTTTATTTTTCACTAAAAATAATGATATTTATCCACATCACAAATATAACAACTCCCTTAAAGCTCCTTTGAATAAATTTAAATTTTAGGTTTTAGATTGGTTTACAATTTGAAAATAATTTAGCATATTCTATTTTTTATTTGAGTGAAATCAATATATTAATATTACTCATATTTATTAGAGCAAGAGACAAATCAGAAGACATAACACACAATCTTCAAATATATGGAAAAATCAGAGATAATAAATGGTGGTAAAATGATTGTGAGTATAAAGTGAGATATATACGAGAAAATAAATAAAATGGTAAATCAATCAAGATATTATATTAATTTAAAATTTTATCATCAACTCAACAATAAAATTTGCGATAAATTTTAAAAATTTATAAAAAAAAAAAAAACAAAACAAAAGGCAAGAAGAATAAAATAAATAAAGAGTGATGAGGATGAGATGATCATTAGTTAGAAGTGATTGAATAAACTTAAAAAAATTTACATAGTGACAAAAACAATAATATTTGAATCTGACAAAAAAACAGTTAGGAATAGTGTATTAATCCGTCATAATCTATATAAACATAAAAGTAAGACCCCTAAGATTTTTTTTTCCCCACCCAATAAAACAATCCTAAATAATTATTCACTATATAAGGAAATTATCACAAATAACACCTAAATAAGAATTTTGTTCATGAATGAATTGTAATATGTTTCATACCCATTAATCATTGATAATTTACTTCAATGTTTCTTAGTTGATGTTGGGAAATCTGGCTAAGTTTCCTTTCCCTCAGTAGCACTCATAG
>JAPKLW010000157.1:496946-513923 GCA_026898455.1 Plectranthus barbatus | reverse complement strand
TATTTCCGCTGCGTAACGTTATACACTCTGATAAACCGGGACCAACAGTTGAGTTACACCTAAATTTTATATGCATGATTGTGTCTTGGTGTATGTTTTGCTTTGGGCAGTGAGGTTTTGTGGCAGTAAGGTTTTGTGGGCTTTTGTGAGAAGAAACGAGTGAAAAAGCAAAGGAAGATTTATGCCGAAAGTTCAAGCTCTGTGAGATGGCCGATATGATTTTGACGGGGAGCTTGGAACATTGATACAAATCTATGATGGAGAAGAATTGAAGCAACACTCTCTATGACGCTTTGTGTCTATCAACACATATTGCATAAATTATTGGGCCTATAAACGAGGTTTTATTAAATATCACTTCAACTGAGAAATTAGATGTTAACTTACTAATAGAAAATAATTTTTTTGTGAGAGTCGGAACAACGAAGACATCCAATAATTTACACAAAGTTGAGTGTTACCAATATAAGAGATAGAAAGCCGAGCACTATTACTAATAATAACACTATCATGCCAGAGTACGGCTGAGAGTTCTCCAAAGAATTATAAATTGGTGTCATGTGGGTTGAGGCACCGGTGTCAAGGAACCAATCTGATGTTTTAGGTTGAGAGAGCGAGAGAGCAGCTAGTGGAGAATGTGTCAGCCAAGTGTGCAACTGCTGGAGTTGACTGCTATTCGAACAGAAATTGGCATAGTGACCTTCATGAAGATAAATTTGCTAGAGAGGTGGTCGATGTTTTGAATTGCAGCCATGACCGCGAGATTTGGATTAACGTGAACCACTGCCATGGCCACGAGAAGAATTAGGATTTCCAAAGGAAGATGGACACTGACCTGAAGGTTTATGCAGGTTGTAGAAGGAAACAAGGGAAGATTCTACTGTGTTAATGGATTCTTGAAATAACACAAAGCTCTCAACTTTAGATAGGAGATCACAAAAGTTATGAAGAGGAGTGAGTGTCATCTAAGCAGCAGAAAAGATGGAAAAAGCTGAACCAAAACCTCAAACGAACCATTGAGCCTTATCTGTATCATCGATGTGGAGTCCAATAGCTGCTAAATGATCACATAGGACTTGAAGTCTTGGCCATATTCAACCATAGATCAAGTCCTTTTCTTCATAGTTTGGAGGTCGACTTTAAGGCATAGCTTGCGAGATTTAGAGTTGTGACTATACACGGCCTCAAGAGCAAGTCATGCCGCGCGCTAGGTGGTGCAGCCAAGTACTTCAGCCATGGACTCCTCTATTAGAGATGAGAGAAGTGGACTAAGGAGTCACTGATCTTGGGTGCAACAACGTTCATAGGTGCAATTCTCTACGGGGGATGCCATTGCTAGACAAAAGTGGATTAGAGGGAATAGATTTGGTGGCATCTATGTAACCAAATAGGTTTTGGCTGGAGAGAAGAGTGGTGATCTACGTTGTCCATAAAAGATAGTTCGCAAAAGAAAGCTTGATCATGATCATATGGATGAGAGTAGACAAGGATATAGGTTCAACATCTTGGGTCATGATCAGATAAATGGGGCGACATCGATTATTGGACGAAGATACGAGAGAGAGGTAGAGTTTTAGGAGAAAAGACTGATGTTAGGCTGATACCATGATAGATCTATATTATTTACTTCAAAAATAAGATTTATTAGAGAGAGGTAGAGTTTTAGGAGAAAATAAGAGAGAATATTGCATGAAGATATGTCATGCAGATATGATACAATTTCAATTATATTTTATCAATATATATATAGAGTTGTAATCATATGTGAACCACCTTCCAGATGTGAAATAAGACCAAACTTGATCCATTGATTTTTTTAAATTAAGGGCTTTGATTAAATCTAGATTTGATTTGATTTGATTTTATTTTCCATATTTAATCTAATTTAAGGGTATTATAGGAATATGAAGTTGGTAGTTGCGATTTTTCTTAAAATTATTTCCTAATTTCACTTCTTGGTTGATAACCGCATCTTTCATTATTTTTCCAATATTTTGCGTACTTTTTTTCGACGACGTAAAAGGTTGCTGGACGGTGGCAAGTTTTTGAATTACTTCAAACTTCAACAACGTGATGGCAAACACTTATAAGTTATTATAACTATTCTATTAATTTATCTAGACATTTTTTTTGTTATTTTCTCCAGTAGATTTTTATCCGATGAAGTCATAATTTTACACGTTAGCTTGGTTTTTATCTAAACTCGTCGGCGGTTAAATCTTGAACACAAGTGAGGAAGGTATGTTCTATGTATAAATTTTGTATTTCTCTTCTACTGGTACATCCACGCTTCGGTTTTTGCATTCATGTGATTTCATATTATTAAGTTGTATCACATACACCTGTAAATACACATGATATGAAGATTTAAAAGCGCATCATTTTATAAAATATTTTATTTTTTCTCTTTTTAAAAAAAATCATGTAAGTGTGTACACGTTGGTCCTTAATTTTCAGAGTCGTCGTGTTAGATAAACTCACGAAATGCAGCGGAATAATAAATCGTCACTTACACTTTATGTTTTACCTTTCAAGGTTAGTTAAGCTCGGAGATAAATTAAGTTTCTTCACAGTTATACACTAGCAATATGATTGCTAGGTTTCAAATCTTATGAGCAATGTAACAGTAAAAGAACACAGTATTTATAGTGGTTCGATCCAACAAGATCTACGTCCACTCCTTAGCCGATACGCTAAGAATTCACTAAGTAAGTATACAGATTACAAGGATTCGCCTTTTACAGTTAAGTAGGCAGTGAGCTTTCGGCCTGGCTACTTGACAGCTATCCTTCGATAACCTGAACTCCTCAGATGTTGGTTCGGCTGGGTCAAGGGCACACCTTCGAAACTCCTGCCTTGCCTGATTTGGAAGTTTTATAGTCACTTCCTGACTTTCCTTGAATACGGCTAAGTATCCGTCTGAGTCTAGACCTTTTCAGGTGTTCGACTGTTAGATTCTTTCTGAAAAGAAAGGAATCCCAATGATTGAGAATTCTTGAATGCAATCAAGAATATCTTCAATGGAGTGTCAGTAAATCAATGAGCGACACTTCTGGTTGTTGAGAGCTTTTAATATTCTTTCACAAGGCTCTCAACTGACTACTTTTTCTTTGTTCACTTTGTCAAAGGAATCTTTTGCTTGAGTGTTCGTGAATGTCTGAAGTGAGAAAAGCAGTAGTGATTCTCTCTTTTGGACCTTCCTTTTATAGGTGGAAATTCAAATCTTGAATCTCCATATCCGTTAGACACAACGTCTCTTTTGTCCGAGAGTGATAAGACTTGTTCAGTCGCTTTTTGTTCTTGATATGTACTTTTCGATCTTCTTCGGGAAAGTCTCGTCCTTTGTGTGTACTTTTTTGTCAGAACGGCAGTAAGGCTTTAGCCTTTGACATTCTGCTATGCTATTTGTCTTGATTTGCTGAATATTTCCGTTGACACTCAAACCTTTGACTTCTATTCTGCTAGCATTCTTCAGGATTTAGCAAATGCTAAAACCTTAGCATTCTGCTAACACATGTCTTCTAGCAGACGCTGTCCTTCGGTATCTACTAGGAATTGCGTAAGTCTTCTAGCAAATGCTTTCCTTCGATGTCTGCTAGGAATAGCGCATGTCTTCTAGCAAACGCAGGTTGAAAAACCGACTGCTTCTGAGTCGCTTAAGACCAGATCTGTATTTTCCTTGCACTTTTACTTGTTTCTCTGTGTTTCGCTTGTCTAGCTCAGGAGACAAAATGTTGAACCATTCGCTTGGGAAGTATGACAGAGAGAACTTTACCTCATGGAAAAAGCTTGCGCTCATACAACTTCAGAGCATACATCCTGAGATGGCGGATGTACTGGTAAGAGGTCCTATTAAAATCATGAAAGCTAAAAGACCCCCGAGACCTGATATGGTCCCAAAACCTTTTGAGGAATACACTAGCGAGGATAAAAAGAGAGCTCAACTAGAGCATGTGGCAAAGAAACTAATCTTGGATTCCCTACCGAAGCTGATGAAAGAAAAAGCGCTTGACTTTGACACCGCTAAGGAAATATGGGAATACGTGTGCAATTCCTCTCAGGAGACAGACCAGATGAAACGCAACAAACTGCAGGTAGCTGTAGATAAATATGAATCTTTTTCAATGCTTGCAGGAGAATCCATACAAGCAATGGAGGAGCGTTTCAACACGATTATTGGGGAACTCAACAACCTTGGAAAGAAATATGATAATGGAGAAATGAATCACAAGATCATCTCCAAGCTGTATCCCAGAGATGACTGGTTTGTTAAAATGACCAGTCTGAGTGAAAAAGACCTCAACAACATGACTACTTCTGAGGTATTTGCTCAACTTAAATCACATGAGTTTATAATACAACAGTAAAAAAGGAATGAAGCAGCCATAGTTCAAGCATCATCTACATCCGCTGTTGGCTCTGAGGATATAGCATATTTTGCCACAATCAAGAAAGATCCACTCCAGCAACACCAACTAAGGAGGTGCCGACAACCTCGAGCCTTCAGCCTGTCGATATAAAGATCAACGAGCTGGAAGAACAAATGAAAAGGCTCCAGAAGTTGCTGATGGAAGCTAAGTCCGAGAAAGAAACCAAGGATGCTCAGTCGTCATCCTCATTTTCCCGCTCAGCAGAGCGAAAGGTTAGGACTTGCTTCGAATGTGGTTCTCCTGACCACTTGAAGCATGATTGTCCGAAAGTTAGCAAGGAAGAGAGAGAGCGACTAAAGGAAAGATTTGAGAGACGTGCTGTTAAAACAGTCAAAAGGGCGCTCCTAACAAGAATAGAAGCACAGGACATCCCTGAAAATGATGAAGAATATTATCTCTCTTCTGAGGAAGACGATGAGGAAGCCATGCTCGTTCTAATGGCAAATATTGAGGATGATCAGTTTGCTGATGCAGAGGAGAACCAGGATGCTGAAACGGCTCTAGAAGCTGAAGACAACAAGGTAATTTCAGTAAGCATTCCTAGTTTTGCATTCATAGAAGAGTCAGAGGAATTCACCTTAGATTCTGAGGAAGACTATCTCACGAAGCTAAATGTAGAATTCTCAAAAATGTATGAAATTAAAAATGCAATTGTTGGAGAAAATGCTTCACTGAAACTCAAAATTATGGATTTGACCGAGGAAGTCGAAAGACTGAGGTCTGAAAGTGAAGATTTTTCATAGCTTAAGGTAAAATTCTCCGAATTATTGACAAATTTTCATAATCTTGAAAAGGAGAACCTTACTCTGAAAAATAGACCCCAAGAAAGATGCATTTGCAATTACACATCCAGCAAGGCAGTACTCAATGCCATTGTTAGCCAATAGAGAAATCACAATGATCGCTCTGGTTAAGGCCTTGGATATTCGAATAGAGCAACCACATCTAATGAGAAACCAATTCAATTCGTTTCTGCTGGATTGATAAATGCTGAAAAGGAGAAAGGACTTGTTATTGCTGAATCATCTACTGCTGAGCCAAGTGCTGAGCAAAAGAATGAACGTTCGCAGAATACGCCTGCGAAATCTCAGCAGAGGTCTCCGGCAGAGACTGCTAAGTATCCGTCTGCTAGACCTCAGCAGAAGCCTAAGTCAGAATCTGCTAAGCATACTACTCTTGGACCTCAACAGAGGAACTTAAGAGTGAATGCTATGTACAAGTCTGTTAGGCCTCAACAGAGGAACAACAGAACAAATAATAAGTATATGTCGGCTGAACCTCAGCGAAATTCAAGAGCATATACTAGTTCGTATTCAGCAAAACCAAGGTATGCTGAGCGTTATGTTCCAAATGCGAGGACAGCTAAACCTACCTTTCACCACAGAATGGAGTATTGATATAATACTGAAAGGTCGATATATCATGAAAACGCACTACATAGGAGGAACACCTATGAAAGGCCCGAGCCTAATTCATTCATATTTTCAAAGGCAAGGAAGGCCAAACACATTACCACACCAAGTTATAAACATGTCAAACATGTTAAGCCAAAGATTGAAGCAAGGGTAAATAGTGAAATCAAGAAGAAAATCTTGAAAGTCACTAAAATGTGGGTTCCAAAAGGAACAATGATCACCGCTAATCCTGCAGGACCTGACGCTAAATGGGTACCTAAATCAATTTAATCACTTGTGTTGCAGGAACAGGGTCCAAAAGCTCATACTACTTCGAGTATATCAAACGAGTGGATCCTTGATAGCGGATGTTCAGCGCACATGACAGGAAATGAGAATCTGTTCTCCGACTTACAAAAATTTCTACATGGGTCAAGAGTCAAATTTGGAGATAATGGCGAAGGCAAAGTTGTGGGAAGAGGATGCATAGAAAGCAATGGGCTAAGAATAGTCAATGTAGCCCTCGTCTCCAACCTCAAACACAATTTGCTTAGCATTAGCCAACTCTGCGAAAATGGGTACACTGTCTCATTTGTCAATACAGGTTGTACTATTGCTGACTATGTTACAGAGGAAGTAAAACTTCGAGGCATCCGCAAGGGTGGTCTATATGTTGTTGACTGGGAAAGTGGACAGCAACATTCATGCTTCCTGACTCTGAACAAAGAAGAAACAACATGGCTATGGCACAAGAGGTTCAATCATTTGAATTTCAAAACTATTAATCACCTTGCCAAAAATAAGCTTGTTATAGGTCTGCCCAATGAGACTTTCCGCAAGGAAGGAATATGCAAAGCATGCCAACAAGGGAAGCAGACCAAATCATCCTTTAAGTCAAATCCTGAAAAAGAAACATCACAAAGGATCTTAGAATTACTTCATATGGATCTCTTCGGTCCAGTCACTCCACCCACTATAAGTAAACGTCTATATACACTTGTGGTGGTTGATGATTTTTCCAGGTATACATGGGTACGACTCTTAAAGACAAAGGATGAGGTGAAACTTATCCTACCGGAGCTGATTCTCAAGGAACAAAATAGTAAAGAAGTTACTGTAAAGAAAATTCGCTCTGACAATGGAACAGAGTTCTGTAATGGAGTACTAATGGATTTCTGTGCTGAAGCTGGAATATCACACGAAAGATCCACAGCTAGAACTCCTCAGCAGAATGGTCTAGTAGAAAGAAGGAATCGGACGTTGAAGGAAGCCGTTCGTTCAATGTTAGCTGATTCCAAACTACCTGCTAAGTACTGGGGGGAAGCAATCATGACGGCATGTTATACACAGAATAGGAGTGCTATCAATGGCAGATTTAATCAAACTCCCTACGAAGTGTACAATGGTCGTAAGCCCTCCATAACTCATCTCCGTGCATTCAGTTCCACATGTTATATTCATAATAACGGAAAATCTAAACTCAATACTTTCTCACCTAAGTCAGATGAGGGTGTACTTCTTGGTTATGGACACCCCACTCACAAAGGTTATAGAGTATTGAACAAGACTACCGGTATTGTGGAAATAACATGCAATGTTATTTTTGATGAGTCTACTTTAGTGCGCAGAGAAAACAAAAGCAAAGAGGATAGCAATCATGAGACTGATGATGTCAATAATCATACATTTTTAAATTCTTTCGAGAATATGCGTATTGATCCGACTAAGTCTATGAATGACTGCAATCCAAACCAGACGCACTCAGCGGGGGACCAAACTGCTGACCAGGCCGGTGATGCAAGTGATCATGCTGAGGCCACACCTACCAACATTCTTGTTGACTCAGACATTCTAGAGATGCTTAATGAAGATGAAGAGGAGACAGCTAGGGATGTTCCTTTAGGGGAAGGGATACCTACTGTTGAAGATCTTGGCAGAGGCGCTGCTGGATTTCCAGCTGCTGAAAGAGTTGTTGAGGAGAACTCCGTTCCAGGAAATCAGGCAGCAGTTATTCCAGTTGAAGCCAATCCAGTTGCTGAGCACCAGGAGGGTGCTATGGAGAACAATGTACAAGATAATGGTCACGCAGGGGAAGGAAATGTGGCCAGACCAATCAGACCAACATGGTTGCGCGCCCATCCTCTTGAAGATATCATAGGAGATGTCAATGATACCTTAATGACGAGACAAGGGAACGCTATGCTGGCTTGTTATATCTCCAGCGAAGAACCCAAAAAGGTTGAAGAGGCTCTACTAGATCCGGATTGGGTGAACGCAATGCATGAAGAACTTGCAGAATTTACACGGAACAATGTGTGGGAGCTGGTAGACAGACCTGAACATCAAAGTGTTATAGGCACTAAATGGGTGTTCAAAAACAAGAAGGATGATTCTGGTTTAGTTGTCATAAATAAGGCGAGACTCGTAGCTAAAGGCTACAGGCAATGCGAAGGGATAGAATATGACGAGACATTTGCTCCAGTAGCCAGACTTGAAGCAATCCGTTTATTCCTTGCGTACGCTGCTTATCATGAGTTCGACGTGATGCAAATGGACGTAAAGAGTGCCTTTTTAAATGGTGAACTGAAGGAGGAAGTCTATGTCGAGCAACCTCCAGGGTTCGAGCATGGTAATCAAGTGTACAGACTCAAGAAGGCTCTCTATGGATTAAAACAAGCACCAAGAGCTTGGTATGGAACTCTATCCAAATTTTTGCTGAAGAATGGCTTTCAGAAAGGGAGGATTGATCAGACTCTCTTTCACATTGAAGATGAAGGAAGTATTTTGCTGGTGCAAATATACGTCGATGATATCATTTTTGGCTCTAAGAATCAAGGATTATGTGATAAATTCTCAAAGCTCATGACCAGCAATTTCCAAATGAGTATGATGGGAAAGATGTCTTATTTTCTTGGGTTGCAAGTTCAACAATCTAGCGAAGGAATTTTCATCCATCAAAAGAAGTATACACGCGATTTGATTGCTAAATACTGTCCTGAAAAGACGAAGAGTCTAAGGATCCCTATAAGCACGACGTGTATTGCTGCACTCGAGAAGGAAGGAGATGATGTGAATCCAACTCTCTACAGAGGCATTATTGGTTCGCTGCTATATCTCACGGCTAGCAGACCGGATATATCTTTCGCCGTCGGATTATGTGCTAGATATCAAGCAAATCCAAAGAAGACTCACTTGGATACTGCTAAACGCATTGTGCGATATTTGAAGTGCACAGAGGGTCTGGGAATCTGGTATCCTAGAGCGGACAGTCTTGCACTAAGTGGATATTCGGATTCTAATTTTGGAGGATGCAAGATTGACAGGAAAAGCACGAGCGGTACGTGTCAATTTTTGGGACACAAGTTAATTAGCTGGTTTAGCAAAAAGCAGCATTCTGTTGCTACCTCTACCACTGAAGCAGAATATGTGGCCGCTGCTAGCTGTTGCTCACAAATCTTATGGATAAGGCAACAATTACAAGACTATGGGATTTCTCCCGAGTGTGTGCCTATCTACTGCGACAACAATAGTGCCATGTGCATTACAAAGAATCCTGTTCATCATTACAGGACAAAGCACATTGATATTCGACATCACTTCATTCGAGATCATCAGGAGAAGAAGGATATCGATGTTCGGTACATATGCACTGAAGATCAGGTAGTAGACATTTTTACGAAGTCGCTAGCCGAATCAAGATTCAAGGAATTATGTATTAAATTGGGTCTTATAGAGTTGGATGGAACCTTGGATGAATGAAATGGTACTTTCATTCTTTCTGGAATTCTTATTTTTTTAAAGATGCTGTGGATGCTGATTTTAAAGCGCTGATGGAATTATGTGACACTCATTGTTACTATTGCTTCGAGGAGAGATTGCTGAGCAGATATATCTACATAGTCTGCTGATGAAATAAGCAGTAGCAGTTGATAAGTATCACCCATGGTTAACACATCATTATGAAAGGAAAAAGTTGTTCATTAATATTTAGCAACGATACTTCCTACATTCAACAACAACAAAAGGAAATTACAATTTATTCTATTGACGGATAAAAGTCAGAATCCAGGAGGCGAGAAGGTCCCTCTGCTAATTCTGGGAAAGTCTGCTCCAACAACCAGCTCAACTGCATGCCATGAAGGAGAGTAACAACTGGATACAACCGGACGCAATCTCGGACATCCTTGAACACGAGGCCAGCCCAATCAGCCTCGACAAGCTCTGCGTCCAAAGCCAACATGACTTGCCAGACTTCCTTGGTAAGGCAGATGTCGTTGGGATCTCCACCCAGGACCATGTTGTTGGCAACATGGAACAACTCTCGATATGAGCACCTGAGACCGGTTACCGCAGGAGTTGGCGTGAACCTAAACCATGGAAAAAGGCGCCATTTCCTCCACGCAGTCCATTCTGATGCTGGCTCCATGGATCTGTATCCCATCACTGATACTGGACCTCGTGGAAGTCCAAAATCCTGAGAGAAGGACTCTCGTGACCATCGTATCAGCCTCCCTCGGAAGGCACCGTATATGGCGTCCTTTTCAGTCTTGCAGTCCTTAAGAAACTCCCGAAGGAGATCTTCATGGAAGTGCCTGGGAGTGGTGGTCACAAATTGCTTCAACCCTGTCCCATCAACCTTCGTCATGACCATGTCGGCCACGACAGGACGGTCTTGATAGTATAGACGAAGGGCCGCTTCGTCAAGGATGTTGTTTTGGGAAATGTCAAGGATGTTATTTGGTGAACTCATGATCTCAAGGATTTTCTTTGCTCTGAAAGGAAGAAGATTTTTTTTGGTGATATCCAAATAAGTGCCACAAAGAAGTCTTTTTATAGACAAGGAAATCTCTCCGCAATTATGATTTCGTGGGAATATTTAAAGGAACGTGATGATTCATCTTCTAAAATCTGAATCGTCGCAAGAAGAGAGAAGGTCGTGACGGTATGGGAAATCTAATCAGATCAATAGTGACGCCTGACAGTCAGATCAACGCTTGGCTCGAGGAGACTATCATCTTTTGTGATCTCCTGAACTTTGACCGACTCTGGACACGTCGATGCATTTCTCAAAAGAGTAACGAATTCAGAAGAAGGAAACGCTTGCCGGCTCGAAAATGCTGAGTCATCATTTTTCTTGCCACATCATATTCAAGGAGAGGAGATAATATTTGGAGAAAAGAAGATATCCTTGAAAGCCAATCTGATTAGACCAGATGCGTACAGACGATTGTATCGAGTTGAAACGTGCCACGAGTATTTCTCGGAGAATGGAAGATACGCTACAGGTCACGCACATACGAAGACCGTAGATTTATCATCTTATCTGACAACAAATCCTCATCCGACAGATATCGTATCTATTGAGTATAGCAAGTCTGCTAGACTCTTGGGCGTTTGGCCCTTTGCTGAGCAGTCAGCAAATCGTTTGGATTTGCTAAGATAGCTTATCTGCTAAGAAGCTAGCAACATTGTAGACGGAGGACTACTCAGCAAACTATCGGATTAGAATCATTTTTTTATATACTCAGGCATGTGAATGATATTATGCGGTTTGTCAAGATCACAGAAGATTGAACATGAGCATGAGAAATGAAAACTCTGTCATTTCATTATATACGTTTATCTACAAAATATTTATATGACAAGAACAGATTACAACTAAGGTGGCAAGGGCCTAAATGGGTAAAAACCAATCTCCCGAAGGTTCGAAGGGACTAGAGTGAGATCCTGGAATCTCTGCTCTAGCAGCCAACTTAATGGCAGCCCGTAGGGGAGAGGAAGATGTGGGAAGTTCTGGACACATCGCTGCACCCTTTGAAATACGAAGGCCGTCCAGTCGACCTCCGCTTGATCATCAATCGCCATCATGGATTTCCATATCTCGCGAGAGAAGATCATGTCATCAGGATTTTCCCCGACGATCATGCCACAGACAATCTCGAAGAGGACCCTGTACCGAGGTTGCAAGCGATATGCTGAGGGAGTTGGAGAGAAATCAAACTCAGGAGAAGCTCTCCACTTCATCCACGACGTCCACTCGGGGGCTATTTCATTGCTGCGATAATCCATAACGGAAATCGGACCCCTTGGCAGGCCGAACTCTGAAGCGAAGGTGCCAGTAGTCCACCTCACTAACTGGTTCCTGAAGACACCAACAATGGAGTCCCCAACAGCATCACTCGATCGGATGAAGTACCGAAGATGCTCCCTCTGGAACGTATGCGAAGTAAGGGACACAAATCTGCCCAAACCGCTGGCATGAAGACTTGTCATCGTCATCTCAGCCACCTGGTAATCTGCTTCATATTCTTCATACAAACCAGAATCACACAGGATTCTGTTTCTCGGAACAAAGAGAGCATGGGCTGGTTCTATTTTCGTATTTAGAGAGAAGTTTTCTTTCGATTGAAAAAATGAGAAGAGAAGGCATACCAAACATATCTGAAGATCATATTATTTATAGAGTTACTTATGTTTACTGCTCATCTCGGAATTCGAACGGTTGCGCTGCTGAAGAATTTATTCAGACGCGGGAGATTGCTTTTCATAAAGGGTGCATTTAATGGGCGCAGTCGGCGGCGACGAATTAGGTCGTGCCACGACACCAACACTCAAGTTCTGGAGAATGTGCGTACTCGCACGATTTGACTACATTCCCCAGCCGTTGATTGAGATTAAAAAGGGAGCAATCCCCACCGTTGATTTCCTCTCGTGTTCCGAAATCTTCTATACACCAGATGGAATTCAAATCTCTATCATTTTTTTAAACCCTTCGCCTCTCTTCTTCTCAAAACCCTCTCTGAAAATTTCTAAATCTCTGAATTCTCAACAATGGCGTCAAATCACAACTCTCCAAATACACTAAACACAGAACCCAACCATCCCGAATCACCCCAAACCTTGAACCCAGAAGATTTCATTTCGTCATCCCCACTGCAACCATCCACCTTCATTTACCCACAAATTGCCGGTACTCCACTGCATGCCCGACATGCACCTGATTTCACTGGCATAGAGAAGAAAGAGGATATCGATGAATCCATCCCCTATAGCAAACTTGTCTTTTTGGCCCGGAAGAAGGAATTATCAGGCCATACAAGGGAGCAAAGGCGTCTGGCGCAAATTATGAAGGACATAATTTTTTATATGCCTCTCGCCACCAATCATATTCCAAAGTGGATCTTGGATCTACTCGACTCCGAACTTTTGGTAAAATATCTCTTCGCTGAACCTGTTCGATTTCACCCTCATATGGTTTCGGAATTCTATGCTAGGGCAGTTATGAGCACTGATAAAAAATCTTTCAAAACTAGCATTTATGGAAATATTGTGGACGTTAGTGCTGATTTACTGTCTAGAATGTTTGGGCTTCGAAATTATGGAGCCAAGATATCTCAATACAAGATGAATGACCATGCTGAAATGGAGCGACGGTGGAATCTTTGGAAGAAGCCAGGGGAGTTGAAAGACAAAAAAGGACAGGCGATTGCCTTCAAGGTTGCTACGCCGATCAATACTCTGTCTGATGAGTACAAGCTTCTAGCGGAGATAGTAATCAAAATGCTTCAATGTTATGCTGGTTCCTACTCCGAACTCTCTGCCAAGAAGTATTCTGTTATGATGGCTCTGATAGATAACATTAAGGGTAATTGGGCGGAATTCTTTTTCGAGAGATGGGCTGAACATGCTCGAAAGAATAATCACATAGCGGTAGATGGAACGTTCTCGTCCAACGTGAATTTTGGGCTAAAGATCAGTAAATACTTGGAGATATTGTTCACCAATACAAGAGTTGATCGTGGTGAAAGTCTAAACCCTATAGATTACATCCCAACAACAAGGAAGGAGCCCAAGCCCGTGAGTAGCCGAAACCCTCGGAAGTTAACAGGGAAGTCTAATGTGGACAAAGACAAACCCACGTCTCCTGAAGAGCCTGATGCGTCCACTTTAGCTCCTCAAATCTTACAGTCTGCCATTCCTATGTCTGCTGAAGAGATTGCTCTACTGCAAACAAACGCTGAGACAGAGCATTGCTTCAAAAATCTCGAGAAAATTGAGAAATTGGGGAATTTACCTGTTGATCAAATCAATGAGATAATGACTGCAAAGGAAGCCGAACAACTTCCACCTACTATTGGAACTATGGCTATACCAATTCCAACGAAAAAGAGAACCAAAGTCACCCCTCCTGCACCTAAAGCGAAGAAGAAGACCAGGAGAAGGCTGGAGCTACTTTCTGAGAAGGAAGAATCAGAAAAGGTAGAAGAAGAAAAGAAGGCTGCTGAAACCACTGCAAAGGATGTTGCTGATATTGTAGCAGAGAAGGTGTCTGCTAAAGACACAACAGAGGACACTGCTGAAAGTGATCCAGAATACATTCCCAGGTCTTTCAGAACCAAAGAAGAGCGTACTCAGGGAGGACGAAAAACTAAGAGACAGCGCGTAGCTGAACTGTAAGAGCTCGAGAAGAAAGAATATATGAAATTCATCAATGAAATGACGTTCGAAGGAAGAGATAGAAATTTCGAACGAATCAAGTCAGCCGCTGAAGAGTTTAAGGCTCAGAAGAGAGCCGCTCAACAGGCACTGATGGAAGAACAAGCTGCCAAGAAAGGGAAAGGCATTGTAGACGGAAGGATCTCTGTTCCCATTCCCCCAGTCAACAGTGAAGGAGCTCTCATATCCTCACAAGATGCTCTGTCAGATGAAGAGCTTGACAAGGCAATTCACGAAGGCAGATTCAATGAAGTAAAGTCAATTGTGGCCCTCGACAGCAGTTCAGATGAGGAAACTTCTTTTCAAGACTTTTCCAGGAGATTACCAGGAAATCCAGAAGCAGGACCTTCTGGAATTGAAGAAAAGGAAAGTGATGATAGAAATGAATCTGCTGAGCAGATTGAACACATGACTGCTGTTGAAGAATCATCTACCAGATGTGAGGAAGTGATTCCTGATGAACTTCCTCATACAGAAGATCTTCCTAATGTCATCTCTGACAAAGAATCCGCAGGGATATATGATGCTAAAACTCTGACGTTAATCTCCTCAAAAGGCATGGATCCACTTGGATTATCCGTCACGAGAAGTAAAGCAAATCCTGAATTTGATTTGCTAGGTCAAGAAATTGATAAATTCGTGTCCCTGATGGTTGAGGAGGACATAAAAGGTGTATTTGCTGGCGTATTGAAAGAAGATACTCCTGAAGGGAAGATATTGGGAGAAGAGTTCAGACGATGGAAGAAGTATGACTACATCTCTCATGAACTTGGTATGGAGGAAAGAGAGATTATGATGGCTTGGAAAGGATTGAAATTTTGGAGGCATGAAGAATTGTGGGCGAACGAATGGATGGATCAATCTCCATGCACAAAGCAGTACTCTGATAAGGCGGTCAGCGAAAGGCTTCAATTAATTGAAGCTCATCGGAGAACGTCCTCTCCTCGTTCTCTGCCACAATCAACTTTTGCTCCCGACGAATCATCTGTTGGACACATACAACTCTCAAAACGACAAGCCGAAGCTGCTGCCACATACAAGAAATACCATGCAGAACTCCCTATGCTCGAAGAATTATTGCATCAAGCCCGGTTGGCTGCAGCACTAGAGTACAAATTTCAAACGTTCGAGATTGTCGCCTATCAGGACAAAGAGGAGGAATTGCAAGCCTACATGTTAGCATTCTCTCTAGCAGAAGCACGAAAACTCGAGGAAGCTGAGAACGCTGCTGCTGAAGCAGAGTTTCAAAAAGGAATTGAGGAGGAAATACATCTGCTAGTCAACACTGCTGCTGAAGCAGATTTTCAAAGAGGGATCGAGGAGACAATACATATGCTAGTCACCTCTGATCAAAGAGAAACCGCTAACACAGAAAGGACGGAGGTAGTCATGGAGGAAATCTCCACCTCCACTGCTAGGAGTCAAGCAGTCATCATTCCTACTACCTCATCCTTCCTTGCTACTCCGATTAGCACGCTACATCTTCCAACATATCTAGACTCCGTTGTTCAAATGGTCGTTCAAAGCGCGGTGTCTACTATATCTGAGAGAATGGTGATTGAAGCCACGGATATACGAAGGGAAATTGCGGTAGTCAAATCCAACGTTGATACCATGACGGCCAGGGTGGACACAGTCAAGTCCAACATTTTCTCTGTCAAGGACTCTGTACAAGAAATAAAGACAGACGTAGCAGAGCATAAACAGCGAGTGGATTCCAAGGTGAACTCTTTTTCTTCCAGACTTTTGGATGCAATCAAAGAGGGGGAAGAAAGAAGGGCTGTTGAAGCTGTTGAGAGGAAGAAAGCGAAGGAAGCAAGAGTTGCTGCTAAAGAAGAACAGAGGAGAATTCTTGAAGCTGCAAAAGAAGAACAAAGGAGAATTCATCAAGAATTCAAACGGAATGAAGCTGAGCTCAAACAGAAGGAAACAGAAGCGAAAATCAAGATGCTCGAAGAAGAGAATGAGCGGTTGGCCAAGGATCTGGAAACAGAGGCTGCTGAACGTGCATCTGCTAAGGAGCTTCTAGACAAATTCGTGGAGCTAGCCTCAAACAAATTCGATGAATTTAACAAGATGAAGAAACCTGCTCCAGACTCCTGAGTTCCTCCGTTCTTCTGGTATTTTTTGTTAACTCTTATTTTGTCTCCGTCTAATCATTTTTCATTGTACTTGTAATTGATATATCATATGAATGAAAATTGATCAGACAGAGACAACCTCTCATTGTCAATCTCTGATTTTCACAGTGTTTCTTAGTTGAAATACACTATTTGTGTATTCAACACATCTGAAAACAATTGGATTGAAATTGAAAAAGTAATATGTCTGCTAATTTTATTTGGGTGCTAGGATTCCTAGCATATTACCTCTGCAGCATTTACTTATGCGTTTAATCGAGAAATATTTCCCAGCACTTGTTGAGGGGGAATTTCATTTTTTTGCTTTGCTTGAACTAAGGTGGATAAACTCTGTGTTAGTTTGCTAGAATAGTTTAGTATTTTGTAAATACAAACATTCTTCCTCTTAGCTTCAGCAAATGATAGTAAGCTTTGATCGCACCAAAAAGGGGGAAATTGTTGGGAAATTATTCCTAAAATCTCCCTTAGAATTTATTTGTAAAAGGTTTTGTTGAATCAAACCTTAGCATTTGGTCG
>JAPKLW010000157.1:479087-496546 GCA_026898455.1 Plectranthus barbatus | reverse complement strand
CGACCAAATGCTAAGGTTTGATTCAACAAAACCTTTTACAAATAAATCCTAAGGGAGATTTTAGGAATAATTTCCCAACAATACACATGCAACATTTACGCCTGTAATTGTGCATAATATTGGTATTAATACTTGCATTGTTTTTTTAAGATTTTTATTTCTTCTTGAAGGATCTGCCATATTTAATAGCTTTAGATAGGTGTTATTTTTTTCAATTCATTATACGTTTAATAATTAGCTCCTTTTATGTATTATTTTAAAATTTTATAGTTGATTGAAATGTATTGATTTGCTCAATTTTTAAAATCATAGAAGGGTATTACTTTCGCACCTTTTATGCATCATACTTGCATTTATGTGTTTTTTTTTTAAATTATGTAAGTGTGTACATATGCAGCATTTACACCTGTAATTATGCATAATAATAGTATTAATACTTGCATTATTTGTAATTGTCATGTTCATCAGAAATTCATATTAGATTGTGCTAAAGCACATATCGATTGATTTTGTAGGTTGTTATCTAATTTCCTTGCTGCAATTGATTTGGCGGGCATGAAATTATATGGATAGGACCAAAATAATATTTTTTATGATAAGTGGTAGATGTTTTAGAATCTTTATGGAACTGAGATCCCGAACAGGTTGATTTCATCCACCAAATATCGTGAAGACAAAAGGAATTGTTAGCCTTTTAATTTCACATAAAGAAAAGGCTTTGAAGATGAAGGAGAAACCTTTGACGCGTTGCAAAAACTGTAAGCAAATGACAAATTATGATTCTAAAAACTGTGGCAAAACTGATAATGCTGGAAGTAATGATGTCTCATAGTATATAACTGTCAAAAAAGTTTGTTGTCGTCCTTCAACTCATTTCAACCGCTCAATCTCAATCTGTGTATTATGTTGCCCTTAACTGCAACTGATTGTTTTTTAAGAACCTCTGTAATATTTACCTGCAAAAACCACAAATGGTAGAAGTGTTAAAATATATTCAATATTAAGAACCATAATATTTGTTATCAGAATAAATCCCATTTTTACAAATTGCAAAGATCAACCTACACTCCATCATCCACCAATCTCTAAAACAAATAACTTTGTGCTACTAAATAAACAAATACTTGCATACTATTTCACAAATAATGTCATCAATGATAGATAAAAATTGCATTGTTAAAAAAAAGCAACATTATTTACAAAAATGAAAAAAATAAAACACTTAAAATAAACAAATACTTGCAGTCCACTTCACATACAATGACATCAATAACACATAAAAATTTCATTATTTAATAAAAATAAACAATATTTACAAGAAATTACAAATTTGAAAAAAAAAACCCAAATTCCATAGAATCTATATTTCAATGCAAATAAACAATTGTATTTATCACAACAATTTATTGCATTACATTTGTTCCAAAAATTCAACAAAATATAAGAAATAAGTTACCCAAACCATCATCTAAGAATTTTGAAAAAAATAACTTTCTGCTATGAAATAAATAAATATTTGCATTCCACCTCACAAACATTGTCATCAATCACATATAAAAATTGCATTATTTATAAAAAATAAACAATATTTCTTCTATAATATTTTTTTTAAAAAAACCCCAAAATAGCGCCAAACTAGGGTTCTTCAAACTAGCTTCATAGATTCTATGATTCAAAATAAATACTGCATCAATAACGCGGAACAATTGCATTTATGAGAACAATTTCTTGCATAACATTTCTTCCAAAAAAATTCTCAATCTGTGATACCCCTCCTCGTCAACAAAATTGCAACAAATTTCCAAAAAAAAGACGAGAGTAGATGATTCGTACCCGATTGTCTTTGGTATTGGTCTTATTGTTGTCACTAAGCAGGGATTTTTTTTGTTCAATGGCGAAGCAAACTGTAAAAAAAATATTACTACAATTCAAAATAAAACTAAAACATACTTCAATACAAACTTCCCTCAACTAAACTGTGATTATTCAAGCGAAATATAATGGAAGCACATTTTTTTACCTTGAAGTTGATGGTTTTCTTTGTCAGTTTTCGAATCGCCGACGCTTCAGCTTTGCGGAGGTCCGATCGTAAAAGGTGACGAGAGAATTAAATGGCTAATTAAAGATCGTAAAAGGTGACGATCGGTAATGCAGATCGTGGGAAAGATTAAATTTTTGTAAAATGACTAAAAACCCAAAGAATGCAACTTTTTTCCCTATTAATTGCAGCGAATTTATATTTCAAATTAAATTGATCTAGAGCGTTAATTTTGAAAATCAATGGTCCGGATTTGGTCTTATATCACATCTAAGAGGTGGTAGCCACTATAATACACCCCTATATATATATATATATATACAACATAGCGTTATTTGTAGCATCATTATTCACTTTTTTGTTTCTTTTTTTTATAATGCTAGTGTTTGTGTGTACATAGAAGAGACCAGTGGTGGTGCTGAAATAGTGACAGATCCATAAACATTTATTAAAGGATTTCATTTAGATTTTACATAACAAAAAGAACACATAATAAGTAAAATTGATGCTCATAATAATAATAATAATAATAAAATTTATGAATAGCTGATACACTAAAACTAATTTAAATATTATGCATAAAAAAAAATTAACATCAAATAAAAATAATTTTCGCCGCCTCCTAATTTTGAAATCTCAACCCCTCACACTCTCTTCTTATTCATTCTCAACTCCTTTTTTATTAATTATTCGCTAGTAACAATGGTTATTTCATAAAAAAGTCATATCATCCCATTATTGAATTAAAAAATTAAATTAGGGGCTGAAGTCACCGAAGCTTCTAAGTAAACTAATTTAAATATTATGCATAAAAAAAATTAACATCAACTAAAAATAATTTTCGCCGCCTCCTAATTCTGAAATCTCAACCCCTCACACTATCTTCTTATTCATTCTCAACTCATTTTTTATTAATTATTCGCCAGTAACAATGGTTATTTCATAAAAAAGTCATATCATCCTATTATTGAATTAAAAAATTAAATTAGGGGCTGGAGTCACCGAAGCTTCTAAGTAAATCCACCAACATGATGAAGTGCTTGTAGAAAAGAAAAAGAAAGACAAATATAAACCAATTTTGATTAATTGAGTAATTTAAAGCA
The DNA here is from genome assembly GCA_026898455.1 of Plectranthus barbatus. NCBI lineage: Eukaryota > Viridiplantae > Streptophyta > Magnoliopsida > Lamiales > Lamiaceae > Plectranthus > Plectranthus barbatus. Next base: position 493,405 of record JAPKLW010000157.1, on the reverse strand, counting down.
TAATATTTACGTTGATTGATAAATTTATATTTTGATATAAGATAAATTGAATTTCAATATTTTACTATTATACATAATTTATGATAAATTATGAAAAAATATTTATATCTGTGCATCGCGAAGGCGAAAATCTTGTATGTTCAAATAGAGTAAACATTTTGTCAATGTCTGTTACAAGTTTCAATTAAAAATTATATATAAGTCGTAATTGGACCAACTATTTATTGTCTCGTCAATTTATTATAAAAAAATAGACCTTTGGATAGAGGTGAGCAAGAACTAGAAACATTAAAAATCGAATTAACACAAACAAATTTAAGTTGATTATTTCAGTTTTTGATCGAATTTGTTCTCGTTTTATTTAAAATCTTGGTTTTTTAGTTTGTTCGATTTTTTGCTGGGAATAACAGAAAAAAAACTAGTTATATAGATTATTTAACTTTTGTTTGAAACAAAAAAAAATCTTATTTGATTAAAAAAATTTATTAGCTAATACAAAAATGCTTAATTACTTAAAGACTTATGTAGTCAAACATGTGTTTATTTATATTTATCATAAACTTAAATACAATGAAATATATATGTTTGGAATTAACGGTTCCAGTTCTAGTTTCAAAAAAATGAAACCTTAACCAATCCGTTACTGTAGAGGTTTCGATTCGCAATTGTGTTCAGATAGTTCTGATTTCGAATCGCTGGTTCAAGTTGATGTGGCACAATCCCATTGGTTCATTAAAAAAATTCTTGCCAGTTTAACAATTCGAAACTGTTGATTTAATGGTTTCAAAAAATCTTGAACCTGAACCAACCCTTTTAATGATTTCAAAAATCTTGAACTTGAACTAACCCCATTAGGGTTAGTTATGCAAGTTAGTTAGAAAGTTAGTTGAGCGGCTAAAGTTTCTGGAATGAGTTTGTTGGAGAGATACTCTATATTATTCCAGAGTAGTCGAAGCAGTTAAGAGGGAGATTGTTGGTCCCTGATCAGAGTTTGACTAATTGTGTAACAAAAATTTTACGAAGTATTTGCACTCTAAAACTGGGAGCTCAGTTTTACAGTTTCAGATTTATAAATACTATGTTAGCCAAAAGTTTAAGTATTCAGTTTATAATTATACACTTCAACACTTTAGAGAAGTGTTAAAGATTTCAAAACACAGTTGAAAACTGTATAATGCGAAAAATAACGAAAGCTGTAAACGAGACAGGATATTATAGTGGTTCGGATCCTTAAGTCCTATTTCCACTCTTCGAAAATTAATCTGGTAATTCAATAAGCAATGAAGTTTACACTCCTCACGATCTATAGCCAATCACTGCGAAATCCTTCGTCCACAGTAAATTGGATCACTCACCTAGGCAGTTGATCTTCACTCCTTCTTCAGTTCCTTGAAGCCAGGTAGGCACCTCGAAGTCTTCTTAGAACTGGTGGTCGTCGGAAATGGATTGAGGACAAACCTCCCTTCTCCTTCTCCGGTAGATGGATGGTTGAGTTCTTCCCAGAACACTCGAGAAACGACAATAGCCCGTAATAACCTGTTCCTCTTTAGAGAACCAGGTTGCTGTGTTCTTTCTTTGAAAAGTAAGAACACCAACAAGGAAGACTAAGTCGTTTAGAATTAAATCCTTGTGTACAGATAGTCACACGGTGAATCACAAACAATTCAGTAAGCTAATTAGCCTCGTGTTCAAGTATTGACACATGGAGTAATTGTTGTTTGCTTGAGAGCTTTGAAAGCTTTTGAGCTTTGAATTCGGCAGAGTAATTACACTTGTTCAATGATTCAGATAGATGTGTATCTCTCCGGTCCTTCTGCTATTTATAGGTGATTCTCTGAAAATAGCCTGTAGAGACAGGGGAATGATGTCCAATCAATGGCCATTCTTTTCTGATATAGCAGACTTGCTGCACAACCTTTTCTGAACACTGTCATGCTTTTGCAGAGGCAATTTTGTCTTGTTTGTGTCAGACTTTGAACAACGTTGTACTACAGTCATAACTGTGTGAATCTTTGTTTCTTATTATTGAGTCTTCAACGCCCTTTATGACTGCTTGGCTCCTTGTCTTTCACGTGTTTCTCTGGGTGTAAAGCTGTGCTTGTCTGAAACTGTGAGCTGCTCTCAATCAGTTTCTCTCAACTTTGTCTATAAGAACGGTGTCCACAGTTTTCATCGCTGTTTCATCCTTGACAGTTTCAAACTGCATGCGCAGTTTTTTTGTATATTACTTCTTGAACTGCTCTGGCAGTTCCCTTCGATCTTTCAGTTCGGACAGCTCCATCTTCAAAAACTGCTCCTTAGTTTTTAGCAATTTGTTTTTCCCGAACTCTTACAACTCGATCGTCCTATACAAGGATTACATGAAGTAATAACTCTAAGGCCTAAACCTTGGTACACAATTTTGACACATCAAAACTTCAATTTAAAGCGGGATTTATACATCAACATCTAACAATTTCCCCCTTTTTGATGTTGTCAAAACTATACCATCTAAGTCGGAATGAGGATACAGTTGCTCTGAGTTTACAAAGTATGAAATTCTAACACTACTCAAAACTGTGCTTCCTCTAAACTCGACCTACTCTAATTGATCTTCTCCCTGAATCGAAGAGATATTGCTCGATTAACAGAAATCAAATTAGAGCGAGAAACTTGTGTTGATCACACTGGAATATGTGAATTCAGCTAAACATTAAGTACGTAAGGTAAGAGACAATGAGAAGTTGTCTTCAAACCAGCAGTTTTCAACCTCTCATTATATGTGATCATTACAAGTACATGAAAAGTGAAAAACTGCACCAAAAAGATACCAAAAAAAAATTCAGTTCTACTACATACTCCTTGGATTTATCTTTGTCTTCTGCATCTTTAGGCTTTGAGACAGTGAAAGTTGAAGTTCTAGTTTGCATGGTTAGACTCTTAACCATTTCCATCATCAACTTCATTTGCTCTTCTCTAGCTTCTTTCAGCATCTGCATCTGCATCTGCATCCTCATCTGCTCATCCCTCATTTCTTCCCCCTTTTTGACAATATCAAAAATGGAAGCCATGGATGAATGAACTTGTTGACTCACTTCTTGTCTGATCGCATCTCGTACTACATCAACATCCATGGTTAAGGTGGGTACACCAATGGAGATAGGATTTGGAGATAATGTTTCTTGAGGGACAATTTACTGTTCAACGTGAGGAACAATTGCCCTAGTGTCTCCTTTATCTTGATTAGTTGCCATCTCCAGTTGCTGTGGGTGACCAGTTTCGGCAGGTGCCTCTTCTTCTCCTTGCCTTGCAGTGGCTGCCTCTTCTTCTCCTTGCCTTGCAGTGGCTGCCTCTTCATCTATTCTTTTCTGTTATTCCTCCTGCCTTTTCTTTTCTGCGGCTGCTGCAACTTCTTCTTCCTCTTTCTTTTTAAGAGCATCTGCTTCTATCCTTCTTTGCTCAGCTGACCTTTCTAGCCTCAACATTTCTTCCTCCTCTTCTTGGACTCTCTGTGCCTTCTTTGCAGAGTACACCTCAGCAGACTTGCATCGGTGTAAAATCTGAAGCTGTTGTAGGAGAAGATTGTGCAGCGTGCGCTCACGAATGATATCAAGAGCTCTTTCGGCAGTTGCTTGAAGAGTCAGTGTGTGTGAGAGTTGGATAGCTTGTGCCAAAGCTGCTTCTTCTTCCTTTCTCTGTCTCTCCTCTTCCTCCTTTCGCATCCTTTCAATTTCTCTTTCCTTTTCTTCCTCAAGCTGTGATAAGTTCATCTTGATCTTTTCAGCCTTTGCAGTTAGTTTGAGTTGAAGAGCATGCAGTCTTTCGAGAGCTGTGTTGTTTTCATCAATCATTCTTTGAATAATTTCTAGTGTAGATTCTTTGTTTTCTTCAATGATAGCTTCTTGTGTGATATCATCCTGATTAATTCCCCCTGTTTCCGTGAAGGGCTGAGGAGTTGGCACCTCTATTTCAATATGATGGGGAGTTTCACCTTGTTAATCTGCGTGGCTAGATGTTTCTTGCTCATTGGATTTTGACGCAGTTAGGCCATTTTTGGGGGTAGGTTGGCGGTGTTCATGCCTTTGAGACGTAGTCTCCTCAGAGTTTGTTGAGCTCCTCATGTCAACAATATCCACCAAATCACCTGTTGGATTGAATCCAAGTGCTTCAAGGTGAATGCGGTTGAAGGCTTCAGCTTACATGAGCTCAGTGTTCTGTAACAACTCAGGTGGGATTGAAGATTTACTAGCTTCACCAACTGTGTCATGAAATTTCAGCTTCCTGACAACTTGCATCATTGATACATTAAAATCTGCACCCTTCCTCTTCTTTGGTCTGTCAACTGCCGTCTGTTTCCCTTTCTTCACCCTATGTAATTCTTCTTCCAGGATAATTTCCATCTGTCTCTTCTTCTTCTTCTTCTTCTTCTTCTTCTTCTTCTTCTTTTTCTTCTTTTTCTTCTTCTCAATTTCTTCACATGTTTGCCACAAAAGACTTTTCTTCTTACCTGGAACTGAGGTGGCAGTTCCCTTAGGCTTTTTAGTGCTTTGGGGAGTTGGAACTGGGGGCATCTCTGCGAGACTAGCATATGTCTCAGTTTCTACCACTTTATTATCAAAACTATCCCGCTTATCATCATCTCCATCATCTTCGTTGTCTCCTTCTACGGATCAGTAGATAGGGTTCCTTGGAGGGATGAAATTAGACGGGAGAAGGTCTTCTCCCTCTCTGTGAAGACGATTAGTTTTTCGATGAGGTAACTGACCTTGAGACCAAAACTGACACTTGTTGTAAACTTCTTATCTTTTTTGATGCCTTTATTCTTCTTGGCATTCTCCAGCAGTCGTCCAAAAATGTACTCTGCCCAGTTTCCACCTGGACCATCATCGAGTACCATCATAACTGCATATTTGGGTTGGCTCAGTTCGGAGAAAGATCCAACTCCACAGTACAGCATTCGCAGAGCAATCTCACTGAGCGTCTTGTAGAAGGGATTCAGTGGCAGTTTTCCACTCATCCTTGTATTTGGGCTATCTCCAGTCGATCCAGTGTCTTTCCATTGCCTTTTTGTCTTGATCCAGATAGGTCCCGACATTGATCACTTCATTGGGTAGATGGAGGTTCAGAGCTATGAGATCTGCATCGACTCTGATTTCAATCTTTTCAACCTTGGTTTTAAAAGATCGTTGATCCTTCACAATGATTGTGTTCTCGTAGAATTCAGCTACTCGGTATGGTTTGAATCTATGAGGGAATGCGGTTAAAAACTGTGTCAACTTTTTTGCCGAGAGCTTCCGAAAGAGCTCATTATCTGTGATAATGGATCCAACATCTCTCCAGTTGAGTATCTTTTCTTTCACTACTTGTCTTGCTCGAAGTTGTTTGTCGGAGAGGTCGTACGAGTATACATCATCTTTTGCAATGCAGACTAAATTGGCGTGAGTTGTTTTCTCTGTGACAATGTAGCATTTAGGATTGTCGGAGGTGCTGGGACCTTCGATTTGTTGTGACTTCTTTTTAGGCATGGTGATCGGAGATAATGTGATAATGGTGAGATTCAAATATTGAAGGCTTGAAATTTTTAAAGAGAGAGTTGTAGAGAGCGAAGATGTAGATGAAGGTGAATGAAAGGGTTTATAAGGGGTTTTGGTTTATCAAGATGCACGACTGAGATTAAAATCCCCTTTTTGCGATCAACGATTGAAGTTGAAGCTGACGTAGGCGATTGTTCACATTTTTCCGTGCCGTTCAGGAGCGCGTGGGTTGAGTGACGTGGCTCCGTATAATACGCCATTATTCTGGGCAGCATTAAATATGACTTGCAACCGAAGACTTCTACGAATTCAAAATTCGCACCCATTATCGATCGCAGTTTTCCCTATCCAACTGCTTGGGGCAGTTCACAACTGTCCTGAAAGAAAAACTGAGCAACTGTATCAACCTGAGTTTCCAGTTAGAAATTGTCCTTCTTTTCAGCATATCTTTCAAGAGTTCCAAAGCCTCATAGTTTTCTTGATAACTTAGAAAATTGTGACCTTTCGCAGTTACTCCTAGCAGTTTTCATAAAACTCAATTCCGGGAACCCATCCTTAGAGTTTTATGCGAAGTATGAAGAGTCGTATTTCAACAATTTGACCATTCACTGAGTCTACGCACATTAACCTTCTGACTTCTTGACCACAAGTCCATTCACAAATGGTTCGATGCAGTTGTCAAGCATTTAATGTTGACTTTTCAGCTTCTGAATCTGAATCATATGAGAAGTCGTGTCTTGAATTTAAGTATTTTGGAATGTTCCCGATCGTCACAGGAAATCTTCTATAAATACCCCTTTTATGAACATGGGATTATATTCAACCTTTCCTTCTTAGATTTAAAAAATCAAATCAGAAAAAATCATGTCTTCACCAAATGCCATTTCAAGAATCTCAATCCAACGCAATAAGATCTTGAATAAGCGTGGTTTGTATGTCTAGCATTGGAGAGATCCAAGCATTTATGAGTCTGTGATGGGGAGTCTGCAGACAACTGGTCTTGAGCTGTTTGTAACCACGTAGCCTCACACCTTTCATGAGGATGTGTTAAAGGTGCTTGCTCACAACTGCACTTTTACTGAGGATGACGAGATCCTCTGTGATCTTGGTGAGGATGAGATCTGTTGGTCGGCTGACACTTTCAGTGTTGACTTTGGGCTTCGACATATTGGGACTCCAGTCATGGACTATCTGAAGGAAGAGATGGCACCGGAGTGGTCAACATGGCAGCGTTGGAGGGCTGCGGATGTTGGCTTGCATCCCATAGTTACTACAGGATTCCTTATGCCTCGCTATCGTTTGTCTTTTGACATCGTGAACCAGATTATAGTTGGCAACTCTCCTCTGGTTAGTAGCTTTTCTCCTCCTTTTTGGTAGGCGATGATGGCATTTGTGGATGAAGCTGAGGTGGATTGGGCATCCTTCATATTCGACCGCGTGAAGTTAGCTCTTCAGAATCTGTCAGAAGCCGCCGTTCCATTTGGAATGCAGTTGAACTGGCTGTTAGAGAAGCAGATTCCTTACTTCACTGAAGGCCAGTCTAACCTGGATGGCTCTGACTTCTATCCTCCAAAATTTGTCCCCACTCCTTGAATGTAATCTGAGAAGCTTTTGTGGTTTTCTTGCATTTTCATTTTTTATGTAGGATGTACTCTCTTCAATATCAATGAAATTGTCCCCTTTTTTTTAATATCGAACAAACAATTTCAACTATTAACAAAACTGTCTTAACTGTACGTTCCAATCATTTTTGCATAGCTCAGTTTTCATCTCATTCATTTGAGATTTCATCAAACTCTAATAGACCCAGTTTGATACATAACTTTTTAAATCGAGCCTCAGGTAGCGTCTTGGTGAATATATCTGCTAGCTAGTCATCCGTTCTTATATATTCTACTGATATATCTTTCTTTTCAACGTGATCCCGGATGAAGTGATGATGAATGTCAATATGTTTCGTCCTAGAATGGAGAATTGGATTCTTCGTTATGCAAACTGCACTGTTGTTGTCGCAGTATATGGGCACGCATCTAGATTCTATTCCATAGTCTTTGAGCTGTTGCTTTATCCATAGCACTTGAGCACAACAGCTAGCGGCTGCCACATATTCGACCTCCGTTGTTGAAGTAGCCACTGAATGCTGCTTTTTGCTGAACCAACTAATCAACTTATGGCCTAGGAACTAACATATTCCACTCGTGCTCCTTCGATCAATTCTACAACCTCCAAAGTCTAAATCCAAGAATCCATTTAACATGATTCCATCAGATTTGGGATACCATATACCTAAAGATTCAGTCTTCTTAAGGTATCTCACAATTCTTTTAGCAGCTTCTATGTGGGACTTCTTAGGATTTGCCTGAAATCTTGCGCAAACTCCCACAACATAAGTAATGTCGGGGCTGCTTGCAGTTAAATATAGCAATGACCCAATAATCCCTTGATAGGCAGTTGGGTTGACTGCTTCTCCTTCTTCGTCGAGAGTGATCTGTGAACTAGTGCTCATTGGGATCCTCAGAGTTGTCTTTTCAGGACAAAATTTATTGATCAAGTCTAGCGTGTATTTCTTCTGACTGATGAAAATTCCTTCAACAGACCGATCTACTTGCAGTCCAAGAAAGTACATCATTTTTTCCATCATGCTCATTTGGAATTTATTTTGCATCAGCTAGGCAAACTTTTCACATTGACTTGTGTTCTTGCTACCAAAAATGATGTCGTCTACGTAAATCTGGACTTGCAAGATATCCTCTCCATCTCGTATCTTGAACAGCGTTCTGTCGATCGTCCCCTTTTCAAATCCATTTTTGAGCAAAAACTGAGATAAAGTTTTGTACCATGCTTTAGGAGCCTATTTTAATCCATATAAGGCTTTCCTCAGTTTGTAAATCTGGTTTCCTTGCTCGAAGGGGGTTGTTCCACGTAGACTTCTTCTTTCAATTCCCCATTGACAAAGGCACTCTTCACATCCATTTGAAGAACTGTGAAGTTGTGATGGGCTGCATATGCCAAAAACAGTCGAATGGCTTCCAATCTGGCAACTAGAGCAAAAGTTTTGTCGAAATCTATCCCTTCGCACTGAGCATATCCTTTGGCTACCAATCTAGCTTTATTTCTTATGATGGTGCCGGTCTCTCTCTCTTTTTTTTTCTTGAAGACCCACTTGGTGCCAATTACAGATTAATGTGATGGTCTATCCACCAGGTACCACACATTGTTGCTACTGAATTCTCCTAACTCTTCTTGCATCGCGTTGATCCAGTCTGCCGATTGAAGAGCTTCACCAATCTTCACAGGTTCAATTCGGGATATAAAGCAGGACATCAAAGCACTGCCTTCCCTCGTTCGAACAGGATTCCCAACATCATCCAGAACAGCTTCTATTGGATGATCCTTTAGCCAACTGGGCTTCTTCACAGTTTTGGCCTCGACAGGAGTTTCTGTAAGCTCAGTTTGTGCCAATGGAGGGTCTTGGTGGGATGGTTCATCTCCATGTTCTTGAGCTGGATCCTGCACAACAACTGCATTGTCAGCAGAAGCTTCTTCCACATCTACTTCAGGGTTGACTCCTATGATTTCAACCTGTTCTACTTCCAAGGCTGCTGCATTGGCTTCCGGGGGCTTCACTTCGTTTTTAACATATTCATTTATAAATTTTAAGGCCTCATCAATGATGTTAACATCATTGGCCCTCTCGGCTGTCTGAAGTCCAACCGAGGCAACTGGAGTCTCGAAATTATCATTCATAGATCTAGTCTAAGGAACTGTAAGATTATGATCAGTTTTATGTTCCTCATTGACATCCTTGATCTCATGATTTTCCAGACCCAGTTCTTGAAGTGTCATGCGCACTAAAATAGCTTCATAAAAAATAACATGACATGTTATCTCCACACGTTAGGTGGTCTTATTGAATACCCTATATCCCTTATATGAAGGATGTCCATAACCAAGAAACACACCTTCATCAGCCTTAGGACTAAAGGTATCCAATTTTGACTTCCCGTTGTTGTGGATATAACATGGAGAACCGAATGCACGAAAATGAGCTATAGAAGGCTTACGACCATTGTATATTTCGTAGGGAGTTTTGTGCAGCCGTGTGTTGAAAGCAATTCGATTGTGTGTATAGCAGGCTATCATCAAGGCTTCTCCCCAAAATCTCTTTCCCAGATTGATCTCGGCCAGCATGGTCCTCACTGCTTCTTTGAGAATTGTAATCATTCTCTCAACAAGGCCATCTTGTTGTGGAGTTCTTGGTGTTGACTTTTCGTGTCCGATTCCAATTTCAGCGCAAAAGTCCATAATGTTGGGATTGTATACTGAAAGCATATATGATTAAGTGTTGTGTACACTGGTATTCATATATGTTGCTGCAACAATGCTCGCTGTCTGATGAAACAAACATACAACGAACCATAATATCCTATTATCTCGCCTATAGGGATGACCATATGGTGTGTAGGAGATCACAGAGGATCATATGAGTCGTTTGACCTAGCGAGATATAAACGGTATCACAACTGAGACAGTCCCTGGATAGGCTGTCGGTCTAGGCTGCGGCACATCGGTTCATAAGTGGGCTTATCTTAGCTACTTGATGTGTCGGTACATGGTTATGTATTGATGGGATCAACAGTGGGATGTGCCATTCTCAGTGATATATGAATGAGCCAGATCCCTAACATACTTCCTATGATCTTAAACCTAACTGAAGGATAAGGGGCACACACAGATTGACCACACTTTGATTTACCAAGGTGGCGAGTCTTACTTGTACTCTAATACTCGTATTTTGGGTGTTGACAATTTGTGTGTGGCCTGCTTAGGTTGGACGTTTAGGTTAGCATATCCGTTTCAGGATGGTGACATTCCCTGAGGAGCTCACAAGGTTCATTATGCTAAACCCTGCAGGTTGAATTATTTAATTCAGGCATAAGTGAAAAGGAGTGAGTGGTATTACTCAGGAAATAAGAAATTAATTAATTATGGCTGATTGTCATAAGCCAAATTAATTAATGAATGTCTAAAACCTTAAATATGTGGATCATGTTAGTTTGGTGCAACCCGTTCCTAATAACGTGGTAATAAAGGGACGAGTCAGCATTGTAACCGTGGTGAAGGTTAAAACAATGTTTTATTAATTAATTATGTTCTGGGTTGAACAAGGAAGGATTAATTAATAAAGAGGGCCCACTTTATTATTTGCATCTGGTCCCTGGTCTGGCCCATGAACTGCTCAAAGCCCATTAGGGTTAGGGTTTCTCAAAACCCTAACACTATATATAGGCCTTCTCTCTATCAGATCAAGTTAGACTTTTCAGTATATTGAAAATATAGAGAGAGGCAGCGGCGGCGATCCGGAAGGAAGAAACTGATAGATTTCTCCAGATCTCGGATTCAACTTGGTAGATAATCCTCACCAGATTTCCAAGGAGCAAGGGAACAGATCAGAAGATCAGATCTGTAAGAACAACTATCCATCGCTGGCGTTCTATCTCTGATCTAACGTTATTTCATCGTTATTGGCTCCGATCTAGATCTGTAGATCAAACGGTGAAGTCAGGTATTCCCTAAATTCATCATCTGCAATTAATTTTGTAGGAGCATGCATAGGATTGCATGGTTTATTTAATTGAAATTTATTCCTTGTATCCTAAGAACGATCATTGGCAAGAATTTATTTAATGGCAACTCATGTTGTCCATCGTAGACTCAAACCCTACAATTGGTATCAGAGCCAAGTTGATGTTGTTAGGCTATATTTTGAATAAATTGAGATTAAATATATATGTATGTTCATGGATGGATTTAAATTGTCGTGGATGATTTTTGTTCTCGTGGCCTTCTCCTTTTTTGATCTGTTTTTTCACCACGAGAAAATCCGTGGTTAGATTTAATAGGCAAAAATTGTAATAGATTGTAGATTTGTAATTTTTGCATTTTTTATTATTCAAATATGTAAAATTGAGATCCAGAAGAAGAACGAGAAACAAAGAACGAAGAACATGACAAAAGTTCAAATTCAGCCACCTCTCAGCAGCCGGCGGCGGCGTCGACCACGGTGGGTGGCGGTGGCAGGGTTTTCCCTGCGGTTGGGCCGCGCTCATCTCGCAGCTACTGCTTCCGATTCCGGCGAGCTTCCAGATCCGGCCAAGGTAGCGACGCGCCGTGCTCCGGCTGCTGCGCGCAGGTCCGCCAAGGAGCGGGAAGGAGGTTGGACGGAGGCTCAGGACGAGGCTGGCGGCGGCTAGGGTTCCGCCATTGCCCTTCTTGCTCGCAGCATCTGTAAGTGACGGGGAAGACAACTGCGGCTGCTACGGCGACTGGGCTCGACTGTGTTCAGCTGCAGGCGTGGGTTGCGCCGGTGGGAGGTGTGCCATCGGTCGCGGGCAACAGGCAAAGGCCGCGCGCGTTCTCTGCGCGTAGCGGTGCTCGACTTTGTGCGACTACTTTTGGTTCTAACCACCAAATGCTGTGACCGGCGATGGCGTTAGAAGGTGGCTGGGCTGCGGGTGTGGCCGGTGGCAATGGCTGGAGTGCGAACTCCAGTAGCCGGCCACAGGCGGCGGCCAGAAATGCGGCTGGGGGCTGAGGGCTGAAGTGTGGCGGCTAGGGTTTGGCTGCCCGGGCTGTAGCTCGGGCCCGTCAGCCCGGAGGCGGCCCTCTGTCCTGAAAAATTAGGGTTTGGCTGTTGTTTGGGCCAGAAACCCTAATTTGAAGCCCAGATGCTGTTAAATCGTCCAAATTAGATTTCAAGTGCAATGGAGACCCAGTTTGAAGATCTGTATTGGAATTAAATCTTGTAATAGATTAGATTTAATTTATTTCTGTGTAATCGCATCTGAAGGGCCACGAAAATTTATTTGTTTATTTATTTATTCTCGTATTGATGTGATTTATTATGTGCACACTAGTATATAATAGGGAAGCTTGTTTATTTGCTTTAATTATTTACTGTTTAAGAATGTTGCAATTTTAAATTATCAAGCATGCTTTATGTGATTTATTTTATGTTTTAAATTGTGTCTATAAATTCCAGGATTCATATTAATTTATGATGGAATTTTAGATATGACATAATTTATGGCAACATAAAATAATCTGTGCGCATGAAACCTTTGGAATTAAAATACTAAGCTGGATTTTGGTTATTTTTCAAACTAAAATCATTAGACCTCCACAAATACGACCTCTCATTAGAAGTAAGGCATTTCAAAGCGTAAACGTCTGTTGAAGCAGCTTGCGTTAGAAATAAATTACAAGTTCTAATGCGATGAGGTTTCTAAATGAAACATTTAGTTTAAGATGAGAAGTGGGAGCCTCTAAGCAAACGTCTGCTGAAGCGGCTTGCATTGAGACAACTTTCACAGGTCTCTAAGATTAAACTAAATGAGATAACAAAGGATGTTAAGGGCAGGACGCATGGGTCGAGTACGTATGTCGAATCGCCTTTTAATATCCGGAGTTAGGCTTGTGGTTACTTTGGCTTAGATGTTGCCTGGAGTATAACTCATGAATGATGTCCCTGCTCCGGATAGGTGAACATGGTCTTAAGATCTCCAATATTAATTTCTTTTGCTTAAGATACCTGGCATGTTAAGAAATTAAAGGACCTATTTTGGTCTGGTTGAGAGTTTGCTGTAAACGTCTGCTGAAGCAGCTTGCGGTAGATTAGCTTGGGCAATTGGATGAAGCAAATTGCATTGTTTTATCTAAAGGTTCTATGCATATTTGTTTCAATTGTTCGTAGTATGTGCTTACTTTAATTCGCTTATTTGTTTTCAGATATGTCTATTATTGCATCGCTCATCAATTCAATCGTACACAATTCCTTGACTGGTCCGAATTTTCCTGGATGGAAAAGTGACATTGTCAAGCTCTTGGATTCATTTGGACATTTGTTTGTTCTGCAAACTCCTTGTCCGAGTTCGCCGACTGATACATCTTCCGATGAGGAGCGTGCAAAATATCACATGTGGATGTGGTCGAATGGCATGATCAGACAATATATCTTGGCTAGTATGTCAGATGCATTGCATCCTCGTTATAGTGATGTATGGCTTACGCGTGACATTATGCGACGTCTTGACGTAGCATATGGCGGACTCGATGGACATGCTAGATCCAGTCTTATCAAGCGTATTGTAAGACATAAAATGGGTTAGAACTGTTCGGTACGTGAACATGTGGAATCACTCATCCAGCTCATAGATGAGTACACATTAATGGGTGGTCAAATTGACAATGATGTCAAAATTGACTTGATACTCAACACGTTACCGAAGTCATTTGATGACTTCAGAATTTCTGTTGAGAAAAACAAGAGTGAGTATATTGTTCACAATCTGCTCAAGGATCTTGTATAAACAGAAGCTTCTTCAATTTTTTCTGTGAATCACTCTGATTTGCTTCCGAGTCGAAAGAGTGATGTTAAAGAAAAGAGGAATGAAGGAAGCAGTGGGAGCAGTCTTGCCTTATCAGTTCATTCCAGATCTCTTGCTAAAAGTTCTTCTAAATCGCGTCATAATGACATGAAGAAGAAGAATGGTAAAGGAGAGAACAAAGGGAAGAAAGATAACAAGAAGGACAAATGTTTCAAGTGTGGCAAGAAGGGTCACTGGAAAGTAAATTGTCCAAGTTTGGTAACTAAGGGACAAGGTACGTCATCTTTTGCATTGCTTGTTGAAACATGTTTAGTATCGGTTTTCTACTCCTTAGTGGGTAGTGGTAACTGAGGTCACTAATCGTGTTTGTTACACTTTGCAGGGAATCAAGCTTAAGGCTTGAAGATGGCGGGATTAC
>JAPKLW010000157.1:418607-470048 GCA_026898455.1 Plectranthus barbatus | reverse complement strand
GCAGTAGTCAATCCGGTTCTTGAATCTGTCTTTTATAGGTGGAGATTTAAACCTTGAATCTCCATATCCATTAGACACAACGGCTTCTTTGTCCAAGAGTGGATTGACTTGATAGAACACTTTTCGAATAGAGATGTACTTTCCAAACTACTTAGGGAAAGTCTCGACCTTTGTGTGTTCTTTTTGTCAGTGTGGCAGTTCGTCTTCAGCTTTTGAATCTCGCCCTTTGTTATGCTAGGATTTGCTGAAGTCTTTTACTGCCTTCGATCCTTTGACTTCTGTTGTTTGCGACTCTTTACTCGTCACTGAGGGATACCGAATGCTAATGCCTTAGCATTCTGTCGTTGTGTATTGTCTAGCAAACGTTCTCCTGTTTGCTAGCAATCCTTCATTCGCTTGCTTCTCTAGCAGATTATATGCTGCTGCTGAATGCTAATGCCTTAGCATTCTCCTGTTCGATTACTCTTAGCAAACGGCATCTGTTCCTTATCTGCTAGGAGTTCTTCTTAGCATACTAATATATTACAACTCAATATGACTCCTATACAGGACTTTACAGAGTATGCTAGTCTATCTAGAATTCAGCAAATGATCGACCAACTATGTAAGGTTTGATCCAACAAAACCTTTTACAAATTACCCCTAAGGAGGATATTAGGAATAATTTCCCAACAACTGTGTTCACAGTTTTCATCGCTGTTTCATCCTTGGCAGTTTCAAACTGCATGCGCAGTTTTCTCGTATATTACTTCTTGAACTGCACTGGCAGTTCCTTTCGATCTTTCAGTTCGGACAACTCCATCTTCAAAAACTGCTCCTCAGTTTTTGGCAGTTTGTTTTTCCCGAACTCTTACAACTCGATCATCCTATACAAGGATTACATGAAGTAATAACTCTAAGGCCTAAACCTTGGTACACAATTTTGACACATCAAAACATCAATTTTAAAGCGAGATTTATACATTAACAT
This sequence comes from Plectranthus barbatus, assembly GCA_026898455.1. Taxonomy (NCBI): domain Eukaryota; kingdom Viridiplantae; phylum Streptophyta; class Magnoliopsida; order Lamiales; family Lamiaceae; genus Plectranthus; species Plectranthus barbatus. Next base: position 469,078 of record JAPKLW010000157.1, on the reverse strand, counting down.
CTAACAGAGATCAAATCACATGTATCTATATATAATTTTAAACACATTCATTCACACTTTGAGCAATAAAACTATCTTCAGTTTTCTCTCCATATTTTATGTATGCATGAGTATTAACATGGCATATGAGCCATTCTCGAACTTCTCTGCTTCGAATCAACAATGGCACTTCCCTTCTCGCTTCCTTCCTTCTCTCTCAAGCTATCTAGGTCGAACTACAACTACTGGCGACCTCAGATTTTGTCAACCGCTTGCGCCTATGGTCTCGACGACTATTTTCTTGATTTGATTCTAGCTCCGGTGAAGTATATTTCAGTTGAGTCATTGGATAATGAAGTGTCAATTGGTTCTCCTGTACAACTGACTCCAGTGTATCTGGATTGAGTGAAGAAAGTTCAACTCCTGGTTAGCTGGATACTATCATCTGTATATGAGCAAATGTTAGGGCATGTTGGTCGTTGTGTTTCTGCTGCTGAGATCTGGACTGTATTGGAGAAATTGCTCCAAAACCAGTCAAAGGCTCACGTTCTACAACTGCGCAACCAATTGCATAACCAAAAGAATGGCTCATTTATGATCGATGAGTATATCTCGAAAATGAGAGAAATAGTGGACGATCTAACCGTTGTTGGTCATGAACTCATGGAGGATGAGTTCATTTTAGACATATTTGAAGGTGTTGTAAGTGAGTTCGATGCGGTGGTGGTAAATCTCACTTCTCGCACGAATAAGTTTACAGTTCCAGAAGTTTATTTTGCACTCCAAACACATAAACTTCGACTACAGAACAACAATGCTGCATTTCAGATTCCTTCTGTGGTGGTGAATGTTGCCACTCTATATTCATCTTACAGAGGCGGTCATGGTAGTTGTGGTGGCTGTGGAGGCTGTGGTGGTGGATGATATAATCGTTCTCGTATTTTGTCAGTTGTGTGGTCGTGCAAATCACGTAGCCTACAAGTGCTACCGTCGATTCGATTCATCTTTTCTTGGACCTGATACTAATCAGGATCCTTTACCTCTAGCTCTTACTACTTCATCTATGGTGTAGGATGAACAGTCGATCGATTGGTTAATTGACAGTGGTGCTACCTCGCATGTTGCAGCAAATCTAAGCAAGCTCTAGGTGAAAAATGAGTATGCTAGATTGGATTCGGTTACAATGGGAAATGGTGCTTCATTTCCAGTCACACATGTTGGTAAGACCATCCTCTCTAGCTCTAAACCAAATGATCATTTACTTCTAAACCACATGCTATACATCCCTAATATGACCAAAAGTCTCATCAACATTTCCAAGTTTACTAAAGATAATAACATTGCGTTTGAATATCATCATGCCTATTGTTTAATCAAGGACAAACAGACAAACCAGGTATTGCTTCAAGGTCAACTGAGAGATGGACTATACAAACTAGACCTACGCCATCTTCCTAAATCATCTTCAACATATCATCTCACCTCTACTGAACCATCTACCACAACAATGCTATGGCATCATAGGTTAGGACACACCTACTTAAACGCTCTCAAGCCCGTTCTGAAGTTGGAGAATGTAGTTGTCAAGTCATTTGATCTATTCTTTTGTAACTCATGCTACTTAGGTAAACTTCATCAATCTGTATTCTCTACTAGACCAGCTTGTACATGTAAACCATTTGAGTTGATTCATAGTGATGTTTGGGGTCCTGCAGCAACTCCATCTAGTGAGGGTTTTCTATACTATATTCACTTCATAGATGACTTTACTAGATACACATGGATCTTCCCTATGCGTAAAATATGAAGTTGCCAACACTTGTATTCAGTTCTTTACCTATGTCAAATCTTAGTGTCATACTTCAATTAAAGCTTTTCCATCAGACAGTGGGTCAGAATATAAACCATCACTATCATTCTTTAAGTCTTATGGTGTCTTACTTCGCAACTCCTGCCCTTTTATTCATCCTCAAAATGGCACAACTGAACGAAAACACCGTCATATAGTTGACATGGGTTTATCCCTACCTCTCCAATTCTGGTGGAATGCTTTTGAAATAGCTGCCTTCTTCATAAGTCGCCTACTATCACAAATACTTCAGTCCAAATCTCCCTATGTCAAACTATATAACTCCAAGCCTGATTATAACTACCTAAAATCCTTTAGGTGTGCTTGTTTTCCTTACCTGGGTCCTTACGACACTTCCAAACTTCAGTTTTGCAGCATGAAGTGTGTCTTCATAGGTTATAGCTCCATACACAAAGGTTACAAGTGTCTTAGCCCTATAGGTAGAATCTATGGACTTCGACAAGCACCTAGAGCCTGGTTTGATATACATTTTATCATGGGGTCTCACTCGCTCAACCTTTGATCATTCTTTATTTCATGATTCTACCTCATCCTTGTTTGTTCTTGTATATGTGGATGGCATTTTAGTTACTGGAGGAGACAAGAATTGTGTATCTAATCTCATTTAGGATCTTGATTCAAAATTCTCACTGAAAACTCTGGGGCAAGTCCGCTATTTCATGGGCATCGAAGTTCATCACACCAGCTCTGGTATTTTTCTTCATCAACCGAAGTATATTAGGGATTTGTTACATCGAGCAAATCTCACAGATTGCAAGCCTTGTGGTTTTCCTATGGGTCCAAGCTCAAGCTCTAAATGTGTATATGAAGTCAACACTCCCTTTTCTCAACCGACGTTGTATCGCAGCATTGTATGTGCCTTACAATATCTCACTCTCACGAGACCTGATATCAGTTTGGCTGTAAATAGACTGAGCCAATCTCTTAAAGATCCCACTGATGAACACTGGGCTGCATGCAAATGAGTGTTACGATTCCTTCAAGGTACTCTAACTCATGGCCTTCTGGTTAAACCTGTGTCATCCTTCACTCTCACGGGCTACTACAATGCGGACTGGGCGAGCAGTCCAACTGATCGTTGTTCTACAGGTGGTTACTGCATCTTTGTGGGTTCAAATCTCTTAGCATCACTACAAAAAAAGCCCAGATTTGCGACAAACTTTGTGACTAAACCCGAGAGGGGTCGCAAAATTGCAACTAATTAGAGACCATTTTGCGATCAAATAGGATTCCAGAATATGGAGATGGATTTGCGACAAGATTTTTGGTCGCGAAAACTAAAATATATATATTTTTTATATTTATATTTTGCGACCAAGTTGTGGTCGCGAATTCCTTTATAATTTTTTGGTATAATTTCACGCTTATTCAATTTTCCCTCATTTTTTCCGTCATTCTCCCGCGAAGATTTTTGGGCACCCGCAGCGCGCGCCACCGGTGGTCACCATTTCTCTTCGCCGTCTCTGCGTGTCTGGTAAGGTTTCTCTCTCTGTCTCCCTCTTCTCATTATCTCTTTACCTCGTCTCTCATTCAACATATACGAATGAATTGTAGAATTATATAATGAATGTACAATTTTTTTTCTCGGCCCCTATTTTCGATTGTATTTGCCTTTTATCGATGATTCATGCCTCCCAAATATGTTTGTTACTTAATTTGCTGCTGGACGGTTGGTAAGTTTATGAAAATTTTTGGCCTATATTTAGCAAGGTGAAGATAGAAGATAAGTAATAGCTATCTTGTAGGATTTCAGAACAATGAGGTCTTATTTTAGCATAGAGGTGTGCAGTCAAAATATAAATTGTTGTTTGGCTATTTGAGAAGTGATATGCTTGTCTCAATCTTACACGCACAAACAACAATCAATCTCAAACAATAGGGACACAGGGTTTCATTTAGAGGTTGGCTGACTCTGATCTCAAAAGGGTTCCAGCAGCAGCAAGTGAAGCTCAAATACTAGGAATAACATCAAAGGCTGTATGTGCAACAACCTTCTTGTTCAGGATTAAAAAAATAACAGCTAATATGGCAGTTCCAATTGAACCGATTACGCAAATGATAAGAAGATATATGCCGCCCAAGTCTAACTATTCCCTGCCACCACCATCTGTGACATCCATTCACTTACTGAGCTCACAACCTTGGCCAGCTCCCCTATCCTTTCCTACAGAACTGAAGTACAAATGAGATAAATAATAATAAAGAAATCCTCTGTATCTTTATCTTACCATTGGAGAGAAATCAACTGCGCACTACATGTGTAGTTTTGTAGCTGATTTAACTTGTTATATGCTTACAAATCACAATGTTGAAAAAGTAGACATATAAGAAGCATGATTAACTGAACACTGGTAATGACATGAACTAAAAAGAACTTCAAATCTGAATATTATTCGATGGGATTTCCTCCAGAGAAATTTGACTTGAATGAAAGACTGAAACTAGACTCTTGTATTGGCAAAGCTTATAGATTTACTTGAGTTTGATGACATTACACTTCCCAAAGTACTAATAGACTGTAAATGATTTGCTCTAATGCTTAAGAACTTTGGTTTGTAAAAAAAAATGCATTAAAATTTAGCTAAGATTTATGGGTAGTGGTGAAGGACATGTGAGTCTTGGGGAAGTTTGCTTGTATAACAAATGCATGCTGAGAGTAGATATTAGATTATGCTGTGTGCTTCTCAGGAAAGAAGAACGCCTGGATCTGTGGCATCGTTGTGCGAATAAATTTCATAAAGCTAGGTATTCTCTATACAATTACATCATCCATCAGCATGAGGTATGTTAATTACATGTCCTTGAAAATATGAAAAGCTTGTAGTTGATAGCTATATGTCAGTAAGTATGAAAGCTTATACATGATGCTTTTTTGTCCCATGATGCAATACTTTATAGCTCATGGCTTAAAAGAAAATTAGATGCTATATTGAAAAGAGAGAAGTTGGGCAAGTTTGGAATCTCTCCTTTCAGATATAATTTCTTAGATGAATCTATAAATCTCTCTTTTTGCATTTCTGGAATGATACTACTAGATCTCTTTTGGACAAGTTCTTGTAAACTAAATTTAATTTCTTCCTTGGAATTTTCTGAATTTTATTCTAGTGCTTAGCAAATTAAAATTGACAAACTAAGGTGCTATTAAACTAAGTTTTCTTTCCTCTTATTTTTCACTCGGGTTGCATGATTGAATTCGGCCCTCCAACGCCTGAGCAGCAAGAATGATGAGCAAAACAACAAGTGCTCCTTCCCTCAGGTACTTCATCTTTGCTCTATATTGCTGCAAGATTGGTATTGAAAAACTGAATATTGGATGGAGAAATGGGGTTTATGTTTAATGCTTATATAGATTTCGTTTCAGCAAAAATGCCAAGAGAGTGATTAAAATATTTACCTGTGTCAGTTGATCTTTTCGTCAGCGTTGTTAAGACTCATGCATTGGCCTATGTGCTCAAATTCAACTCTGAACAACTAACTTGAAATAAATAATGAGAGGGTATGATTTTTATCTTCCCTTGAGAGGGACTCTATTGGAAAATACAACATAATTGCAGCCTAAAACCAAGGATTGAATGACTGATTTGTAGGGGGAGAAACAAGGGATTTGTAGTTGTGAATTACACCTGGAACAAGAATAGGTGGCTAGTTTCGTGTAATACTATTTGTTTGATGATGCAGGCTGAGTTATATCTTCACTTGCCACAGGACTGTAGGGTTTAGAATTGTAAGATTTAGCTTTAAAAGCAAGGTGCAAGGTCATGATGAGAAGAGAGGGAAGCTGAAAAAGAATGAGAGAATTTCATTCTTCATTTTCTGTTTCTTGCTTTGGATTGTTGCTTAGAAAATTATATACATAGGAATCTGTTTTATGTGCTGAACATGATTCATGTCTGATGACAATAAAAGGGAGTCCTGAAAAACTCGAACTGAGTCCAGTCTGCGGAGACAAGTCTCCTTAATCAGTCTTTCTTTTCTGATTCATAGATAACATAAAAAGAAAAACCAATCCAACAGAATCTTCCGCTTATCTCTTATGATATGATGAATTTTCCTATTCATTTCCTGGTTGAATCACATTCACAAGAACATGATAGTACAAAAATTAATAATGTTCTCAAGCGATTCATTTTCTCAAGATTCAGACTGGTTATGCAACACTTCATTTTTCAGACCAGTGGAAGCGTTCCTCCTTCAACAAACTCCAGGCTCTCGCCCCTCCCTCCAGAGCCAGCTGATTTCTTCAATCCTACTGCACCTGTTGATATTCCTCTTGATAGTGCTGCTGTATGTGCACTCACTGAATTTCTCAATTGAAATCATATTTTGGTTCTCTTTTTTCACTGGAATGGTTTTCGTGCTTCTAATAAAAGAGTATGATTTTAGGACTTGAAAAAGAAAGAGAGAGATCTGCTGGCCAAGGAAGCTGAACTGAAGAGGAGGGAACAGGTACTTATTTATGGTTGCTCATGATCTGTAGAAGAGTATTGAGTCTTTCTGCACTCTATGATGCACAAAACTGTTTCAAGAAATGCATCCGAATGTTTTTTTTGTGCTAATGAATTCTGAATTAAATGGTCTGCACAAGTGTTTCTTTGATACCAAATATGAGAGATGGCATTCTTGATGTCATTTTGAAATGCTCGATTATAGGCTTCCTATTCACATAACGAGATGCCCCCTCAGTATGAAGCGCATATATGTGTCGTGATTAGAGAGGAGATTAATAAGATTCATCCTTTTCAGCAGCCTCCACAGGATGGTACGCCACCACATGCACCGCAGGTTAGTTTATTTAATTTGTAATTAAATGTGTATGTCATTTATGATTCACTAATTAATTCACTAATTATTAATTTATTTATATCCATTGCAGTGATCTCCATTTTGAGCGGCCATTGATGCTTTTGTGGTTATGATTTCTAGTTTTAATTACTATGATACTTATTCTTGGATGTTATTGACGATGTATTTGTATGTTAAACTTTGATGCATTTGGGTGGTTGATTTATTTTTATTACGGATTGTGGTTTGGCTTTTTGGATGTCAAGGATGATGGATTATAATTATGGATTGTGATTTGAGTTTTTGGATGGTTCAGGATGATTGTATTATTTTTATTATGCATTTTGATTTGGCTTTTTTGATTTGAAATGAAATCATTGATTATGATTTAATCTTTATTAGGGAATTAATATTGTTGTTCATTTTTTATAAATAAAACAGGAAAAAATAAAAATAAAATAAAACACAATTCGCGACCACTTTAGCGACCAAATATTGTTGCAAAAAATTTACCACAATTAGCGATAGATTTTGCGACAAATAACTCTTGTGGTCGCAAATTTTTTGCGACTAGCTTTTTTGCGACTAACTGATTTGGTTGCAAATTGGTTGCTAAATTTGATTAGCAACCAGAATTTAACAATTTTGCAACCACTTTTTTGTCGCAAATCACTTATTTTTTTGTAGATTGCATGGTTTTCTAAGAATCAGGTCGTGGTGGCACAAAGTAGTGCCGAGTCCGAATATCGTGTTCTTGCCGATACCGTAGCTGAAATGGTTTGGCTCAAGTATGTCTTTGAAGGGCTTGGTATTTCTTTATCGTCTCCGTCTATATTATGGAGTGACAATCAAAGTGAAATTTTCCTTGCCTCTAATCCTGTATTCCATGCTCGAACGAAGCACATTGAAGTTGATGTACACTTTGTTCGCGAGAAGATCTTGTCAAATGTGGTGGAAGTTCGTCATGTTCCGTCCGACGACCAAATTGCTGACTTGCTTACCAAACCACTACATGAGACTAGATTCCAGTTTCTTGCTGCCAAGCTTAGCCACGCCCTTCACCCAGTTAGGTTTCACTTGGGGTGTATTAGGGTTAGTTATGCTAGTTAGAAAGTTAGTTGAGCTGCTAAAGTTTCTAGAATGGGTTGGTTGGAGAGATACTCTTGATTATTCCAGAATAGTTCGAAGCAGTTGAGAGGTAGATCAAATCACATGTATTTATAAATACTTATAGACACATTCATTCACACGTTGAGCAATAAAACAATCTTTAATTTTCTCTCCGTATTTTACGTATGCATGAATATTAACAAACCCCATTAAAAATAATTCTAATTTCAATTTTGAACCACAAATAGCGATTTCGGTTCAAAACTTTAGTTTCATGTTCATTTTGGACATCACTACTTACAAGGTTACGGTAACGAAATTATAGTCTGAACTATTTTAGCTTTATATAAAAGAAAATTTGGAAAATCTTCAGTTCCACAAAATTCGAGAATTCTTTATAGGATAACAAAATGTGAGGATTATTTATCACGCAATAATAATGTTCCATGTTGTGTAAGTTTTTCAAGTTAATAACAAATATACAATTCTAACGTTGACAGCCAATAAACAAATTCTTCTTCCCAATTCATAATTATTAACTTATAGATGATGTGTAATATGATAGAAAATAGAAGTATAAAAGATAACTTATTCGATGAATTTTTAATATGGGATTTTATAAACGCGAAATCACGACTTTAAGATTAAAAAAAAATAATAATTAAACTATTATTTTTTAATACTCAACTGATAAAATTGAGGTTCATTTTGGCCATCACTACTTAAAAGGTTCAGATAACAAAATTATTGTCTGAACTATTTCAACTTTATATAAAAGAAAATCTTGAGAATCTTCAGTTCCACAAAATTCGAGAATTGTCTATACGATAATGTTTAACAATATTTGAGGATTAGTTATCACGCGAATGCGATGGTAATGTTCCATATTTTGTTACTTGTTCAAGTTAATAATTATAGAAAATAGAAGTATAAAAGATAACTTATTCGTCCACTTAAAATATGATCAATTTTTAATATGGGATTTTTCAAACACGAAATCATGACTTCAAGATTAAAATAAGTTAATAATTAAATTATTTTTGAACTGATAAAATTCCTAAAAAAATTGTTGTAAATAAGTGGAGACATTATTATTAACAAAATCCGAAATACAAACAGAAATGAGCATAGTAGCATATCATGAAATCAAAGGAAGATGGTAGTGGGTTCATAGATAGATAACTAGAAACCATGAATCTTGATCTGATCCTTCTTGACTAGGCCAGCAGTGATCAAGAAGTGGGAGACATTCTTGCGCTGATCGCCCTGCAGCTGAATCACCTTCCCCAGCTCCTTATCCTGCACCACGTTCCCGTTGCAGCAGAACTCCTTCTTCAGATCCTTGAGAATCTTCTCGTAGCTGAATTCCTTCCTCAGACCTTGCACCGTCGTCAGACTTTTCTTCCCATTCCTCTGCTGAATCCGTATGTGCACATTCTCCTTCCCGCCTGCCTCCCCCGACTCCTTCGCCTCCGCAAATGGATCAAAAGCACCTGGAATCTGGATGTCTAGATCAACCATCAACTTTCTTGGATTCGAACTCACCCGCTGATCGATCTGAAAACCAACCAAACCACCATCAATCCATAAACCGGATGAACAGAATCAAGTTTTGAAAAATTGCAGGCCTTGGATCGTCAGTTTCAATCAACAAACACGAGAAAACAATCGTAAAAGAACATAAAACTAATTTTAACTTGTGCAAATCCACAACAGAAAAGAAAATCTGAAATAAATAAGGATCAAATTCATCAGAAATTGAACAAAGCGACGAATGAAAAACCTAAAAGGTGATGCAAACTACCACCACTAAAACAAAAATTCATCGAACAAAATCAGTAGATCACCGAGGAAACATGACAAAAACAGAATTCTATTGTTAGGGTGAGAAAGAAATGAAAATTGAGGAACATACCGTCGCGTAAGAATTTGGAGATGAAGAATTTGTAATTGTAATTTATGAAGATCAAATTTGGTTGCGAGTCAATTTATAGAGGGAGGCAAAGACGGGAGTCGGTGCAGGAAGCGTGAGAGCCACAGAATCAAAATTCAAAAGAAAAAGGTAACCAGAGATGAAGCTTTTGTCTAACCATGGTTAAGTCGGCCTAACCATGATTCCATCCAGCTTTGCGTAGATTCAACGCACTCGGACAAAGGAAGTTAGCTTGCTATTGCTGGCGAATAAATCTAAACTACTACTTCTTTTCACATCTCGCTCGGTGAAATGGAACCAGTCTTTCTTTCCATTGCTTGCTCTGCTTCCAAAACTGTGACAGCGAAAGACGGCGACGAGAACATCGATCGCCGCCGAATGGAAGCGGCGGCGCACCACGGCATCCTCTCTCATTAATTTATTGCTTATTGTTGGGTATTTTTTTCAACTAAAAATCGAACATGTTAATAGTTGGATGATTTTATTCACAATATCATTTTATTCATTAATGTAAGAATTGTTTTTTAAGACTTATGTTAGAAATAAATTAATCCTTTTTATAATTTGACTCAATTAAATTTTTTAACCTTTAAAATTAATTCATGCTTTTAATTTTAAAAATTAATATTTTTTCAGTAGTTAAGAGACAATGATTTTTTATTCTTTAGTTATCTTGTGTATAGTTTGATTATTTTGAATTTATATTTTGATTTGCATAAATAAAACTATCCAATATAATAAATTATTTTGCACATTTAATAAAAATAATTCAACCAATTAATAAAAATCTCATATTGTGAATTACTCCCTCCGTCCCACTCTATTAGTCCCATTTATCTTTTTGGTCTGTCCCACTCTATTAGTCCCATTTCCTAAAATGACAAATTTTTTCACACTCATCAATAAAATATTAATTCCACTACACTCACAAACATTGGTTCCTGTGCCGAAACCATATGGGACTAATAGCGCGGGACGGAGGTAGTACATAGTTTTGATAAGTATTAAAAATTATAAATCAACTAAGTTAATTTGATTAAGTTTGAACTAATAAACAATGTTCAGTAGAGGGCCAGCTGGAATGATACACTTCCATCGATCTTCTTCTTTTTGGCGAGCTCAGGCTGCACGATCTTCTTATTCCATGTGCTCTTGCTCCCATGAGTGCATCACATCATCTGCAACCATTCTCTGATAATGATGCGGTGGGGAAGTCACTGGGGGAGGAAGCTGAATATTTAGTTTAAGTGCAGTGAAGTTGTAAATCAGCTCATAGCCAGTCTGAGCTGGAGCATTTGATCCTCAATCTATATCAGCTTCCTTAACTTCATTTTCTTCGGAGGAGGGAGATCATCTTTTCCAGACACCAGTATGTGGGCTTTGATTGCTCTCACCCTCTTCTTCCCTTATTTGACCTGTAGTTGTCTGGTTCTCTCCTTGGTTCGACCAATAAACTTGTCAGCCCATTGCTCTTCTGCTTTCCAGAATGTAAGTCCCAGTTGGGCTTTGAGAATGTCCCTCTCTTCATGACTCAGCTCGTGAGAGCAGAAGTCAAAGATTCTCCATCTTCTGAACTCAAGCATCAACACCTCCGAGTTCTGAGGGTTGTCTATCGAACTCGTTGAGCAGATGTTGTGAATCTCTCGCTCAACCTACTTCTCCACCTGTTGGGTGATAACATCAGCCTTTGTTTGTGGAGAATTCATTGAGTGGAGGGCACCAGTCTTGGATTCTCGTGACTGAATACTTAGGATGAGGTAATCCAACGAATGGGACTATGCATATAGATTGTTCAGACGGCATCCTCGAGTATGCTTTAAGTCGGTGGTCCCATGTGATGGAGCCCAAGTAGTAGCTGTGAGAGACGATCCGGTCTACATTCCGAGTGGACCGATGACTAGAGCCCGAGTAAGGACTTTGAGGGCTGGATTGAGTTTATTGATTAAAGACATTTGAGCTGCAAATATTTTCAAGGATTCGATGGTGTTGGAAGAATTAAACGAAGACCCAAAAATTATTAATTTAATTATGTGTAATGATTGTGCTTAGTTTAATTTATTCAGTTATTTTGGGCCAACATCTTCAAGCCTTATTTAATTAGATTTTGAATTTAATTTGGGTTTTAATTTTTGACTTTTACTTACCTTATTAGATTAGGATTTGAGTTGTCTATATATAGGCCTTGTTATTGAACAATTAATTCATTTTTTCAGTTTAATAAAATTGTGAGGTTTTCTCCCTTATTCTGAAAGACTCAAATTCGAAATTATACTTTATCAATAGGGTTTGAATCTTGACTAATCAATCGGACAGTCATATCTGTTGATGATGTCTTCGATTATATCCTTCGTTGTTGGATCAATTCGCTTCTTGGGTCGTACAAGATTTCAATCTGGACTTTGGTACTTAAAGGTTTTCGAATCCAAAGGTGTTGGATCCTTCCATCGTTCAATTTTAGCTTGCTTCCACGTCGCGTCTGAGTCGAATCGTTCGAGTTCCTGGGCTGCGATCTAAACCTTCCGGCGAGGATCGTATCATTTTGGTATCAATATCCAGGTCTTGTCTTTCCTCTTCCTCGTCTTTCAATTTCGTGCGTTTAGTGTGTCAAAAAAAAATTCGAGTCTTGTTTATTTAGGGTTTGTGTCGTGTGTCTTAATTTCACACAGTTTGATTCGTATATCCTTGAGTCTTGTCAATTTCGTGCCTTTCTGCCTCTGTAGGGTCGAAAATTTGTGTTTTGTGTTAGGGTTTCGAAATTGTTGAGTTCCATGTGAGTCAAGATTTGAATTATCTCTCTTACCATATTAGATCAGTTCAAATCTTTCCTTATATCTTTTTTTCCTTAGCCATATATCTATTTGATTACCAAGTAAATTTGGTACTTTCATTGGCCATATTATTTCCTTCTTGAATTACCAAACAATTTGGTAATTACCATATAAAAAAGGGGGGTCGAAAAAAAAATTAAAATTCGAACAAAAAAATAAAAGAAAGAGTTCGAAGAAAAAAAATAATCGTAAAAAAAATCGAAAAAGGAGTTGAAAAAAATAAAAAAGGGGGGAGTAAAAATAATTCAAAAATCCCTAATTTTTTAATTTCTACTAGTGCCTTTTTGTCTGTTTTGTCGTAAATCATGTTTTTGTTGTAACTTTTGCATACGGTGTCCGTTTTTGGCTTAATTCCTTTGTTTTCGAGTAGTTATTACCCTTTGAAAGTTTTTCCAAAAAAATTATCGTTTTTTTGGTCATTCACCTTCTTAGAGTCGTCTAGAGTCTTCCCGTTCAGTTGGTTAGTCAAATTGAAGTCCGTGGAATTTTATAGGATTTTGAATTTTTCAAAAAGGAGAAAAGAGAGTGTGAGATTATTTGAGGGATTGAAAAAGCCGTTTATACTGAGAGTGATACATGAGTGTGAGTGCTTTGACATAACTGAGTGATACACGGTGTGAGTGAGGTGGTGAGGTCCTTCTATTGTTTTTTTATCTAACCTTTCTTGCAGGTATGTCTAAAAGTAATAATTCTGAGGAGTTGAAAGGAGATGAGATTGTTGGTGGTGGTCAGGTCAAGTACATGATGGAGGCCATGAAATCTGAATCGATTAGGTTGTTGAAGAGTGAGATGAATGCCATGCATCAACGAATGAATGATTTTGAGATATATGTGACAGAAAAAACTCATCTGATAGTCATAAGAGTATTGGGAAAGGAGGACGTGCCAACCGAGGTGGCAAAGTCTCGACTAGGAGACATTATCCTCAGTATGAGGAGGATGCCGATGACTATGCTGAGGAGGAGTCATATGATAACAATCTGGGAACAATCAAGATGAATACCCCGTCCTTTCAGTGAAAGAATGACCCCGAGTTGTATCTGGAGTGGGAGCGAAAGGTGGAGATGATGTTCGAGTGCCACAACTATTCCGAGTTGAAGAAAGTAAAGTGATAACGTATTTTACAACACACTATTATGCAAGTGTACAGACCACTGCAGAGGCCAAGTAATAATTTATCGAACACGAAGATTGCAGATTCAAAATATAATCAAACACTAAAACATAGAGATCTTACTACTATCTAGACAACCGGCGAGGTGAATTTGTTTATTAAATCTAGATATTATTGAAAAGCAATATTTAAAGAGATAATTAAACGTATTTGAGTTTAGAAAATCAGGGGAAACTAGGATTCTAGGGCAATCCACTTATGAAGAACGATTAAACAACATTTATCCAATTCGATTTCAATTTAATTTCCAAGAATGCGAGTTAATCTCATTTATGTTATCAGGTGATTCTCTCGAATTCTAAACCATAACTTAGATATAAAAGACCTAGTGACTCCTCTCGGATGCGCAAGAGGACTTTTACTCTTGATAAAAACCTTAGATTTCACAACCCTTTAATAATTCAAATTACTCTCGGATATTTAATTTATCAAGTCTAATTATCCTGCATCTTAATTGATAACCTAGACCTCTCGGTTCAAAAATAACCAATTCAAATTACAATCAATGGCCAATGTCAAGTAATTAATGAAAGCTCAGGCATAATCAAAACATCAATGGAAAAGGAAAATCAAATCAGATAAATAATTGAATAACGCTCAACAAAGTTTCAAAACCCTAGAATCCAAAGAGGACTTAGTGAATCATGCTAAGTTCCATAAAAACAGAGAAGTAAAGAGTAAAAAACATAGAAAACATGGAAACCCAAAACCCGTAGTCTTTGATTTCAAGCCTTCAATCTTCGCTCTTCAAGTCTGCTCCGTTCTAGCATTCTCCAAAGGTTCGTCGCTCAAAAATAATGTCAAAGGTCGTTTTTGAGTCTTGGAAGCCTCTATTTATACTTATCTTCTTCAAACCCAAAAAGATATGGGATTTAGATCAATTTTTGACCAAAAAGTCACGATCGGCGACCCGTAAGACGACAATGGCGACCGCCGAGCGTGTGCTCGGGTCGTCGTCTCTGCACCATGCTAAAACACATGGAAATTGCAAGATCAACGACCGGAATGCATGAATGGTGACCGTCATTCATGCAGTTCGGTCGCCGTTCATACGCCGAAGGGAAAAACGAAGCTTTACGGGGTTGGTGGCCCATATGCAGGATTGGCGATCGTCGTCCCTGCAATTTGGGTCGCCGATCACGTCGCAAACTGAGACTGGAAGTTTTTTGTCGATCTCTTCTCACTTTTCCTCTTCCTGGTGCAATGAAACATCAATTGGCTTCATGGTGCTCGATCATATCCTGTAAATGACTCAATTGTGCGTGAATCCTGCAAAGATAACCCAAAACCAAGCCAAACATAATATTTCTTAAAAGCATATGAATACGGCATAGAATTATCACTGAACGACCTAATCTTAATCAAAAAGCTAGCAGATTCACATCAATAAATGCACAAAATAAGTGTTTATCAACCCCCAAACTTAAACTATTGTTCGTCCTCAAACAATGAGGAAGACAAACAAAAGAACAGGTAAACACGAGGGGTTCATTTATGGATCAAAATTCGTTTCAAACACAAAGAGGGTTTTGATTCCGACACTAGCAAACACGACACTCATCAATTCAGTGCAATAGTTCATAGTTTCAATCCCGACCTCTAGGAGTCCGCTTCTCACAAGATAGTGTATCACTCAAATTTCACTCAAAGTGTAGAAAAGGTTAGTGTATACTCTCAACTGTCAACTGTACAACTTTCCTGCCATAGGCTTGCTTATCGTCTAGACTCTCCACTGACTTTGGGAGTGTTAGGACAAAGATAAAAAAGGTCTTTATTCTAGGTTCTAATGTAGGCACATTGGTAAAATGTATGAAACATTTGGCTAAGTGACTGAATAAATGCAACCTTATAACTCCATTCACACGAGTACTCCTCATCACATACCACACTCATTGATTAATTGACTCATACAATGTACCACAACTCAACTAAAAGACTACGCATCCCATAAGTACAATTCAATAGGATTCAAACTCAACAATGACACTTATGCACACTTTGTGCATTAATAAACTCAACAATGATACTACGCACACTTTGTGCATTTTATTGGATTATTCATCACTCTATTCTTTTTCTTTTTCTTTTTCTCTTTTTTTTGACTCTATTATCCACTAAAAGCTTTTTGGACAATGCTTGACTACGAACTATCTAGTTTCACCACCTATTATCAACACATACCTATACAATTCCATCCACACCTCCTATCATCCGGTTTAGAAAGAAAGGTTTCAAGGCTCAACGGGCTTAGCAAATGATTATGTAATGGGTTAGTGTTTGGGTTTAATGAGGCTCATAAAACGATGGCCTAAGATCATTTCTAATTCCATAACACTCTCTATGCAATTTTAAGACAGAAACCAAGGCAAGTTCTAGAGGCAAGCGTACAATGACATACTCAGGCTCAAATTCTCACAGGCTCAAATTCTCACAGGCTTAAACATATCTTAGAGGCCAGAATTAATTCCACAAATGTATACACCTCATCAATTCATGCGTAGTTCAACAATGTAAGTTTCACGAGAAAGAAAAAGTTGTCATCATAAACTTGATCAATAAAATGCGAATACAACTCTTGTCATATCTTTTCATATCCCAACACATTGTGGTAAAATAATAGAGCTTCCAATTACAGACTCAGTACAACAAAATTAACTGAAAGCAATAAAAATAGTAAAAGGAATTTTAAAGACAGAAAGCAAATTAAACAATTACAGACCGGTTACTGAATCAAGTTAATACACCAAGTGCCACCTTAGATCACAAGTCTCAATTAGTTCCACATCAACAAGAGATAAAGAAAACAAAAGGGGTAAAAGCACACATCGCCCGATCACACCCCCTCCCCCAAACTTATTTGATACAAAGGAAAGAATAAGTTTGTGGGGAAAAGATCACGGAGATGTGTGTGTAACCTCGACAAGCAGTCACTGCGGCGGTGGCCAATACTGTGGGAAGCGGGCCATGAATTGGTGCATCTGCTCCTCTGCCTCGTGCTGGTGCTGCCACTCGGCCTACTGCTGCTCCCAAAATGCTGCCTGCTACGTCCACTGCTACTGATGCTGCTCATCAAAGGATCGGTGATGAGTCCACTCCCGGCGCTGCTCCTTCTCGAAAGAGCGATGCTTCGTAGCATAAGTGGTCTGTGCAGTGGACAAGGCCTGAAGCTGCGTGGTCCAATCTCCCCACTGTCGCTCAAGAGCACTCAACCGGTCCTCAAATGGCACGCGGTGGGTGCGGCCCTCGTAGTAGGTAGAGGACTCCCCCATGGCTCTACGGGATGAACCAGCTTGAGTATGATCCGGGGGCGGCTGCTCCATGGAAGGTGGTTGGTTGGAACCCTGTCCTCGCTCGCCCCCTGCTCTCACTCTCTCTCTGTCTTTGTGTCTCGCTCATCTTCGTTAGGTTGGTGAGGCCCGTGCTCGGCCTCTGCAGCCTGGATGGCCTGAATGTGGGCCAATGTGTCCAGGCACCAGTTGTTGCGGAATCGCTGAATCCCTAAATAGTAAGCTCAGGATTCGGCAAGGGAAAGTGCAACTTGTTGCGCTGCTGGAGGTAGTAGGGAGGATGGCTCGTGGTGATGAAGCGGAGGTCAACCAATCGCTACAAGTCAATAAGCACAATAGGCTCGGCCCTCAAGCGGACTGTAGAAATCCCCACGAGAGTTTATGACGTGGGTCCAGAGACCCCCAATACAAATAAGTCCTCGTTTGGCTGATGCGACTCTCCGAGACTGCTGTAGGAAAGTCATGGCGAAATTCAACTTCTGTTGGTGTAGCATGGCATACATCACCATTAGCTCAGATTCCCTGACAGAGTCGTTATCCTTCCTAGCAAAAAGTGCGTGCTCCAGAATGTGCTGAATAATCCGTAGTACGGGATTCCGGATTTGAATTGCTTTAGATGTCCCCGACACCCAATTGCTATCAGCTTCTAGAGTGAGCTGTGGCCAAAAGACTTTGGCATTGAACCCTTGAGTTCGCAAGTAGTCTCCCAGATTAGGGGCCCCAAAAGCACGAATTAGCTCTTGAAGTGTGAGAGTCCTGTCCTCATTCATAGCCGGGTACTTAGCCCTAACTAGCGTATTCCTATTAGATGTGGTCATCCGGAGCGTGCTCAGTACTTCTAGAGTGATTCTCTTGTGGGTGAGGGCCAATAGAGTGAGAATCGGCCCCCACCCAATGCCATCGAAAAGCTCCCGGACACAATCATATAGTCTTAGCTCTTGAAGCACGTTGGTGTCAATATAGCGTGTGCTTTCAATTCCCCTCTTTGCTAGCCGTTCAAACTTCTTCAGATACTCCACTTCACGGAGCTCAATGCCCATGGATTCCGGGGTCGGCGGGGCGGGCTCAGCTGCTCGGCGTCTGGGAGGCATTGTGATCTGCACTTAAAAGACTATAATCAGAACCAACCGACACGAAGACATCTAAAAACTATCAAAGCAAATAAACTAATTCCCCTCCAGTAAGCACAAATAAGTTCACTTTCCTAAACTCTAATTAACAATTTCCACCATCTTCAACTCAAAAAAAAAAAATCATCACCCCCAAACTCAATCAAGAGTGAACATGCAAATGAGACCTAAATCTAAACTAAACCACTACCAATATAATTTAATAAATGCAACGAAAACAATCATAAATCCAAGAGAGCTAGAGAAATAAGCAATACGAATAATTGTAGCAAATTAAACCTCAATATGCAAATTCCCCCAAACTCAAAGCCCTAAACTAAACATAACTAAATTTCATAAATCCAAACCCCCAAATTAACAATTAAACCCTAACATTGCTAACTAGCAGCAACAATAACCATAACATTTAAAACAAGATATCAAACTCAATCCAATAAATAAAAACGGAAATTAACACAACTAATCAAAAATTTGACCTACATAATCACTACAGAATGAAATAGATTGCATGAATTCAAAATAAAGAGATAGAGTACGATTATTACCTTGAATGTGAAGCTAAATTGACCAAAATTCGAAAACCCTAGAAATTGGGGGTTCCACGATTTTTCAAAGAATTTGTGAAAATTAATCGGATAGAAAGCTTCTAACAATGATGGGTAAGTAATGTGTGGAGGGATTTGATGAGATATTGTGCATGGGAGGAGAATTTGTAGAGAGAAGGGAGTTGTTGTTCGTGTGTTTTGAAGGTTTATGAAGGAAATATATGAAATTGAGTGAAAAAGGGGGGAGATTCAGATTAAAACTTGTATTTTGCACGTTCGGTGACCTAGAAAAGGCACGAATGGCGACCGTCATTTGTGTTTTGGGTCGCCAAGCATGTCCCGAACCGAAATTTGGAATAATACACGATCGGCGACCCATTTACATGAATGGCGACCGCCATTCATGTAAATGGGTCGCCAATTGACCCCCGAACCGAAATTAATTTTTTTACATGAATTGCGACCCAGCCAACATACTTGGCGACCGCCAAGTATGTTTTCGGGTCGCCGTTTATGCCCCGAACCTGAAAAAATTTTGACAACAAACTCGGCGACCCATATTTCGCGTACGACGACCGCAAATCATGTTCCCGGGTCACCGAGCATGTAAATTCTAGCAAAAATCCTTGGTTTTATCTCCTTTCCTGCACCCAATGAACTCAACAACCAAAAGTGAACGTATAATGTGGAAAATAGGGAAAAACGACTCAAATATGACCAAATTAAAGCAAATAACGAAACTAATAAAGGTTGGGTTGCCTCCAAACAAGTGCTTTATTTAATATCTGTAGCTAGACATAGCAGTACACATCCTAAGGATCTGCGAGATGGAGTTGACACACAAAGGACACAGACTCAGCATGAACATACGTTTTAACCCTATGACCATTAACAGTAAACTTTGTACCATCAGATCCAAGTAGTTCAAGAGTGCCATTGGAATTAACCTTTTGAATAGAGTAAGGACCAGTCCATCTAGACTTCAGTTTTCCAGGAAACAAACAAAGACGAGAATTAAATACAAGTACCTTGTCGCCTGGAGTGAAGTCGCAGTTGCGAATCTGCTGATCGTGGAACTTCTTGGCACGCTCCTTGTACAACCTTGAGCTCTCATATGCTTCAGTCCGGAATTCCTCAAGCTCGGTAAGTTGAAGACATCTCTGCTCAGCTGCAGTCTTCAGATCCCAGTTAATCTTCTTTACAGCCCAGAATGCTTTATGCTCCAACTCCACTAAAAGGTGGCACGACTTCCCAAACACCAATTGGTACGGTGACATGCCTATTGGGGTCTTGAACGCTATCCGGTACGCCCACAGAGCATCATCTAATCGAGTGGCCCAATCCTTTCTGGAAATCACAGACTTTTCCAGGATCTGCTTAATCTCGCGGTTAGCCAACTCTGCTTGCCCATTGTCTTGGGGATGATATGGAGATGCAATCTTGTGGCGAACTCCATATTTAGCCAATAAGATCCCCAGCCATTTATTTCTAAAGTGTGACCCTCCATCACTCTGAAGTGCTCGAGGTGCTCCAAAATGAGTAAGAATGTTCTTCTGCAAGAATTTCAGTACCACCTTAGAGTCACTGGTCACAGTGGGGATAGCCTCAACCCACCGTGTTACATAATCCACAGCCAACAGGATCTACTGATATCCATGGGACTTAGGAAAAGGTCCCATGAAATCAATGCCCCAAACGTCAAAAGGCTCAATCTCCAGCATATATTGTTGTGGCATCTCATCCTTCTTGGAGATGTTCCCCATTCTCTGGCATTGATCACAGCTGGCCACAAACTTCTGACAGTCGTGGTAAACAATGGGCCAATAAAAACCACTAGTGAGGATTTTTATGGCTGTCTTGTTCGCAGCATAGTGGCCTTCATACGGGGACAAGTGACAGTCCCCCTTGATCTTCTCTCGCTCTTGCATCCCGATGCACCTCCTGATCACCATATCAGCACAACGGCGGTAGAGAAATGGCTCATCCTAGTAATAGTACTTGCAATCATGCAAGAACTTCCTCTTTTGATGTGAGGACATGTCAGGTGGTAGCACACCTGCAACCAAGTAGTTTACCAAGTCCATGTACCATGGATTCACCTCCTCAACTGCGAGCAGCTGCTCGTCGGGAAATACCTCAGTAATACGAATCCGAGGATCGTCTCCCTCCACCAGATTCTCAAGCCTAGACAAGTGATCTGCCACCACGTTCTCACACCCCTTGCGATCTTTAATCTCCATGTCGAACTCCTGTAGCAGCAAAATCCACCGGATCAGTCTTGGCTTTGCCTCCTTCTTCTCAAATAGATAACGGATCGCAGCATGACCCGTATACACCACCGTCTTCGCCCCAACCAGATAAGCTCGAAACTTATCGAATGAAAACACTACAACCAGTTACTTCTTCTCAGTAGTTGCGTAGTTGACCTGGGCTTCATCCAAAGTCTTGCTTGCATAATGGATGACTCTGAAGATCTTATTCCTTGTTTGTCCCAGGGCAGCTCCAACTGCAATATCACTGGCAGCGCACATCAGGACTAAGGGCTCTGACCAGTCCGGTGAGATAAGAACTGGAGCGGTAGTGAGGGCCTGTTTCAACTTCTCAAAAGCCTGCAAACAATATTCATCAAAAACAAATTTTGCATTTTTTACAAGTAAAGAACTCAGAGGTTTAGAGATTTTTGAAAACTCCCCGATAAATCTCCTGTAGAAGCCTGCATGACCCAGAAAGCTCCTCACCGATTTCTTATTAGTAGGGGGTGGCAGTTTTGAGATCGCCACGATCTTGGCTCGATCCACCTCCAAACCTGCAGCAGAAAATTTGTGATTGAGGACAATGCCCTATCGCACCATAAAATGCCACTTCTCCCAATTCAAAACCAGGCTAGTTTCTTGGCAGCACTGTAGTACAATAATCAGGATTTCCAAGCAATTATTGAATGAATGACCAAACACAGAAAAATCATCCATGAACACTTCCATAATATTCTCAAAAAGTCCACTAAAAATAGACATCATGCATCTTTGAAAAGTAGCAAGAGCATTACATAATCCAAAAGACATCCGTCTATATGCAAAAATACCATAAGGACAAGTGAAAGAAGATTTGTGTTGGTCCTCAGGGGCAATAGCAATTTGATTATATCCAGAATAACCATCTAAAAAGAAATAAAAATCATACCCACCAACCTATCTAACATTTGATCTATAAAAGGAAGGGGAAAGTGGTCCTTACGAGTAGCACTGTTAAGTGCTCTATAGTCGATGCACATTCTCCAGTTAGTAACTGGCCTGTGAGTGATCTCCTGGCCACTCTCGTCCTTGATGACTGTAGTACCTCCCTTTTTGGCCACCACTTGAGTGGGACTCACCCACTCACTATCTGAGATGGCATAGATCATGCCAGCATTCAGCAGCTTCATAACTTCCTTACGCACAACTTCTTGCATGATTGGATTCAACCTTCGTTTCGGCTGCACCTTGGGTTTATATCCATCTTTCAATAAAATCTTGTGCATACAAATAGAAGGGCTAATACCCTTTAGGTTAGATAACGACCACAATAGCAGATTGGTGGTCTCTCAAAACCCTTAATAATCTATCTAATTGACTAGAAGATATGGTAGTAGATACAATTACCGGATAGGTATTGTTTTCCCCCAAGTAGGCATACCTCAGATGATCCGGTAAAGGCTTCAGTTCCAGTACTGGCGGCTCTTTCTTGTCCTGCTGCCTCAGAGCCTTCTTGCGAGCTTCTTCATCTTCCTCCTCGCTTCTCAACCTCAGAAAATTCGCGCTCTCCACCTTGCCCTTTTCACCTGCACCATCAATTGCTAGAACAACCTCTAGCAGCTCATCATAGGCGTCATACATGTCATCACAAGAATAAACAAAATTTTGTACCCCATAGTCTAAAGAATCAGTAGAAATAATAGATGAATCAAAAGGATACAAAACCTAAACCATATTGCACTCCTCGAAACAGTCGCCGGAGTCATGCCTCTTCATGGACTTGTAGATGGAGAAAGTAATCTTCTCGTCGTTCACCCTTAGAGTCAGCTCTCCTTTGTTCACGTCTATGAGAGAATCAGCAGTGTGAAGGAAAGTCCTCCCAAGTATCAACAGTTTATTTATGTCCTCTTCCATATCTAGGACCACGAAATCAGCTGGAAAAATAAATTCCCCAACCTTCACTAGTAAATCCTCCAATACCCCTTTTGGGTAGTTCACCGATCTGTCAGCCATCTGTAGCCTGATAGTAGTCGGTTTGATATCCCCGATCCTCAGTTTTTTGAAGATGGAGAGGGGCATCAGATTGATGCTAGCCCCTGAGTCGCAGAGCACCTTCTCAAAGTTTTGCCCCCAATCACGCAGGTAATAGAGAAGCAACCAGGATCAGCCCTTTTTACCGACATCTTTTTCTGAATAATGGTGCTGCATTCTTTGAATAAATTCACAGTCTCGAATGCGCCGAAGGGCTTCTTCTGGGTAACCATATCCTTCAGAAATTTCATGTACCCAAGAATTTCCTGCACAACTTCAATCAAAGGGAGATTGATGTGAATATTCTTCATGTGCTCCAAAAATCTCTTATACCTCTCCTCCTTCTGCTTCTTAACGAACCTCTGTGGGAAAGGGACAGTCATAGGACCAGCTTGTTTGGTACTGTCTTTAGGACAAGTACCCTTGCTCTATTGAATCTGTTCTTCTTCAGGAAGAACAGGAGCAGGCTGTGCAACTTCAGGTTTCACATGCATATCAACGGGCATAGATGGGCCCTCGTATCCTCTACCACTACGAGTAGTAATGGAATTGCAGTGGTTCTTCGGGCTCACTACGGTATTTATGGGAAATCATCCAGGAGTGTGCTGATTACCAACCACATTGGCAATCTGGGAGATCTGTGTATCCATCTGCTTCATGTGTTTCCCCATCTCCCCCATACCAGTTTGTAGCTGAGAAATCTTGCTCTCCATTTTAGTGGTCTTGGCATTAGATATAGAGATGAACTGGGTTAGGAGATCCCTCATGCTCGGCTCCTTGGGTTCATTCACAGCCCCATTGTTCGCAGAAAAACCAGGTGGGGGCTGCAGTGCATTGTTCGGATTGGTGTAGGAAAAATTGGGGCGATTCCTGTTGTTGGGATGGTAGGCCATGTTCCCTGCTGGATACCCCCTATTATTGTGGAAGTTTCTCTGATTCACAAAATTAGCATCTTCCATCTATATCTCGACCCCCTGGTCAAATCCCTGCTGAGGTGTGTTGTTCTCTAGCTTAGCGAGACGGGTTTCCAGTGATTTGGTAGAAGCAGCTACCTCCAGTCTCATCAGCTTAATCTCAGCAGCCAGGTCCCCAGTATTATCAACTGTTGCTATCCAACGCTCCTTCCTATCTGCTGGCCAGTTATACTCACTCTTCGCCATAGTCTCCAGCAGCTTCAACCCTTCCTGTGGGGGTCTAGCAGTAAGTGACCCTCAAGCTGAAGTTCTCACGAGCTTCTGTGTTTCATCATCAAGCCCTACATAAAAGTAGCAAACTTGCTGCTTCTCAGTAAATCCATGACAGGGGCAAGCACGTAGCAGATCCTTGTAGCGCTCCCATGCCTCATATAGAGACTCTCTAGAAAATTGCCTAAACTGGGCAATTTTAGTCTGCAGTCTGATGGTCTTGCTGATGGGTTTTGTATACTGAAAGCATTTATTATAATGAGTATACAACGGTTTATTTCTCCTATCTGTTAACAATCTTACATGTATGAACAATGGTATCCTCTTGTCTCACCGATAGGGACGATCATACAGCGTGTTGTAGATCGCAGAAGACAGTATGATCACTTGACCTAGTGAGACATAAACCTGATCATAGCCGAGACAGCGTATGAGGATACGTCTGTACGGATGGCTGCGGCATTGTCGGAATAAGTAGTTTGTCTTGGCAACTTGACATGCTGGTACGCAGAGGTGGCGTATTGATGGACCGCAGTGAGATGTATTCGTTTGTCTGACATCAGCGAATACAAGATCTCATTATATTGATTGAGTCCAAACCCTAACGAAGGTTCAAAGGTTTGCACGGGTTGACTGTTGCTTTGACTTGCCATGGTGGAGAGCCTAAGTAACGTGCTCGTATATCCGCATATTGGGTAATAACAGTTCGTGTAGTACCACCTGAGACTGGGTTTAGGTAACCATATCTGAGTAATAGGATGGGGACATTCCCTGAGGAGCTCAATAACATTCATCGTGCCAAAGTCCTGCAGGCTGATTAATTTCAGGCACGAGTAATAAGGTTTGAGTGGTACTACTCAGGAATTATAAGATATTAATTAATTGTAGTTAGAGCTTGTCATAGGCTCCGATTAATTAATGGATGTTCGGTAACCTTAAATTTGGGGATTCTCAATTAATGCAGCCCGTTCTCATAACGTGGTAATATAGGGGTAGGTCAGTATTAATTCTGTGGTGAAAAAGAATTAATATTAATTAATTAATTGTGTCCTGGGTTGTGGACATGGGAATTAATTAATTTATAGGCCCACTTTATTATTTGCATTAGGTCCCAGGTCTGGCTCAAATAAGTGTGCTGAATTGAGCCCAATAGCCCATTAGGGATAAAACCCTGGGTCTATAAATAGACCACTCTCTCTGGAAACCCTAGCCACCTTTTGTGATTATTCAAATCAGTCAAAACCCTAGGGCAGAGAGAGAGAGGAGGCACCGATCCCAAGAGGAGAAGGAGGAGAATTTCGATTCTGGTCCAGCTCAAGCCACAAATCTACGGAGTCCTCACCAGTAGTAAATCTGAACAGCACCGGGATACAGATCTGAAGATCTAATCTGGAGAACTGATTCTTTTTCTCTTGATTTCTTTGTTTTCGATTTTATTCTAAGAAATTAGAGATCTAATTTCTTATTCCGCAGATAAAATCGGATTGCGTGGTTGATTTCAAGTTGGAATTTCAAACGCAAAAGATCGGTTCAGACTCGACGGAATTACGGTAAATTCCTCAATCCATATTTCTGGTTATTAAATTCATAGGATCATGCTAGGATTTATTATGATTTTAATTATGCACAATATCCATAAATCGATCCGGTTCAGTTTGGTTTTGGTGATTCTGTTCACGGGAAAACCCTACAATTGGTATCAGAGCGAGGTTTCTGATTTATGGCTCTATTGTTCATAATTAAATTCGATATGCATGTATGAATTTATTATTTTGTGGATGTTGGTTTTTGTTCCTCGTGGCAATCCGTGTAATTACGCCCGCGGTGGTTTATCCGTGTAGGGCTAAATTAATTTTGTAAAATCACGAGAAAATCTGTGATTAGTGTAGATTTTGAAAAATTGTAATAGAATAGATTCTGTATTTTTTATTTTTCAAAATCTGTAATTGGACAGGTCGAGGACGAAGAACAAAGACGGAGCCGACGGAGGGCCGGCGAGGACGACGGCGAACGGCAGCACGCGGCACGGCCGGGGCGTGCAGCACGCGCACGGCGCACGCGGGCAGCAGCCACGACGCGTGGCCTGCACGTGCGCGAGGCTGGACCGAGGCGCGCGCGGCAGCGCAGGGCGGCGGCCGGGTCCGACGGCGGCGGTCAGCTGGCGGCGGCGGTGGTCGTTGTCGGCTGATGTTGTCCCGTCGCGGTGACTCGTGTTTTGGTTGTTTGTGCAATCCTGTGTAATCCCTAGGGTTTGCATTAGGGTTAAGACAAATCATCAGATCACAAAGGCCTAAATCCCAAAAAGACTTGGTGGATCAATTTTTGGAGGCCCTTGAAGATTTGGAAGATTTGGAATTATCCAAATAAAATTCAAATTCAAATTGTAATAGATAGAATTTATTTTTTCTATTTTTGGGGCCACGAGGAATTTTTTGTTTATCTTAATTGTCCTCGTATGATATGTGATTTATTTGTGTGAGCAATTAAGCATGTGTAGATAATAGGAAAAGCATGATTTATCGCTTTTATTATCTACAGCTTTCCAAGCATGCTTATGTGATTAATTTTTTGTTCGATTATATTTTGGGAATTTTCGGGCTTGTATTATTACATGCAAAAATTTGGGAAATATAATGACAAAGAAATTATGTGTGCCCATAAAGAAACCTTTTAAAAGAAAAATACTAAGCATATTTTTTAATTAAAATCAATAAACCTCCACAAAGCGGTCCTAGGCTGTAAGTGTATCTCTCGTTCTAGTAAACGTCTACGAGTGTAGCTTGCTAGTTCCTAGAGGTGCATGGGTACGGTTGTTGGGATTTCTAGACAAACAATTTAAATCATGTGAATTGTGGGAGGGTTTTGCGTAAACGTCTACGAGTGTAGCTTGCGTAGATCTCTTTCACAAGTATTCTAGGATTGATTTAAATTATAGATAACAAAAGCTTTAAGGGTTGTGTGGTATGGTTACGTGCCATGCTAAACTGTCTCTTTTGGCCAGAGTTAAATTTGTGGTTAATTGCTTAGAAGCATCTTAGAATATAATGCAAGAATTGCATCCCTGTTCTTGAGAGATGGCTTGGTCTAAGGTTTTCACTAATTATTAATTTCTAGTGTCAAAAACATCTTGACATGGTAACTAAATTAAATGGATTGGGGCTTAAAACCCGCAGTTCTGGTTGAGGGTGACATCGTAAATGTCTACGAGTGTAGCTTGCGGTGGGAACTCTTGGGCAATTAGTGGAAAACATTTGTATTTGATTTATTAAAAGGTTTTCAATGCATTTGTTTTCGAAGTTCTACATGTATGTTCTTATTTAAGATTCTTTATTGTTTCAGATATGTCTATGTCTACTGTCGATCATATACTTGCTCTAAATCCTCTAACTGGTCCAAACTTCCATGAATGGAGATACTGCATTGAGTATATCCTCTTGACTAAGCAACACATGTTTGTTCTTACTATGATGCCACTTGCCCCACGTTACCATAAAGTCTCTAGACGTGAGAAGGAGTACTATGACAGATGGGTAGCATCTGAGGATTTTACGTACAAGTTAATCTCAAATAACCTGTCTAGAGAACTCAAGCTCAAATACATGGGCTATTGTAGCTCTGTAGCGATCTAGATGGACTTAGTGGCCACATTTGGTGAAGTGGAACGAACTATCAACTGTGATCTCGTAAAAGAGCTAGTCTGTAAGAGAATGGTTGATGGCAGTTCGGTGACAATGCATGTGATGATGATGGATAACACCATGAGATGATTCACACGTGGAGGTGGATGTATATCTGATCGGGCTAAGATCGATATAATCCTGAACTCTTTACCGCTTTCATTCTATGACTTTAAGATGGATGTGGCTAAGAGAAGTGAGTACTCCTCCAAAGAGTTGCTCACTGATCTCATAGCAGGACAGTCCTTCATACCTTCATGGGAGTCTGAGTTATCAGATCTTGAGCACAACTTGGGCACATTGAAAGATGTGGTTCATACTGTGTGCAAGAACATGATTGATCGCAGATCACATGAGAGGAGGTCAAATGAAATGGAAAGGGTTGGTGTCACTTCAAGTAAGAGCGCATGCGGAAGCAAGGGACAAGGTACGTCATTTGCATTTGTAACGGAAACATGTTTAGCATCGGTTTCTACTCATTCGTGGGTAGTGGATACTGGAGCTACTGATCATGTTTGTTACATTTTGCAGGGGTTCACACCGAGGAGGGTGCTGAAGAATGACGAGGTCACCATCTCGATTGGGAATGAAACACAAGTGAGTGTAGCTGCCATTGGAGATTTCACCTTGTACTTTGATGATTCTGTTTTAACTTTGAGAGATGTTTTGTACGTGCCGGATTTTCGGTGAAACCTTATTTCAGTTTCCAAACTTTATGTTGATGAATATTCAGTTATTTTTGATAGTGGTGTTTCTATCATTGGTAATAACAGTGTTATCTGTCGTGGAATGCTGAATAATTCTCTCTATGTTGTTAACTGTAATCATAAGTCTTCTGCAAGTATTGCATGTAATTCATCCGTAATTGATAATCCTAGAAAGAGAAAACTTACTTCTTCTGATGAGGATCTTACATATCTCTGGCACTTGAGACTAGGTCACATCAGCTTGAAGCGGATTCAAAGACTTGCAGATGACGGTACATTGGACCTAGTCCGGGCTGTACCTTATCAAGTCTGCGAATCCTGCATCGAGGGCAAGATGTCAACTAGGCCTTTCAAGGCTAGTCAGTCTAGAGCAGAGGAAGTGTTGGAATTGATCCATTCTGACTTATGTGGACCGATGTCCACGCAGGCTCGTGGAGGGTACGAGTACTTCGTCACTTTCATTGACGACTACTCAAGGTACGGATACATTTACCTTATTCGCTACAAGTCTGAATGCTTTGAGAAATTCAAAGAGTTCAAGGCTGAAGTAGAAAAGAAGGTCGGGAAAACTATTAAGTCGCTGCGATCTGACGGCGATGGCGAATACCTCGGTAACGAGTTCCTGCAGTATTTGTCAGAAAATAGGATTACATCCCAGTGGACTGCACCGGGTATTCCCCAGCAAAACGGTGTAGCTGAAAGAAGAAATAGGACTCTTCTAGAGATGGTAAGATCAATGATGAGTTATGCAAACTTACCAATTTCATTTTGGGGCTACGCATTGGAAACAACAGCTTACATGCTTAATGTGGTGCCTTCTAAATCAGTTCCTAAGACACCTTTTGAGCTCTTCCTTGGTCGCAAACCTAGTTTGTGCAAGTTTAGAGTATGGGGTTGTCCGGCACACGTACTGTCGAAGAAACTTGATAAGTTAGAAAGCAGGTCAAAAGTAATGTTGTTCATAGGGTATCCCAAGCAAACGAAAGGTGGTTACTTTTACTGTCCTGAGAGTCAAAGAGTCGTTGTTAGCACCAACGCTAGATTCTTGGAGGACGAGTATGTGAGTAATCACAGGTCAAGGAGTGATATTGTTCTACAAGAAATTGAGAACGAGAATGCAATTCCAAGGGAAAGGGAACGTGTAGATGTGGGTGCACCTGTGAGAGATATAGCACCACAGACACGTTCTTCAGTGCAAGGTGCAGTACCACAAGTCACTGCACCTACTACTGACATGGCACCGATGCCTCGTCGTAGTGGGAGAGTTATTTTCCAGCCGAAAAGGTACATGTTTGTTGGTGAGTCTTCGGACTTGAGCCCGGAAGACGGACAAGAGGACTCTAACCCACTGACTTACGAAGAGGCAGTGCAGGACAAGGATGTTGCCAAATGGCGTGTCGCCATGGATTCTGAAATTGAATCCATAACTGCTATGGATGTATACCAGAAAATTGATTTGCTGGATTGCTTTAGGGCCATAGGGTGTAAATGGGTATACAAGAGAAAGAAAGGGGCAGATGGAAAGATCACGGCTTTTAAAGCCAGGCTGGTGGCAAAGGGTTATAGTCAGAAAGAGGGCATTGACTATGACGAAACCTTTTCACCCGTAGCCATGCTCAAATCCATCTGGATACTCCTTGCCATAGCTGCGCATATGGACCTCGAGATCTGACAGATGGATGTCAAAACCGCTTTTCTAAACGGTTACCTTGAAGAAGGTAGGGACATCTATATGCAGCAACCCGAGGGTTACATAAGCAAGGGCAAAGAACATCTTGTCTCGAAGCTTAGGAAGTCCTTGTATGGACTTAAGCAAGCTTCAAGGTCGTGGAACTTACGTTTCAACGATGTGATTAAATCCTATGGATTTGCACAGTTGGAAAACGAAAGTGGTTTTTACCGACTTTGAGTCAGTGGGAGCGTGGTCTTCCTTGCACTTTACGTTTATGACATACTCCTATTTGGAAACAACGAGGGAGTGATGTAGGAAATCAAGGCTTGGTTATCCGAACAGTTCCAAATGAAGGATCTGGGACAAGCTGGCTACATTCTTGAGATTAAGGTCTTACGAGATCGTAAGAGAAGAATGTTGAGCTTATCCCAGGCATCCTATGTGGATACTGTGATTGCCGAGTTCAGCATGCAACTCGCTAAGAAAGGTTTGCTACCTTTCAGACATGGCGTTCATCTTTCTAGTGGGCAGTGTCCTCAGACACAGCGGGAGAAAGATGAGATGAGTCTTGTACCATATGCTTCGGCAGTGGGTGGCCTCATGTATGCGATGCTGTGTACCGGGCCAGATATCTGTTATGTCGTTGGCATGGTAGCAAGATATCAGTCTAACCCTGGACAGGCGCACTGGACTGCTGTAAAGCACATCCTCAAGTATTTGAAAAGAACTAGGAATTTCTGCCTAGTTTATCAAAGTGAGGATTTGTGCCCTGTGGGTTATACGGACTCGGATTTCCAAGGAGACCAGGATGAGAAGAAATCGACCTCAGGATATGTGTTTACCCTGGGAGGTGGAGCTATATCATGGAGGAGCTCAAAAGAGAAATGCATTACTGACTCCACCATGGAGGTGGAATATGTCGCCGCCTCCGATGCCTCAAAAGAGGGGGTGTGGCTCCGGAACTACCTTTTAGAGTTGGGCGTGATCCTGAGTTTGTCGAGGAGCATCACAATTTATTGTGATAACTCTGGTGCAGTGGCAAACTCAAAGGAACGGCGGTCTCACAGGGCAAGCAAACACATAGAGAGAAAGTACCATATCATACGAGAAATCGTATCGAGGGGCAATGTGCTGATTAAGAAGATTGACACTGCTGACAATCTTGCTGATCCATTTACAAAGAGCTTGCCGCAGAAAGTTTACGAAAGACATATTCGTGAGCTGGGTCTGAGGTGGATGCCGACCACTAATAGTGGTTAAAGAGACAGCAGACTAGATAGACGGACTGTATACTCTGTAATAGCTTAGTTATGCTTTGAGTATAAGTGGGAGATTGATGGGTTTTGTATACTGAAAGCATTTATTATAATGAGTATACAACGGTTTATTTCTCCTATCTGTTAACAATCTTACATGTATGAACAATGGTATCCTCTTGTCTCATCGATAGGGACGATCATACAGCGTGTTTTAGATCGCAGAAGACAGTATGATCACTTGACTTAGTGAGACATAAACCTGATCACAGCCGAGACAGCGTATGAGGATACGTCTGTCCGGATTGCTGCGGCATTGTCGGAATAAATAGTCTGTCTTGGCTACTTGACATGCTGGTACACAGAGGTGGCGTATTGATGGACCGCAGTGAGATGTATTCGTCTGTCTGACATCAGCGAATACAAGATCTCGTTATATTGATTGAGTCCAAACCCTAACGAAGGTTCAGGGGTTTGCACGGGTTGACTGTTGCTTTGACTTGCCATGGTGGAGAGCCTAAGTAACGTGCTCGTATATCCGCATCTTGGGTAACAGCAGTTCGTGTAGTACCGCCTGAGACTGGGTTTAGGTAACCATATCCGAGTAATAGGATGGGGACATTCCCTGAGGAGCTCAATAACATTCATCGTGCCAAATTCCTGCAGGCTGATTAATTTCAGGCACGAGTGATAAGGTTTGAGTGGTACTACTCAGGAATTATAAGATATTAATTAATTGTAGTTAGAGCTTGTCAGAGGCTCCGATTAATTAATGGATGTCTGGTAACCTTAAATATGGGGATTCTCAATTAATGCAGCCCCTTATCATAACGTGGTAATAAAGGGGTAGGTCAGTATTAATTCTGTGGTGAAAAAGAATTAATATTAATTAATTAATTGTGTCCTGGGTTGTGGACATGGGAATTAATTAATTTATAGGCCCACTTTATTATTTGCGTTAGGTCCCAGGTCTGGCTCAAATAAGTGTGCTGAATTGAGCCCAGTAGCCCATTAGGAATAAAACCCTGGGTCTATAAATAGACCACTCTCTCTGGAAACCCTAGCCAACTTTTGTGATTATTCAAATCAGCCAAAACCCTAGGGCAGAGAGAGAGGAGGCGCCGATCCCAAGAGGAGAACGAGGAGAATTTCGATTCTAGTCCTGCTCAAGCCACAGATCTACGGAGTCCTCACCAGTAGTAGATCTGAACAACACCGGGATACAGATCTGAAGATCTAATCTGGAGAACATATACCAAGAGAGGGCTCTGTCACGTAGTGTGAAATTTAACAACCGTATTTTGATGTAGTCCATTGGCACCTGATTCTGCTTAACTGTATCACATAACAGTAGAAAGGACTGGATATGCACATGAGGATCCTCTGATTGAGATCCCCCCAAACTGGTTCTATTGAGCAATATGAACAAGACCAGTCTTCAGCTCAAAGTTGGGTGTGTCCACCTTCAGCCCGAAATCAACATGGCGATGCCTATCAGTCCTAGGCTCATACATCTCATCGATGGTGGGCTGTTGAGACACTTACGGAGGATGCTACTCCTGAAGTCTCAGATTCATCTCTTGTAGTTGCCTCTGCAACTCGGCTACCTGCGCTGCTTGATTGTCAACCATTGGAAATGCTAACTTTCTTCTGGCTGAATTCCTTCAGCGGGTAGATTCAATTTCCAGATCTATGGGTTCAAGTGCTGGACCCTTTGATCTGGTTCGCATGTACTACCTGAAACAGAACACCAGAAGTTATCAACACCGTAAATGAAACGAAAAATAAAAGTGCGTAAAAATAAAATCTAGAGTAGATAGCGCAATATCAGAATTAGTGTCAATTATAAATCTATGCAATCCCCGACAACGGTGCCAAAAACTTGATAGCATACTTTGCAACACGCTATTCTTCAAGTATACAGACCACTGCAGAGGGCAAGTAATAATTTATCGAACACGAAGATTGCAGATTCGAAATATAATCAAGCACTAAAATATAGAGATCTTACTACTATCTAGACAACCGGTGAGGTGATTTTTTTTATTAAATCTAGACAACATAGAAAAGCAATATTTAAAGAGACAATTAAACGTATTTGAGTTTAGAAAATGAGGGGAAACTAGGATTCCAGGGCAATCCACTTATGAAGAACGATTAATAATATTTATCCAATTCGATTCCAATTTAATTTCCAAGAATGTGAGTTAATCTCATTTATGTTATCAGGTGATTCTCTCGAATTGTAAACCATAACTTAGATATAAAAGACCTAGTGACTCCTCTCGGATGCGCAAGAGGACTTTTACTCTTGATAAAAACCTTAGATTTCACAACCCTTTAATAATTCAAATTCCTCTTGGATATTTAATTTATCAAATCTAATTATCCTTTATCTTAATTGATAACATAGACCTCTCGGTTCAAAAATCACCAATTCGAATTACAATCAATGGCCAATATAAAGTAATTAATGAAAGCTCAGGCATAATCAAAACATCAATGGAAAAGGAAAATCAAATCAAATAAATAATTGAATAACGCTCAACAAAGTTTCAAAACCCTAGACTCTACAGAGGACTTAGCCAATCATGCTAAGTTCCATAAAAATAGAGAAGTAAAGAGTCAAAAACATAGAAAACATGGAAATCCAAAACCCGTAGTCTTTGATTTCAAGCCTTCAATCTTCGCTCTTCAAGTCTGCTCTGTTCTAGCTTTTTCCAAAGGTTCGTCGCTCAAAAATAATGTCAAAGGTCGTTTTTGAGTCTTGGAAGCCTCTATTTATACTTATCTTCTTCAAACCCAAAAAGATATGGGATTTAGATTAATTTTTGCCCAAAAAGTCACGATCGGTGACCTGTAAGATAATGATGGCGACCGCCGAGCGTGTGCTCGGGTCTCCATCTCTGCATCGTGCTAAAACACGTGGAAATTGCATGATCGGCGATGGCGACCGTGATTCATGCAGTTCGGTCCCCATTCATGCACCGAAGGGAAAAATGAGGCTTTACGGGTTTGGCGGCCCATATGCAAGATCGACGATCGCCGTCCCTGCAATTTGGGTTGCCGATCATGTCGTGAACTGAAACTGTAAGTTTTTTATCGATCTCTTCTCACTTTTTCCTCTTCCCGGTGCAACGAAACATCAATTGGCTTCATGGTGCTCATTCATATCTGTAAACAACTTAATTGTGCGTGAATCCTGCAAAGATAACCCAAAACCAAGCCAAACGTAATATTTCTTAAAAGCATATGAATACGACATAGAATTATCACTGGACGACCTAATCATAGTTAAAAATCTAGCAGATTCACATAAAGCAATGGATAAAATGAGTGTTTATCATAAAGCTTACTGCAGTGGAGTTCCCTGATTATGCTCTTGTATGGTGGGATCAGTTGGTCAATAGTAGGAGGAGGAATAGGGAGAGATCTATAGAGACACGGGATGAGATGAAGGCTGTTATGAGCAGGGGTTTTGTGCCAAATCATTTTTACTGAGAGCTGTACAACAAGCTGCAGGGTTTGAGGCAGGGTACCCGGAGTGTGGATGAGTACTATAAAGAGATAGAAGTGGCTATGATCCGAGCCAATGTAATGGAGGATAGAGAGACAACGATGGCTAGGTTCCTGGCTGGATTGAATTGGGAGATTCGGAATACAGTGGAGCTGCAGCATTATTCGAGCTGGATAACATGGTCTACATGGCAATCAAGATTGAGGGACAACTTAAGAGGAGGGGCAACGATAGTAATACGAGGCAGAACCCTACAGGGTGGAGAGAATACCAGACTGGAAGTGGTTCAACACCAAAATGAGCTCCGTGGAAGAAGGAGGAGCAGCAACCTCGAGGGGAGAAGAAGCCGTTTGTGAAGCCCAGGTCAGATTTCGCAGCTCAAGATAAATCTGCTACCACTGACTTTTGTAATAGAGATCGCAAGTCTTATAAGTGTCAGGGTTTTGGACATATTGCTAACGATTGCCCAAATCGGGGAGTCATGGTGATTCGGGATGATGGAGAGATTGTGATTGATGAGGAGACTGACCCGGAGATGCCTGATTTGGATGATCCTGAAGAGGATGAAGAAGAGATTGAGGTGCCTGCAGAGTTGAATTTTGTGATGAATAGGGCTTTGAATGCCCAGCCTGCAGCCGGAGATGTTGAGTAGAGGGAGAACATTTTCCATACATATTGTCATATCAACGATAAAGTCTACAACATGATTATAGATGGAGGGAGTTGCACCAATATGGCGAGTCAGTCAATAGTGCAAAAACTAGGGTTACCAATGATGAAGCACCCTAGGCCATACAAGCTGTTGTGGCTGAATGATAGTGGCGTAATCAATGTAGTGAAGCAAGTTAAGGTGCTATTTCGCCTAGAGAAATATGAGGATGAGGTGTTGTGTGATGTGATTCCTATGCTGATGAGTCATATACATTTGGGGCGTCCGTGATAGTTTGATAGACGTGTGAAGCATGGTGGATTCACAGACAAGTATTCATTTGAGTACAAGTAGAAAAAGGTTTCACTTGTTCCTCTAGACCCTAAACAAGTCTATAAGGATCATGTCCAGTTGCAGAAGGAATCGGGTGTGGAGTGATGGATTTATATACTGAAAGCATTATGATTGGTATATTATGTACAAGGTCGATTGGTTAATATATTGGGAATCATAAATGTTGTATGTTCATCTCCTGTCTTAATTAACAAACATGTGTCGCAAATGCCATTATCCTTTTATCTCGTTGATAAGGAGATCATATAGTGTGTAGTAGATCACAGAAGATCGTATGGATCGTTTGACCTAGCGAGATATAAATGGTTATCACAGCTGAGACAGTTCCACGATAAACTATCGGTGTAGGCTGCAACATACGCAGTAATAAGCATCTTATCTTGGATGGCTTGGTATGCTGGTGTGGGGCACACATTGATAAGGACCTAAGTTGAGATCAATTCTTTTATCTGACATTAAAAGAATCCATATCTCTAAGGCTTGATGAGATCTTAAACCTAAATGAAGGTACATAAGTATATGCAGATTGTGTATCACTTTGAGTTGCAGTGAAAGGCTCTAGTTGAGCTTGTATATCCGCATCTTGGGTGATAGCAGTTTGTGTATGACTGTCTGGTATCGGAACTAGGTAACCACATCCAGTATAGGATGGTGACATTCCCTGAGCAGCTCAAAAGGTTCGTTATGCTAAAGTCCTGCAGGCTGATTAAGTTCAAGCATAAGTGAAAAGGTTTGAGTGGATTGACTCAGGAATATAAGATGTTAATTAATTATATAGCTTGTCAGAGCTTAAATTAATTAATGAATATTTGTAACCTTAAATAAGGGGATATACCGAGCCTATGCAACCCGTACCTCAAAATGTGGTAGCAAATAGGTAGGACGATATTGATTTTTCTGGTGGAATGAATCAATATTAATTAATTAATTAATTATATTCTGGGTTGAATATGAGAATTAATTAATTGATAGGCCTTAATTTCTATTTGTGTTCTGGTCTTTGGTCTGGCTGATGAAATTCAGGCCCAATAGAAGTCCAGTATTTTCTATAAATAGGCCTCGGTCTCTTAGATCTCAACACACCACAAGATTATATGTTGCGCATAGCAAACCATATTTTGGGAGCTGTGGTGATCGACTGATATGAGAAACGAGGAGGAAATTCTGTTTCTCAACCGGGTAAGGAATCCGAAGGGAATCTTCACCAGATATTCGGATCGGAGTTGGGATACAGATCAGAAGATCAGATCAGGAAGATATTCTTTCTTCTCTCCCTCTTTGTTTTCGAAAATATTCATATATTTTCATGAGATTTAATTCCTTGATTTGTTAGGAATAAATCTTTGTGCGTGGGAAAACGATCGAGGATCAAATCTCTATGCACTCGTTCTTCAGGTTTCTACAATCCAGGTATTCCGCATAAACCCCCTTACGCATATTCAATAGGATCATGCTAGGATTAATCATAGGCATAGCAATTTCTTTTTGATATTCCAATTAACGATCCTTGGCAATGGACTTCCTGATTCAGTTCTCGAATCCCTTCAATTGGTATCAGAGCCAGGTTCATTAATTGGCTCTATCGGAAAAAATAATATTGCCTATGATATGCAGGATAACTATTATTGAATGATTGCATGGGTTTTATGGATTGTATGATTGTGTTGTTTTGTCCTCGTGGTTCTCGGGTTAATCCGCATTTTTAAGGATTTGTTTTTCACCCACGAGATAAATCCGTGGTTAGATTTAAATTTCAAATGTATTAGGATGCAATCCCATGTAATTTTCAATTTTTTAATTAAATCTATAAAACG
The DNA here is from genome assembly GCA_026898455.1 of Plectranthus barbatus. Lineage (NCBI taxonomy): Eukaryota > Viridiplantae > Streptophyta > Magnoliopsida > Lamiales > Lamiaceae > Plectranthus > Plectranthus barbatus. The sequence goes on along the minus strand of JAPKLW010000157.1, from coordinate 431,348 downwards.
AAGAATGAAGAACACAAAGAACGAATGAAGAACACGAACAACAAAGGGCCGTACAACGGAGCACGACAGCCATGACGACGGCGCAGCTGCGTGGAAACCCTAGGGTTTCTAGCGCGCGGCGCACGCGCGCAACAAGCAGCAGCCGCGCGGCGGCCCCAGGACGGCTACGCGGGGTGGCAACCATCTGGCCAGGACGGCGAGCGATGACGGGCTGGGCATGACATAGCACGCGCGATGCGGCGGAACCCTAGGGTTCGCACGTGCGTGCGGCACCCGCGCAGCCTTGCGCGCGCTCTTCGGCGGCAGGCGCGCGCTCTCCGGGCGGTGACGACAGGGCAATGGCGGCGCGGCTTGTGGCGGCGGGGTCGCGGGCTGGGGATGGGCGGTGGCAGAGCTGGGCGCGAACCAGTGCGTGGCAAACCCTAGGGTTTGTGCGCAGTTCGTGCTAGCCTCCGGTCTCGTCTCCTGTGCGATTCCGGTGAGCCAAGGGACGCTGACGGTGGAGAAGATTGTGCACGGCGGTTCGGGCGACGGTCGGGGCAAGCCGAGGCAGCGGCATGCGAAGCGAGCAACGGTCGGAGGAGGCAGAATCGCGGGCTGCAATCATGCACGTACGTGCATGGCTGCTGCGCGATCCCGAGAGCCCTCACGGCAGCGGCGGGTCGCCGATGGCAGTGGTTCGCCGGTGGTGGCTTGTTGGGCCAAGTTCTCGCGGGCTATTGGGCTTGCAATCTGTGCCTAGGCCTGCGATTTGGTTAACTGGCCCAATTGTCCTATTTCCTGATGAATCAAATCTTGGAGGCCCATTTTTTCAGAAAATAAATTCAGATCATAATCCAAATAGTGGGATCCCAGTTGAAGATCTTGAAATAATTCCAAAATGTAATAGATAGGATTATTTCTTAATTACGTATCGTGAGGCCACGACGACATTTTTTATTTGTTTTATTATCTGTCTTCGCATGATATATGTGTTTAAATTAATTGCGCAGCATATAAGCATGTTGTAAATAATAGGAGCACGTTTACTGCTTTTATTTACAAGCTTTAAAAGCATTTTATGTGATTTATTTTATTTAATTAATTATAACTATAAATACGGGGTTTATGCTATGCATGATAGAATTTTAGCAATGTTATAATTATGGCTATATAAAATAATCTGTGCAACTGAACATTATAAATTTTAAGTTACTAAGCTGATTATTTAATAAGATCTCCACAAAGCGATCCTTTATTGGAAGTGGGTAATTTATTAGGTAAACGTTTACATGTGTAGCTTACTTAATTTATTATTCATAAGTTCTAATAGATAGGATTTCTTAAAACAAACATTTAATTCATGTGAGAAGTGGGAGTTCATGCGTAAATGTCTACATGTGTAGCTTGCGTATTGAGTTTTCATAAGTTCTCTAGGGATTGAATTAAATGAGACAACCTTATTATAAGGGATCAGGTGTGTCCTAGTAGATCCTTATACGGGAGGGTTGGCTTTGGTGGTAAGCTAGCTTAGATGTTATCCAGAGTATAACTCATTTGTGATGTCCCTGCTCAGTAGGATAATATGGTCTTAAGTTAGTCTCCAATTATTAATTCCATTTGTCTAAGGAACCCGAGCTTGGATTGGAATTAGAGGACTGGAATTGAAAGATGCAGTCTGGTTAAGTGTTTTGTTGTAAACGTCCACATGTGTGGCTTGCAATAGTAATACTTAGGCAAATTGGAGGAAACATTAATATTGTTTTATCATAAGGTTTCAATATTTAATTGTTTCATTAGTTTGCGATTATGTTTTAATTTTTGAGTTAATTTATTATTTTCTGACATGTCTATTCATATTGTTAACCTCTTCACATCAAACCCTTTAACCGGTCCCAATTTTCCTGAGTGGAAGTTTTTGTGATAACCTTGCAAATTAAATATATAGGTTTCATGTTAATTTATAAATTTTACTATTTATTAGTATTTAATAGTAATTAAAAGTATAAAATACATGATAAATGTAATAACCAAAAAAGTAATTAAATGAATAAAAATTTATGAATACGATATTTTCTTAAAATAGATAAACTAGTGTCTAAACTTTAATAGTTATATATTATTATTCAAGTTAAAAGTAACAGCGCTATATAAATAAATAATTAATATATGTATATACAACTAAATACTTCATCATTATATATATATATATATATATATATATATATATATATCTATCGGATAGCACTACGAATTAGTATATATATATATTAATTAGAGACTTTAAAATTATATATGTATATGTGTAAGAAATAATGGAACGACAATTGTCATCCATGCAAATGAGTATAGAAGTGTAATTAGTTGATAGGAAGAAAGAAAAAGTAAAATAAATTAATATTTTATCTCAATCCTAATCATAATAAATATATCAGAAGTTTTATATTTCTCATTATCAATACACTAAAAATTTAGAGAATTACAAGAACTGCGAAACATGCCGGAAAAATAAAGAGAAGGATTTGAAATCAAGAAGAATTACGATCTCTAGAGATTAAATTCTTCCTTCTAATTATGTTCTATTCGGATTTCTTTTGGTATTTAGTAACTTAAATATATTATGTGTTGTAGCCATTTTAATAGAATAAAAGGAGAAGAGATGTAGAATTCTACCGGTATTGCAGAAAATAACTACATACTTGAAATTTGCCACTTTATGTTTTAATTAATGTAAAAATCTGAGCATTTTATCAAAGTTAAAGAAATAAATATTTTATTTAAGTAAAAGTAAATGTCTAATGTTGTAGTTGTTAGAAGCATGTCATGTTTAACATATCTATAGTTTTTAATTTTGGGACTTAATACACAAGGTCTTCTGCCGATAATAATAATGATAATAAATTAACTAAGACAAATCTAAATTGATATATTTAATTGCATGTAGAGGAGAAATGTGAATATGATGATGTGCTGCAATGGGTTATGATCTTCGATCATAATTTTTATTTAATTCATGAACTTATTATAAAATTTAACAAATTCAGTACATTAAAGATTAAAATAAAAAAATCTTTATACATTGAAATATAAAGTTCCTTTTTGGCTTTGTGGCACATAAATGAATTTAATAAATGTAAGCTAGGGTTTAGTTTTTGGTTGCAATAATATTATTGTAATTTTGACTTAAGGGTTCAAACTTATCCTCGTATTTATTTATTTAATATTATTTCTTGGTTTAATGGCTTTTGCAATGACTTAATTTCTTTATATTCTATGTAAAAGAAATTTAATAAATTAAGTAAGCAAATTCAACTTGTATAAGCCTTATTAATATTCTCATTATTATAACAATTATCGATATCTTTATGGTTAGTAAATATTAACCATGCAATTATTTTTAGGAAAGAAAAATACGTTAAGATTAATTATAATAGTTTTGATTAATAAATTTATAACTATTGAAGGTGACGAAAATCGAGGAGTACAATAAACGAGAGATAGCTAGTACTTAGCCAGCTGCAAAACAAAGGTGGGCTTTCTTACTACAAATAAAAATGTGTTTTCAAAATTGTCTACAAAATGAATATGTGTTTTGTTTTCAAATGATTGAGCATGCCTAAAATATTTTGCTGCATTTCCTATTTGTCCTCTGAACCGGAAAGGCGGTCAGATAGTATGTAGAAATCTGAGCCGGGGAATACGACGAGAGCCTTAGACATTTCGAATGTCAAGGTAGTAGGAACGATCGGATCTCGATGACTCTACGAGAGCCGAGATTAGTGCACTTGGTGCCAGACCTGGTGAGAGAAAGGTCTTACCAAATAGGCTGGACACCGTGGTCATGGAAGTAGGCCTGCTTCCTGATCACACCCTTTAAACAAATAGTGAATGTATGAGTTGAGTTAAACTGCGCAGTTATGATGAAATATTTTGTAGCATATGAGTCCATTTTAAAGTAAAAGCTCATGTGTTGCTGTGTGAGTTGGCATGTCAGTTTTATATATGTATGATTTGGCAATGTCTCCACTGGGTACAATGTACTTAGCCCTGTGTGTAGTTTTAAACATGCAGGTTAAGTAGAGCGAAGATGGAGGCAGCTGAGCTGAGCTAAACCTTTGTTTGTAAATGATGTAATATAATCCAGATTACATATCTCCATATATGTTCTCTGTTATGATCCTTTTGCGCACTCTGTTACCGGTCTTTATGTACATGTAAATTATGGTAGGAGTATTGTGTACGCTTTTGTTTATATCTGACAGCAATACTCTTTTGATCTGACAATACTCTTTTGATCTACCGAATGTATAGTTTAGTCTGGTATACATTATTCTTTCTCGTTGATCTGATTCTAGTTGATACCAGGCGTTGTTGAAATTGGTCTACATTCCATATTGTTAATTCATTTGATAATTATTTATTATTTCATTAGTCTCGCCTCAGTGGACCGGCTCCTCTCGTGGAGACTGGGGTGTGACAGTTTTGCTTCATGGAAATACTCTATACTGCAAAACATGCCTATATACTTTACATGGACCCACTGTCTCCTCAGTATTGGAACTGTACTGGTTATAAGCGAGAGTTCTATGACAGATGGAAAGCTTCTGATGATTTTGCCTACTTTTTCATCATGAACAATCTGTCTAGAGAATTAAAGCTCAAGTACAAAAAATATCGGACTGTTGTTGAGATATGGAGGGACCTTGTGAATGTATATGGGAAGGTGAGACGAACTATTGCTTATGATTTTGTGAAGGACCTGATTTGCAAGAAAATGACTGAGGGGAGTTCGTTGGTTCTGCACTTCATCAATATGATGAGAATCATGAGAAAGTACAAAAAGAGAGGTGGACGAATTAATAAGCGGGTAGAAATAAATATTGTCTTGCACTCTCTATCTGATTCTTATAATGATTTCATCAAGTCTCTTGGTGCCAGGCGCGAGTTTCCTCTTTATGGGTTACTTGGGGCCCTGCTGCGAGAAGAATCTGACATGATAGCATCTGAGTTTGCTCCAACTTTGTCAGCTTTTGACTAGACAGTTGTTGAAGCAAAAGAAATGTTTAAAAGGTTATATGAAGTTGATCTGGCAGAAAACATCACCAGGCCATGCAAACGCAAGCGAAGTGAAGTAAATTGTCTTGTGCCTAGCACGGGTAGACAAGGTACGTCATGTGCATTTATAACAGAAACATGTTTAGCATCACTTTCTACCCATTCTTGGTAGTGGATACTGGAGCTACTGATCATGTTTGTTATACTTTTCAGGGGTTCAGGCCGACAAGGCAGCTGAAGCATGACGAGATTACCATCTCAATGGGCAGCGGAGAGCGAGTCTCAGCAGTAGCCTTGGAGATTTTACTTTATTCTTTGAAAACTATGTTTTGATTTTGAGAGATGTTTTATATGTGCTGATTTTTCGGCAGAACTTAATTTCAGTTTCCAAATTGTTTAGTGATGAATATTCAGTTATTTTTTATAGTTGAGTTTCTATCATTGCTAATAACGGTGTTATCTGCCGTGGCAAACTGATTGACTCTCTCTATATCATTGATTGTAAGCATAAATCTTCCGTGAATGTTGCAAACTCATCCAATAATAATAATCATTTAAAGGAAAAGTTTTCTTCCGATGAGGATCAAACATATCTTTGGCACTTGAGACTAGGTCACATCAATCTAAAGAGGATTAAAAGATTAGCATGCGATGGGCTATTGGATTCTTTTCAAGTAGTACCACATCAAATCTGTGAATCCTGTATAGAAGGAAAGATGATGACCGGGCCTTTTAAAGCAAGTCAGTCTCGAGCAGAGGATGTGTTGGAATTGATCCACTCTGACTTATGTGGACCAATGTCCACGCAAGCTCGTGGAGGTTATGAGTACTTCGCCACATTTATTGACGATTACTCTAGATTCGGATATGTCTATTTGTTTCGCCATAAGTCTGAATACTTTGAGAAATTCAAAGAATTTAGGACTGAGGTAGAAAAGAAGCTATGTAAGACTATCAAGACACTACAATGAGATCGTAGTGGAGAATACCTCAGTAACAAGTTCTTGCAGTACTTATCAGACAAAGGGATTACATCCCAGTGGACTGCACCAGGAACCCCTCAACAAAATGGTGTAGCGGAAAGAAGAAATAGAACTCTCTTGGAAATGGTCAGGTCGGTGATGAGTTATGCAAGCTTGCCGATTTTGTTTTGGGGATATGCCTTGGAGACAACGACCTATTTACTTAACCTAGTTCCTTCTAAATCAGTTCCTAAAACGCCTCTGGAACTCTGGTTTGGGCGAAAGCCAAGTTTGAACAGAGTGAGGGTTTGGGGTTGTCCAGCACATGTGCTGACAAAGGAACCTGATAAGTTAGATAGTAGGTGTAAGCTGATGATGTTTGTAGGATATCCCAGGCAAACAAAAGGTGGTTACTTTTATTGTCCTGAGAATCAAAAAGTGGTTGTCAGTACCAACGCAAGATTCTTGGAGGTCCAATATGTAAGAAACCAAAGATCTAAGAGTGAAATTATCCTCCACGAGCTTAAGGATAAAGAAGCGATTCCATCAGGAAAGCCCAGTGTAGTGGTAAATCCACCTGTAATAGGTGAGGCAATACCAACACTGGCACTAATGCAAGGTATGGGACCAACGGGTACTGTGCCAACTACTGACATGGCTCAAAAGCCTCGTTGCAGTGGGAGAGTTGTCCACCAACCTGAGAGGTATATGTTCCTGGGAGAGTCCTCTGATTTGATCCCGGAAAGCGGACTGGATGATATCGATCCCTCGACGTATGACGAGGCGGTATCTGATAAAGATGCAGACAAATGGCTGATTGCCATGGATTCAGAAATATAATCCATTACGGCTATGGATGTATACCAGAAAACTGATTTTCCAAATGGCTATCGAGCCATAGGGTACAAATGGGTATAAAAAAGAAACAAAGGAGCGAATGGTGAAATTACAGCTTTCAAAGCAAAGCTGGTGGCGAAGGGTTATAGTCAGAAAGAAGGTGTAGACTATGACAAGACCTTCTCACCGGTAACCATGCTTAAGTTCATTCGTATACTCCTAGCCATAGCAACACATAAGGACCAAGAGATCTGGCAGATGGATGTCAAAACCGCATTTCTAAATGGGTACCTTGAAGAAGGTAGGGACATTTATATGCAACAGCCAGAAGGTTATGTGCAGAGGGGCGAAGAACATTTGGTCTGGCAGCTAAAGAAGTCACTGTATGGACTTAAACAGGCTTCACGGTCATGGAATCAGCGTTTTGATGAAGTGATTAAATCCTATGGATTTTCACAATGTTCAAACAAGAGTTGCGTGTACCGTCTAAGTGTCAACGGAAGCGTGGTGTTCCTTGCACTTTATGTAGATGATATTCTCCTATTTGGCGACAATGTGGAAGTATTGTCGGGCATAAAGGGTGGTTATCCGAACAGTTTCATATGAAGGACCTTGGGGAGGCAGCATACATCCTAAGGGTAAAAGTATTGCGGGAGCGCAATAAGAGGATGTCGACCTTGTCTCAAGGATCATATGTGGATACTGTGATTGCCCGTTTCAGCATGCAAACTGCCAAGAAAGGTCTGTTACCCTTGAGACATGGCATACATCTTTCCAAGGATCAGTGTCCGGTGATACAAAAGGAGAAAGATGAGATGAGGAATGTGCCGTATGCATCAGCCGTGGGGAGCCTCATGTATGCAATGCTATGTACGAGGCCAGATATCTGAATTGCTGTAGGCATGGTAGCAAGATACCAGTCTAACCCTGGACAGGCGCATTGGACCGCGGTAAAGCACATACTCAAATACTTGAAAAGGACTAGAGACTATTGTCTCGTCTATCAGTGTGAGGAGTTGTTCCCTGTGGGTTATACTGATTCGGATTTCCAGGCAGACTGAGACAAAAAGAAGTCCACCTCTGGCTATGTGTTTACGTTCGTAGGTGGGGCCATATCATGGAGGAGTGCAAAGCAGAAGTGCGTTGCTGACTCCACCATAGAAGCATAATATGTGGCGGCTTCTGAAGCTTCGAAAGAGGTAGTATGGTTTCGAAACTTCCTTCTGGAGTTGGACGTGATTCCTAAGCTGTCCAAGACTATCACAGTATATTGTGATAATTCGGGAGCTGTGGCTAATTCAAAGGAACCACGAACTCACAGAGCAACAAAACACATTGAAAGAAAGTACCATATTATAATAGAAATCGTAGCAAGGGGTGATGTGCTAGTAGAGAAGATTGATACAAAAGATAATCTAGCGGATCCATTCACAAAAGCTCTGCCTCAGAAGGTCTACAAGATGCATGTACGTAACATTGGGCTGAGGGCAAAGCCAGCCACGTAGAATGATTGATGTAATAGCTAGATTAGTTTAGACGCGTTATACTCTGTAAATCACATGTATAATGCTTTGAGTATAAGTGGGAGATTGATGGATTTATATACTGAAAGCATTATGATTGGTATATTATGTACAAGGTCGATTGGTTAATATACTGGGAATCATAAATGTTGTATGTTCATCTCCTGTCTGAATTAACAAACATGTGTCGCAAACAAAATTATCCTCTTATCTCGTCGATAGGGAGATCATACGGTGTGTAGTAGATCACGGAAGATCGTATGGATCGTTTGACCTAGTGAGATATAAATGGTTATCACAGCTGAGACAGTTCTAAGATAAACTGTCGCTGTAGGCTGCAGCATACGCAGTAATAAGCATCTTATCTTGGATGGCTTGGTATATTGGTGTGGGGCACACATTGATAAGGACCTAAGTTGAGATCGATTCTTTTATCTGACATTAAAAGAATCCATATCTCTATGGCTTGATGAGATCTTAAACCTAAATGAAGGTACGAAAGTATATGCAGATTGTGTATCACTTTGAGTTGCAGTGAAAGGCTCTAGTTGAGCTTGTATATCTGTATCTTGGGTGATAGCAGTTTGTGTATGACTGTCTGGTACCGGAACTAGGTAACCACATCCAGTATAGGATGGTGACATTCCTTGAGCAGCTCAAAAGGTTTGATATGCGAAAGTCCTGCAGGCTGATTAAGTTCAAGCATAAGTGAAAAGGTTTGAGTGGATTGACTCAGGAATATAAGATGTTAATTAATTAAATAGCTTGTCAGAGCTTAAATTAATTAACGAATGTCTGTAACCTTAAATGTGGGGATATACCGAGCCCATGCAATCCATACCTCAAAACGTGGTAGCAAATAGGTTGGACAGTATTGATTCTCTGGTGGAATGAATCAATATTAATTAATTAATTATATTCTGGGTTGAACATGAGAATTAATTAATTGATAGGCCTTATTTTCTATTTGCATTCTGGTCCCTGGTCTGGCCCATGAAACTCAGGCCTAATAGAAGTCCAGTAATTTCCTATAAATAGGCCTCAGTCTCTCAGATCTCAACACACTACAAGATCATATGTTGCACACAACAAACCATATTTTGGGAGTTGTGGTGATCGACTGATCTGAGAAACGAGGAGGAAATTCTGCTTCTCAATCGGGCAAGGAATCCGAAGGGAATCTTCACCAGATATTCGGATCGGAGTTGGGATACAGATCAGAAGATCAGATCAAGAGGATCTTCTTTCTTATCTCCCTCTTTGTTTTAAAAAATATTCATATATTTTCATAAGATTTAATTCCTTGATTTGTTCGGAATAAATCTTTGTGCGTGGGAAAACGATCGAGGATCAAATCTCTACGCACTTGTTCTTCAGGTTTCTACAATCCAGGTATTCCGCATAAACCCCCTTATGCATATTCAATAGGAGCATGCTAGGATTAATCATAGGCATAGCAATTTATTTTTGATATTCCAATTAACGATCCTTGGCAACCAGACTTCGTGATTCAGTTCTCGAATCCCTTCATGGAGATGCATCCATGAGACAATAAGTAGAAATGGATGGTGCAGCAGTCTGTTTTTGCTAGGGTTGGGGATCTGAAGTGGCCAGTTCAGGAGGAGAAACCATTGATGTTGTTGATCTACAAGGAGAACCTGATTTTAACTAACATTTCTAATTCTCTACCCCCTTCTATTTCCTCTCTTTTGCAGGATTTTGTGGATGTCTTTCTAGATGATACCCCAGCCGGACTGCCACCCATTCGTGGGATTGAGCATCAGATTGATTTTTTGCCTGGAGCAACCCTTTCAAATAGATCAGCTTACCGAACCAGCCCGGAGGAGACGAAAGAACTTGAGAGGCAGATCAGAGAGTTGCTACGTGAGGGAGAGTTTGAGTCCTTGTGCATTTCCAGTTTTACTTGTGCACAAGAAGGATTCAACCATGAGGATGTGCTGCGACTGTCGTGCCATCAACAACATTACGGTTAAGTATCGCCATCTTATCCCTTGTTTAGATGACATGTTAGATGAGTTGCATGGTGCTTGTGTGTTTTCTAAGATAGATGTGGGAAGTGGACATCATCAGATTAGGATTAAGGAGGGAGATGAGTGAAAAACTGCTTTTAAAACTAAACTTGGTTTGTATGAGTGGTTCGTCATGCCTTTTGGTTTAACTAATGCTCCTAGTACTTTTATGCGTTTTATGAACCATGTCTTGAGAGCTTTTATTGGCAGATTTGTAGTGGTTTATTTTGATGATATTCTAATTTATAGTGGGAGTCATGATGATCACATTGAGCATTTGAGGTCTGTTTTGGATGTAGTTCGCAGGGAGAGATTGTTTGCTAACATGAAAAAGTGCATCTTTTGCACGGATAAGTTGGTGTTTCTTGGTTTTGTGGTTAGTGCAGATGGAGTGTAGGTGAATGGAGAGAAAATTCGAGCTATCAAGGAGTGGCCGCAGCCTAAGGGCATTGGCAATCTTCACAGTTTTCACGGACTTTCCAGCTTTTATAGGCATTTTGTACCCCATTTCAGCAGCATTGCAGCCCCATTGACTGAAGTGATAAAGAAGAATGTGGAGTTCAGATGGGGAGAAGAGCAAGAGAAGGCTTTTGAGTTGCTAAAGTATAAGTTGACACATGCCCCGGTATTAACTCTTCCTAACTTTTCTAAGACATTTGAGATTGAATGTGATGCTTCTGGAGTTGGTAATGGTACTATGTTGATGCAGGAGAAGAGGCCCGTGGCCTACTTCAGTGAGAAGCTGAATGGTGCGACATTGAACTATCCTACCTATGATAAGGAGTTGTACGCCTTGGTGAGAGCCTTGAAAACGTGGCAGCATTACTTGTGGGCTAAGGAGTTCATTATTCACACCGATCATGAATCGCTGAAGCATTTGACGGGGCAGCACAAGCTGAATAAGAGGCATGCAAGATGAATGGAGTTTGTAGAGACCTTATATCATCAAATACAAGCAAGGTAAAGATAATGTGCTGGTTGATGCATTGTCTTGGAGGTATGCCTTAATCTCTACTTTAGATGCTAAGTTTCTTGGATTTGAATGCATTAAGAGTCAGCATGCTTCTGATGAGGATTTTGGTGATGTATATGCTACATGTGAGTCATCCTCTAGTGGTGAATACTTTAGGCATGATGAATTTTTGTTAAGGAGAAATAAGATGTGCATTCTTAGGTGTTATCTACGTGAGTTATTGTTGTTAGAGTCACATGGAGGTGGTTTGATGGGTCATTTTGGTATTGCTAAGACTTTGGCTGTGTTGCATGAACATTTCTTTTGGCATTGCATGAAATGTGATGTTGAGAGGATCTGTGGTAGATGCATTACTTGTAAACATGCTAAGTCTAGGTCTAGTTCTCATGGATTGTATACCCCATTGCCTATCCCTACTGTACCTTGGGTGGATATTTCTATGGATTTTGTGCTAGGTTTTCCACGTACTGAGCGTGTTAGTGATTCTATTTTTGTGGTTGTTAATCGGTTTTCTAAGATAGCTGATTTTATTCCCTATCATAAATCTGATGATGCATCCCATGTTGCTAATTTGTTCTTTAGGGAAGTTGTGAGATTACATGGTATTCCTAGGACCATTGTTTCTGATAGAGATTCTAAGTTCTTGAGCTACTTTTGGAAGATTTTGTGGTGTAAGTTAGGTACTAAGCAGTTGTTTTCTTCTACTTGTCATCCAAAAACTGATGGTCAAACTGAAGTAGTAAATATGACTTTATCTACTTTGTTGAGAGTTGTACTTAGGAAGAACATTAAGAATTCGGAAGAATGTTTGCCTCATGTTGAGTTTGCTTATAATCGTTCAGTTCATTCTGCTACTCAGTTTTCAACCTTTGAGATTGTGTATGGATTTAATACTTTGACTCCTTTAGATTTATCTCCTTTACCTGTGCAAGAGTTTACTAACCTTGATGGGCAGAAAAGAGCTGATTTTGTGAAGCAGATTCATGAGAAGGCGAGGCAGAACATAGAGCGTCGTACTGAGCAGTATGTCAAGCAAGCAAATAAAGGGCACAAGAAGGTGTTGTTTGAGCCTAGAGATTGAGTTTGGCTGCACATGAGAAAGGAGAGGTTTCCTTTGCAGCGGAGATCGAAGTTGTTACCTCGTAGAGATGGTCCTTTCCAAGTGTAGGAGAAAGTGAATAATAATGAATTTAAATTGGACTTACCAGGTGAGTATGATGTTAGTGCTACGTTTAATGTTGCTAATTTAAGTCCTTTTAATGTAGGAGAAATCTTGGATTTGAGGACAAATCCTCTTGAAGAGGAGGGGAATGATGGAGCCCAAGTAGCAGCTGTTGATACGATCCTCGCCGGAAGGTTTAGATCGCAGCCCAGGAACAAGA